>JARHVA010004551.1:265000-300000 GCA_037957365.1 Torreya grandis
TAAAAAAAAAAGTAGGGGAGACATAGGTGGATATAAAAATATTGAACTTCTTGTATTTAAAAACACGTATTACAAACACCTAACACAAGCTGACTAAAAAACATAAACTAATAAAGCTATAGTTTTTCTTGAAAAATCACAAAAACATCACTTTTACAATATACTTTCTTCTTCTATTGGTTGATCAATTCTCCATATTCTATTGCTACATTCTCTAGGTTCTATTGAATCCCTAGTGTGCCTATCTTCTTGCTTCCCCTATTTTATGTAGTCTTCTACTGCTCTATTTTTCTCCTTATATTCTTTTGCTAATGTTATACCTATGATTACTACTACATCAATTTTTTACTGCACACACTCTTTTACTTTGTCATCTATTCCTTTTATCTACTTTTGAATATTGGGCTTACATTTGTCTCACCTACCAAAATATTTTCCCCAAAATTTAAAATGACACAAAAATTCAAAATTCAAATCGCTACATTAAATTCTCTTGGTGGTTATAGATATTGACTATAGACTAGGGAGGTAGGTAGGAAGTTAGTGAATATAATAATATTTTAACACTTCCCATTATTCTTGACCTTCCTAGCATGGTCTACAAAAATTTTCTTAGAATTTAAAATATCCTTATAACTTATCTTCATCTTCCCAAATGCTTTGGCACCTCTTATGTACATGTCTAATTATTTGTTATTGAAGTTTGTATCTCTAATGATGGAGTTCGTAGCTGGACTAGTAACTTTTGAAGTTATGTTACAGACTGAGTCTGAAACTACATTGGTAGAGTTTGAAGTTGTGTTACAAACTGAATCGAAAGCTAGACTAGCAGAGTCCATAGATACCCTAATGTAGTTAAAAGTTAACTTGATGGAGTATGGATTTATGTTGTAAGTGTTTAGAACTAACTTGTAAGAGTCTAGAACTAGACTATTTGAGTTTAGACCTAGACTATTTGAGTTTGGAGCTTTGTTGTAGGAGTTTGGAGCCAACATAAAAACTTGTAGGCCCAATGCTAATATGTTAATGACCCATAACCTTCCTGTTAAGTGTATGAATGTGTCTTTAGATAATGAATTAGTAAAAATATCAATTAATTGCTAATCTGACTTTGCTAAGGATTTCTCCTGAGAAGGCTGAGCCAAGGGTTACAATAGTCTATCTACATTGGAGAACATCCACTCTTTAGTGTGTGCAATTCAGAAGCTGTGAGATATCAGCTGATCTATTGCCAAATTGAGAGATAACTTCATATAGAGGTTATCACAAAGGTTTACAGGTATTTCTTTCATTAGTTTTTGATTTAGAAAATTATACAGATAGAGATCTTCAGATCAGGTGTTCAGCATTCAGGCTGCACTAGAATCTATTTTCTCCTATACAGAATCCATACAGATCTGTACCATTCTACCGCAGGCCAGACAATGCTGTAGGGGACTCAGAGACCGACATTGGTAGCCCAGTGATCGACATCAGCTAACTTCATACCGACATTGGTAGAGTAGCTAGTCGATAGAGACCGACGCCAGCAGTATATCAACTGACTTCGACATAATAACTGACGTCGGTGACTATGTTTTCGACACAACAACCCAAGCCACACAGATCTAGGGTATTTTTTAGATGTTTGGAAGATAATCAAGGTTTTAAGACTATATTTTAATATTCTTTACTTGCATGATAGAGGAATTTAATTGTAATCATCTAGATGAGTAATAAGATCTTTGATTTGACAGTTAAGAGATTATATTGTGGTTTATTTATTTATCTAGAATTATTTTGCAAAACTTGCAATTTTTCTTATTACATGCATAAAACACCGAAAAAATCAGAATACACAAAAAAGTAATTCAAAATATCTAGTTTTAGAATTCAAGGGAAATAGGGGAATTACAGTGGTATCAGAGCCAAATTCTGCCATCTTGTTGGGTAGATTGGTCATTGAATTAGCTAGTTCATCATGATTACTTCAAGTACTTAGAAATAGTGGGACAAGGATATGGAGATGCTTAAACAAGGTTTGAACAAGTTGGTTGAACACCATCGGAGAATGAATGAATTTATTTCATACCCTACAAAAGAATCCAAATTAGTACGGTGTATGACATCCATTTTTAAAGGGTCCACATCACAAAACAAGAAGGAAGAGAATGTTGACTAGTTTTCTCATGAGTTGGAGTATACTCAAAATTCCTTGGTGTGTACTCAATTGGCTCTCCAAGATTCTAAGAGACATGTGGATGAGGTTTGTCTTGAGGTGAGTTCAGTTCAGTAGTTAGCGCATATGGCAGGGACTCAGCTTTCTTTCATAGTCAGGTCACATGTTGATGAGGATATTATTATGTCTAGCATTCACACTCCAGATTCAGAGATTGTAGAAGAGTCTTAGGATCCTATTATTACAAATGACACCCAAGAGAATGTAGTGGATAGTTTTGAGGACTTAGTTTCATTGGCAGTTCCTTTCAGTACGGAGGAGTTGGATAGCGATGCTATAGTTTTTGATACTCGATATGTTGCTATGAGCTTTGGAGTTGATTCGTAGAGTATGGATGGTAGTACTCTAGAGATTAGTGATTTTGAGACTACTCTTTTGGACCGTGCATCAGAGGAGGATTGTAGGAGACAATCTATCTAGTGCCATCATGTGTCTAGTCAGCTGAGAGTTAATGAGCGAGACATTGTTATCACTTGCGAGCATTTCGATGCTACTCGTCAGTTTTTAGCAGTTTATGGATGGGGTTCTCCTACTTGCGATGAGTGGGGAGGTAGCTATTTTTCCTTGATGGAGATCCACTCGTTATGGGAGGTGATCTAGATTTTGAGACAGGATTATATGCAATTGGTAGCCGACAGAGATTATCTTATGGAGTGGGGCGACACAGCCTATGATGCATTACTCACCAAGGAAGATAAGGTGAGTGAGCTTACTCAACAGCTCAAGGTGATTTCTAAGATTCTTGTGAGTACACAGTTGGCTTATGAGGAGTCACAGTTTCATTTGGTTGAGGTGACCGTGGAGTTAGAGCATTTCAGGTCTTTACCAGCCCTAGACCTAGTTCATTTGTATATTGAGTTGGTTGGTGGTGAGTACGTTCTTGCAGTTGTTGCTGAGGAACATGTTGATGAGGCTGACACACATGTTCAGGATTTGGGAGTACTTGGTCTTGATGAGTTTGGGATACTAGTGGATTCCAGTCTCTAGATTGATTCTTCTCACACAGATGACAGTGTGGTACAGTTGGTTGTGCCACCTTTACAAAGGGATCAGTTGTGGTGTGCGAGGGAGTATGTTGATGCTTCCACGTATAATTTTTATTACATTGAATCATTCATGGAGTATTTGTTGGATAGTGTAGGTGTTTGTTTGGACTCGCATAAAGTGATAGAAGAGGTTCCCATCTGAGGTACTAGTGCTATTAGCAGAATGGGTGGGGAGATTATAGTGATCCTTTTTACTATGCTACCTCATAGGAATTTTGAGGTGGGGTTTGTTGAGTGGGTTGCACAGGGTCCTATCTAGCCTACAGCTACTTGGAGTCAGAGATTGGAGTCATATATTGATTCCTAGTTCGGTAGTAGTGAGCCAGTAACAGAGTTTGGGGTTTATACCGGCATTATATGGTGGGGTATGCTCATTATTTTTCTTTTGACCCAGAGATAGAAGATTTTATTTCACATAGTTGTAGATCAGCACTAGTTTCTTACCATCCAATGGCACCATCTTTTGTAGATGGAATTGGTAGTTGCAAGTTACACAGCCTGCAGTATCGACACATCTAGGGTAGTTGTGATTTTAGAGACTAGTTGAGTTGCAATCACCAGTTTGGTTGCGGATTCCTCTTGGTTCTATTTCACAAGATATTGTAGGAGCTTGCTTTGATTAACATTAGTGCAAATCATAACTACATATGGGATCCAGGTAGATTGATTAGTTTGTTGTTTCGAGATTGCTTGGGGACAAGCAATTTCAGGAGGGGCGGATTGTCATGTCCCCTTTTCAGTTGACATCTTCAGAGTTGATGATTAGCCTATTATGTGACCTTTGTAGGCTGATAGGATGGATAGAGGGTCATGATGGAGCTTGGCTTGGCTTCAATTAGCAAAATTTCTACAGTTGGCTTTCGTTTGGACTCTTATGGATGCTGTTTGCCTGAGCTCCTATTATTTAGGGATATTTGACATGCAGCGGAGCACCCTTATTTTGGTATGGTCATGTGCAGAATCACTCCCTGATTCACCAAATTTAGTTGGTTCGAGGATTGAACATATATTGAGGGAGATATTAATATTTGATTGATTTAATTAAATATTAATTATTTTAGCATATTTTCATTATGAAACCCTAATTCTTAATTATGAAACCCTAATTAGGGTAAGCACACTTTTTAGAAGATATAAGGGTTTCTTATTGGAGAGAGGCCATATGATTATGATTATTGACTATTGATATTGAAGATTTTGCTAGGGATTTTTCTTGAGAAGACTGAGCCAAGGGTTATAGTATTCTATCTGCATTAGAGAATGTCCACTCTTTAGTGTGTGCAATTCAGAAGCTCTTGGATATCAGCTAATCTATTGCCAAATTTAGAGATAACTTCATACAAAAGTTATCATAGAGGTTTACAGGTATTTCTTTCATTAGTTTTTTATTTAGAAAATTATACAAATAGAGATCTTTAGATCAGGGGTTTAGCATTCAAGCAACACTAGAATCTATTTGCTCCTATACATAATCCATATAGATCCGTACAAATCCATACCATTCTATCCTAGGCTAGACAACGCCATAGGGGACTCAGAGATTGACATCGACAACCCAGTAACTGACATTAGCTGACTTCATACTGACGTCGGCAGAGTAGCTGGCTGACAGAGACCAACATCGGCAGTATATCAACTGACAGTGGCATATTAACCGACATCAGTGACTATGTTTTCGACACATCAACCCGAGCCACACAGATCTAGGGTATTTTTTAGATTGCTGGAAGATAATTAGGTTTTTAAGACTATATTTTAATATTCTTTATTTGCATGATAGAGGACTTTAATTGTAATCATCTAGATGAGTAATAAGATCTTTGATTTGACAGTTGAGAGATTATATTGTGGTTTATTTATTTATCTAGAATTATTTCACAAAACTTGCAATTTTTCTTATTACATGCATAAAACACCCAAAAAATCAGAATACACAGAAAAGCAATTCAAAATATCCAGTTTAAAAATTCAAGAGAAACAGTGGATATTACAAAAACATACACCAAATACCTCTTTCAGTCATCAAGGCTACTGGCCCAATCACTATTTATGTAACCCATAAGCTAAGACTCATCTACTACTACATATAAAACTTTATAATCTCTTGTTCCATTCATGTACCTTAATATCCTCTTGCTCGATTACAAATGTGTCTCATTTAGCATCCCCATGAATATAAATATGAGGCTCACTATATACATGATGTCTATCCTAGTTTCATTGAAATACATTAAGCTTCCTATTAATCTATTATACCATGTGGGGTCTACATTATTGCTGCAATCATCCTTGCACAACTTCAAACTTGTCTCAGTTGGTGTAGATACTAGCTTGTTTTCCAACATCTTAACCTCTATAAAATCTCTTTTTCATACATATATTGGCATATAAAGATACCACTATACAATTTCTTGATATATATCCCAAGAAAATTCTTTGAGAATCCCAAATCAATCATTTTAAATTCATTTTTCATTTCTACATTGAACTATTCTATAGACTAATTTGTATTTATGGTGAATATTAGATCAATCGCATACAAAAATTTAATCAAAATAACTTCTTTACATGATTTGATGTATAGTGGGGGATAACTATCACTTTTTCTAAAGCCATTGCTCAACAAGTATGAGTCTATCCGACTATAACATGATCTTGGGGCTTGCTTGAGCCCATACAATGTCATTTCCAGCCTATACGTTTTGTTCTCATCACTGAGAATCTCATATCTAGGTGGTTGTCCCACATAAACCCCTTCTTCTAATAATGCATTCAATAATTTTGGCTTGACATCCATTTGATACACCTTCCATTTATGTTGAGCATTAATGGCTATGATTATCTTTACCATTTCTAGCCTTGTTATGAGTGCAATTGTATCATTGTAATCATGTCTAGGCCTTTACTTGTAGTCATTCACCACTATTATTTCACTATGCCTCTCTATCTTGCCTTTGGGAGTGGTTTTTGTCTTGTACACCCACTTCACTCCTATGAGCTCTTTTCCTCTTGGAAGGTCAACTAACTCCCAAGTTTGATTTATTTCTATAGAATGCATTTATTTATCCATTGCCTCTCACCACTTGTTGTCCTTAACTACTTCTTGAAAGTAAATAGTATAAATTGATTAAAAAATATCATAATTGATAGTTTTATCTTCATTTTATTCATACCTTGACTGCTCATAGACTTCTTGCAAGGTTTGTATCCTTGCTAGGCATTGACTTTAGCTAGAGGAGGATGATGTTTACTCTTGAATAAATCCTTGACCTCATAATGGTTGATACCACTAGATGATTTAGATATTTATGAAATAAAGGTCTAACATGGTGTATTGGTGATTTTACCACTTACCATTTTAGTTTCAATAAATGGTCCATTAGCCCTTGTTTGTACATGGTCTTCTTCTCATCTCTCTTTACAAGCTTCACACTAAATAAATTAAATATCCCAACTAATTATGAGTTATTTAGTGATGGGATTGTATAATTTTTAAACCTTTTATTGGTCATTATGCCTATGAAAATGTACTTCTCACCTTTATCATCCCATTTTTTCCTTCTTTGCTTTCGCACATGAGCATATGCCACACAACCAACACCCTAAGGTATTCAACACTTGGCTTTTGGCTGCTTCATGATTCTTGAGGCATCATATCCGTAACGCTCTTCATTAAAAAAATATTAAACAAGTATAAAGATGTTTCTATATCCTAAGCCCAAAAATCATTAGGCAAACCCTTTGCCTTTGGCATGCTCCTTGCCATATCTTGGATGGTCCTATTGTTTCACGCACCCATACCATTTTGCTCTAGTGTATACCTAGCTATAAATTTCTTGTTGATGCCATGATCCTTACAAAAATTCATGAACTCATTAGATATATACACTCCCCCTCTATCCATCCTTAAAATCTTGATGTAGTGGCCACTTTGTTTCACCACCATGGCCTTGAACTGATTGAAGGTCTCAAATTCATGTGATTTGTTTTTCAATAAATACACCCATATATTCTAGCTAAAATCATCTATAAATTTCATGAACTAGACTTCTTTGATAGGGAGGGAGTATTCATTGAACCACCCAAGTTTGAGTGTATTAGCTCTAAAGGAGCTCTAGCTCTCCATGCTTTACCCATTGGAAATGCATTGCTATGTTACTTCTCTAATATACATCCTTCACACCACTTGTTTGATAGTTATATTAAGGGAAACCCTGTCATGATTTTATTCTTATGAATAAGGTTCATCCTGTCAAAGTTGAAATGGCCATACCTTAGGTAACAAAGAGTAGATTCATCTACCATAGTTCTGAACATTGTTATGAGCTCACTTTGAATTTTCAACATAAACATTTGATTTATTTTCATCTTAATTTTTTAAATATACTTAATTTTTCCACTCATATCAAATATAATGTATTCACCATTCTTAGATATGACTTTGTACCCATTTTGGATAAGCTTCCCTATGTTGATTAGGTTTTGCTTCAACCCGAGCACATAGTAAACATTTTGATGTTGCCTTTTCTCACCTTTATTAGTGTGAATATAAATTATTCTTTTTCCCATGATGGGAAACTTCTCATTATTTCCCATATTCACCTCTAAATTTATTGAATCATCAATGTGGTTGAACACTTCTTTGTTCTAGTTCATGTGGTTGCTACAATCACTGTCCAATTACCATGTCTCCTTACCACTTTGCTTGGAAATGTTGCATGTTATAAAAGAAAATTATATTATTATTAGTTTTATCCTCTTGTGTCTGAGAGAAATTCAAATTCTACATATTCATATCATACTACTCATTTCCACACTCACTAACATAGTGTCTATACCTCTTGCAAAAATAGCATTGGACACTAGACTTATAATTCCTATTAGGTTTAGCCTCTTGTGTTTGAGAGAGATTTAAATTATACCTATTCATATCATACTAATTATTTATACACTCACTAACATAGTGTCTATACCTCTTCCAAAAATAACATTGGACACTAGACTTATCATACATTTGTGATGATCCTCCTCTAGAAGTGTTGTTGCTCCTTCCTCTTCCTCTTCCTCTTCTATGTGACTCTTTATGGATATACCTTATACCTTATTGAATAATGCAAGTTCCTCCTCTTCCTCTATTATTTTATCCTCTCTCCCTTCCTTTTGCATTCACAATTATCTTTAATTCTTGTTCATGGGAAGAGTTTGCCGACCTATTCAACCTTTATTCATGGGTTTGCAAGAAATCCATTAGCTCATCCACCATAATTTATCTCAAATCCTTTCATTTTTATATTTTAACCACTATAGGGTCAAATATGATTGGAAGGTTCCTCAACACCTTCTTTATACCCCTTTTATCTTCAATGGTATCACCACATGTCTTCCTTTGATTGCTAATATTCATTATCTTTGTGAAGAAGTCATTTATAGACTCATTCTCTTTCATTTGTAGGCTCTCAAAGTCCCTTCATAAAATATGCATCTTGACAAGCTTCATCTTGTCATTTCCTTGATAGGCATTTTTCAAAATGTCCTATGTTTGTTTATATTGGACAACTATTACTATTCTAGGAAAGATCGAATCAATGTGTTATTTATTTGTAGTTGAGTGCCTTGGAATTCTATCTCTAATTAATGTTTGAGAGTTGAATATGGTCTTCATTTTGATTCTCCACACACCATAGTTTTATTCATAAAATGTAGGGGGATGTTACCATGAACTAGAACTTCTTGCTACCATGTATAAATGGGATTAAAACCTAAGGGATCACAACCTAAGGGATTTGATACCGTTTACTGGAATAAAATTGATAAATATGTGTCGACCTAGGTGGGTTAACTAGGCATCCTAAAAACATGAATTACTAAGCTCCTGACTAATCTCGAAACTTTTAGAGAGTGTTGTAAATACATTAAAAATACATGATAAAAAAATACAGGAGACATATATTTATATAAGAATATAGAACCTTTTGTATTAAATTCACATAAAAACACCTATTATAAACTAACTACAAAGTATAAACTAATACAACTACAATTGTTCATGAAAACTCATAACAAACTTCAGTTTTATTTTCTACTTTCGTCCTCTATTGACTACTCAGTTCTCCACAATCTACTATTGTGTTCTCCAAGTTATATTCAATCCTTGTTGCATTTATATTCTTACTTCCCCTATTTTCTATAGTTTGTTAATACTCTTCAACTATATTTTTCTTCCTTATCTTCTTTAGCTACCATTAGACATTCAGCTATTGCTACATCAATATTATGCTACACACACTCTTGTAATTTATATTCTATTGCTTTCATTAACTTCTAACTATTTGGATTATAGTTGTATCAACTATGACAAGATTTCCCCCCAAACTCCAAATGGCACCAAAAAATTCAAATTGTTGCATTAAATTCTATTGGCGGTTATCAGTGTTGAGTGCATACTCGGGAGGTAGGTAGGAAGTCAATGAATAAAATAAAATTTTAATAGTTGTGTCAAATATTACTTTATTGTGACACTTAATTTTGTGTGAATAAATTATTATTATTTTTTGGTTGAAATAAAATTATACCTGAGCAAAAAAGCTTTAGATATAAATTCAACACTAATGAATACTACTACTATATGATTGGTTAAGTGCTTTGTAAAGTAATTCATGCATTTTTTAAATGAATTATATACTTAACAAAAGAAAACATATGTACACAACCAAATTTTTCCTAATGGCTTTGTTTAGAATTATTGCACATATTTTTTACATTTGTACACGTATGGATAATTTGGTCTAAACAAGACATTATTCAACATGTTTGCATAGTAGAGCAAAACTAATTATCAATCCCAAATATTATTTCTTCTAAATTATATTTAGTTTTCCTCTTTTTAGACCATTTATACAAAACATGAAATCTATAGGGAGCATTTGTAGGGTCTTTACACTTTGCTTTCTAACACCCCTTTTAGTTAGATGGTCCATCCCTTTATTTTATGTTTTCATATTTTTTATTGGTAGAATTAAACATACATTTAAATTTTAAATTCAATTCATATATAAATAGTCAAGTTATTAGGTTTATTTAGAAAATAAATTAGTAAGTCAATATTTCTAAAAAAGTCTAGACCACCCAAAAACAATATTCATAAAGAGGACATACATGCTTTAAAATGTCTTAGGGGTAATAAAGACATAATTATTCTCAAGGTGGATAAAGGCAAAACTAAAATTATTTTAGATAAGGAAGTTTATGATGAAAAAATGTTAAGTCATTTAAATAGTGGTGGAAGCTATAGAAAGATCTCAAAATCACCTTTAAATAAACTGGCCATTGCAGTGACTAGAGCTATCAAGAATGCATCCTTAATGGATAGAAAGTGGCAATGGTTTACCCCACATGTGCCAATTACCCCTAGAATTTATGGAGATCCTAAAATACATCAAGATGGGATTCCTTTTAGGTTTATTGTGAATACTAGAAACTCTCCTATCTATCCTCTAGCTGAATTCTTAGCTGTTAAGTTGAAACATTTGGTTGGAAATTCGTCATCTTTTATTAAAAAAATATGAGCATTTTGTGAGTAAAGTCAGGGAAAGAAGGGTTGATGATCAAGACATTCTGGTTATTTTATATGTGGTATCTTCATTTACCAAGATTCCTATTAATAAGACTATGATTATCATTCATGATATTATAGAATCCCAAATAGTGGATTTTGTGGAATTATGTTTACGATTAACTTTCTTCACCTTTAGAGGGGATTTAAATGAGAAAGTAGGAGTGGAAATGGGTTCACCATTATCTTAAAACTTTGTTATGAAACAGTTTGAAAAAAAGAGTTCTTGACTCTTACACTTTAAAACCTAATTGGTGTGATAGGTATGTGGATGACACAAATAAGAAATGTCCTCATGGAGATAAGGAATTGGATAAATTTATTATATATTTAAATGATAGATATGACCAGATTCAATTCACTATGGAAAACAAAGAGAATAATTTCTTTCCATTCCTTGATGTCCTTATCTCAAAGAAACCAGAGGAGGCATTATCTCATGAAGTTTATAGGAAAAATACCCATAAATATATTTATCTACATGTAGACTCACACTATCATCCTTGCTAGAAAAATGATTTCCTTTATTAATTGGCTACAAGAGCTAAGAAAATATATTATGGTGAGCACATTGAATCAAAGAAAGATCACCTTACCAAATATCTAAAGGAAAACAATTACAAAAGGTGGGAAATTAATAAAGTTTTTGATAAGACTAGATCTCATACTCAAAGAAATATTAATTTTGAGTTAGACATTTTGAGGATCACTATTCCTTATGTTAAACGAATTTTGGAAAACATGGCATGAATTATGAAGAGATTTAGAATACACACTGATTTCAAGCTTGGCATGAATTGTGAGGAGATTTAGAATACACACTAATTTCAAGCTTTTCAGTACCTTTCATTCTTCTTTAGATATTGCCAAAGATCTCATTGGTCCAATTTCTTAGATTTAAATCATTCCTTGCTCATGTGGGGTTTCGTATGTGTGGGAAATAGGTAGATCACTACAAACTAGAATGAAAGAACCTTCACGTGATATTTAAAATTATAAGGTTGATAGTTCAGCCCTGGAAAAACACATTTTAACCACAAAACAACATATTTGCATAGATCAAGCTAAGCTTATTGTGAATGAAGATGAATATTGGAAATGAAAAGTGGGGGAAACAATTGAGACTGAATAAAGGCCTAATAATATAAATAGAGATAATGGCTTCAACATTGAGGAATCTTGGAGGCTTATTACGAATAATTTAAAAAAGGTGTGACTCCTTTTTTTTTTTCATTCTTCTTGGAAAGGTGGCCTCCTTTTATGAAGTTTTTCATGTTTCATTATTCTATTTGAGGAGGGTCACTGTTTTTTATTGTCGTTATATTACATTGAATTGATCCATTTTTGGCTTCTCTCGCCCTGAGGATGGGCACACATTCTGTGCCTAAAATGTTGGTTTCAAATTATTTACACATGGTGATTTCAGAAATTTCAGTTTTTAAAGTCAAAGTTTCTCATTTTCAAGCTAACATTATATTATAAAACATGTTTTATATATAAAATGAATATATTTTTATTATATAATTTACATTTATCAATATCATTATTTCAATCCAATAGATTTGATAAATTAATGTATTTCTTGAACATATATTCACACATTAATTTCTTTAGTGTTTTGGTTATTTTATATCTATATAATATAAAATGATATAAATTGTATAAGAATTAAGATATAAAAAATGTGGTAATAAATATAGTAATATGGATTGAAATGTATAATTACATATTGCACTAATTCAATTTGGAATTGATAAAACCAGAGAAACATAATGTATTTAATTGATTCTAATTATCTATTACTTAGAGAAGATGTCTTTGTAATTAGAAATGTTTTGTAGCTATTCCATTGGCTACTCAAATTTGCAATATAAGTTGTAAGACCTTTCAAAATATTACCGGTAGAGTTTGACCCTTGCAGTAATTGGTATTGTTTACAAGTTGCTGAAAGTGTCCCTCTACATCATGTCGGTTTGTAATTCATGAGAAGCAAGCACATTGATTGGTATGATATGTGAAACTTTGTAAAGTAAAACATTAGAAGAATTCAATTATTCATTACTAATTGGAAAAAAAAATATTTTAAGTGTAATTTATGTAATTAAAGTTTTATTTTTTCCATTCTCTTAACTCATATACCATTGCATCTATTTGTTTAGAATATTGTAAGATATATGTTTGAAACATATCATTAGCCTGATCACTCATAGGATTATCATTTAAGTAATTGGCATGTTCATAATTCATATTATTTGGATTTGCGTTATTCATATTTTTCATGAATGAAAGGAGCATTGAAAAGACGAGTATCATTCAAAAGAAGCTCGAGAATTTTAATTGTTGTAAAATTTAATTCTAACACATGACTTATATTAAATCTTCCTTTGTTTCATAAGATCTAAATATCTAGAGCATACAAATAAAGGTTTTAAAAAAAACATCTGGAGCTAGGGTTAATTACTTAAAAATAAATTAACGCAACCTTAAATAAATCAGATTTATATAAGCAAATGTTAGCCTTATAAGGAAAGGAAACATAAAAAGGAAAATGGGTTGATAAAAATATTAGATAGAATAGGAATCAATGTGAAATTAGATACCTTTAAAACCTTAGAGGGATAAGAAGGTATAAATTCAGAAAAATATGAAATTTTAAAGGATTCATAAAAAAATAATGAAAATTTAAAAATAGTTAATAGATACTATATTAATCATTGAAAAGGAAGGATGCACTTATATGTAAATAAGTAAAGTTATAAAAAACACTAAATATATTTAAAATGTGTGAAATGAAGAATTAATAGTCTAAAGTTTGACAAGAAGGGTTCTTAGATAGAAACCTATAATATTACTTGTGCATTCTAAAAGACTGGAAGTCACTCAAAGGTCACAAATGAGGTAAATTTAAAAATTTGATGTAAAATAAATAATTTTATTCAAAAAAAAATTGAAGCGATTGATTTTGGTAGTAATGAAGATCGAATG
This sequence comes from Torreya grandis, assembly GCA_037957365.1. Taxonomy (NCBI): domain Eukaryota; kingdom Viridiplantae; phylum Streptophyta; class Pinopsida; order Cupressales; family Taxaceae; genus Torreya; species Torreya grandis. The sequence continues at coordinate 278,862 of JARHVA010004551.1, forward strand.
ATTATATTTTAGAAACATGGTGTGATTTTGGCTATAAAATATCAAATCCTCTTAAAAATTTGAGCACAAATTTTTGTATTTTTTAATTTATTTTTTTCAACTGGTTAATTAATACATGTCAATTTCAAAATATTTCTTTTTTATGCAAACTCTAATTCATTTCAGGAGACTTTACAAAAGAATAAATAATTGGTGTTGCTATGAGGGGTCATCCTTAATAAGACATTGCTCTTAGAATTTTTTGAAATCACTACTCCAATCTAATAAATAGTGCAGTGCAATATTAATATACTAATTCTTTTATTTAGATGTGAGGTGCAAGCAACTAGTAGATTATATATGTTATTTCACTATTGTTCAATTATTAATAAAGAGGTTATACACTTTAGTCATAAAAGTAATAAAATTAGATTGCAATAACTCAATTAAGCTTCCCTTCATATGGATTAGTGTATTCAGTATATTAAGATGCTTGTATTTATATAGAATTATTAAATTTAAATTAATAATTATTAATATGTGATTAAAAAAATACAAAATGTAAGAAATCTAATAAAGAAAAAGAAAAACTTAATAAAATCAAAAATTTCAGTCTAAAAACCCTTCAAACATAAAACACCAAAATCATATACTCGATTTTGATCACAACTAATATTTAATAAATCAATTTTAATAAGAATCAGAATTGACATATTAATCTTTGTGAAGAGACATAAAATCATAAATAGCATATTCTTAACCTTCTAGAAACATTGATAATTATGCAAAGGCAAACCAATAATAACTAAATACATTTTCAAAAACTGTAGATAAATAAAATTATATAATTGCATGCCCAAGACAACCAATGATCCATATACCTTAAAAACACCATATGAAATAAGTAAATCTATACGTAAACTAAATGTCTATAAGGTATGGCTTGTTTAAGGATTTTAATTAGCCCAATTGGATCAACATTTATTTTTATGGTTTGATCAAGTTTTGTTTTAAATATTTAAAATGTTTTAATCAAATTATTTAGTTTTAGTTTCATCATCCATGTTTATGGAAAAGTGTGAATGCCACCCACAATGTTATTCCATAGCTAATTATTACGTGTAGCTTTCCATTTTTTATATGTTAGTTAAAGTGTGGATTTCTCTATAATGAATCCCTACGAGATTTCTTAATGTCCTTATCATTCTACTTGCGATTAATATGGTTGTTAACCCTTAATTACGTACAATTATATATATATATATATATATATATATATATATATATATATATATATATATATATATATATATATATATATAATTTAATTTAAAAATTAAAAATTGATTTGGTACTTTAACAATTTAAATATAGAAGGTATTATGAGTAGGTGTAAGAAATTAGGAATCAAATAGTAGACATTTTCATAAAAATATGATTTCAATGAGATTTTTTTTTTTTTTTTTTTTTAAAAAAAATATACATTTTATAGTGTGTATGTGTTTTTTGGATTTAAGTTTAAATATAACCAAAATTAAAGTGTGTAGATGGTATATTCTGTATGCACAAAAATGTGTAAACACTATAATAGATACGCAATATTATTAGTATGTAATATGAGAGGGTTATAAAGTAAACAATTTAAATAACCAAAAGGTAGGAGATTGTTTCTTAAAATAATTGTTAAGTATAGTTTAAATTTATTTTAGTAAATATAAGAAATTAGGGTTATTTTGTATATTCTAGAGTTGGTCTCACACTCAATGAGATATAATTTGAAGATAGTATTTTAAGTTCTATTATGGTAAATACATAGCATTTTTAGGATTTTAATATTTTATTTAAAGATTTAAAGGTGTAAATTTTGAAACAAATGTCCATTTTGGACAAATATATAGTTATTCTTTATGTTCTGGTGTCTTTTTTATTACCTTCTAGCATTTTTTTTTAAATTAAAAGTTTTCAAATATTAAATTTTACAAATCAATGAACACGTACCCACCCCTTTCTACTGATTTTATTCATGATTAGGTTTGTAAAAAGTAAAATAAACATAAGAAAACCATAATCATTTTCAAATAGAATAAATACAAAAAAAATGAGGCATATTTTTACATGGTCTCCCAATTCTATTTGAATTCATGCCAAAGTGGTGTGCATATTGAAACATAGGTTATGTGATTACCCACGGACACCTAAACACCCCTTTATGTCAATTTTACTTGTGATTAGGTCTCTTATGGGAAAAAAGTTACACAAAAATACTATATCTGCTTACAACCAAGGTAATTTCAAATAATTTTATTCAAATTTGTTCACGATCATCCCATTTCTCTTCAAATTCAGCGGGAAAATGTGTGATTGAGGCAATGTAAGTCGTATTACAACCCTTAAAAATTAAAACTCAAATTTAAGTTGATTTTTCTTATGATTAGTTCCTTTATAGGATAAAAGTGACACAACAACACTATATCCACTTGAAACCATGGAAATGTAAATATTTTTTGGGCACATTTATGAATGATGACCTGAAATTCAATTAAAATTCAAGCCAAAGAGGTTTGATTGGGGCAATGTAAGTCACATTGGTGATCCATCCACACCCAACAGACCCTTAATGATGATTTCACTGATAGTTAAGTCCCTCGTATGCAAAAGGCATAAAACAACACCATATCCACTTATGACTAGGACAAATGTGGATGATTTGAGGCACATATGTTTGTGATCAATGAAGTTCACTTTAAATATGGAAAAAGTGGTATGAATGAGTTAGCATGGTTCCCACACAAATTTAACCACCACTTTATGTCATTTTTCCTTATGATTATGGGGTTTATAGGCCAAAATCATAACAAAAACATTATATACATTTGTGACCATGGAGAATGTGGGTATTTTGGGGCACATTCATGTATGGTCACCCATGGAAAAGTGATGTGATTGTAAAAAAATTATTCACATTGGTGATTAGGGAACCACTTGCAGCTAGGGCACATGTGGATATTTTTAGGCACATTTATGTACAATTACCTCGATTAACTCCACATTAGAATAAATTTGTATTATTTAGCTAGTAAAATTTGCATTGGTTACATACATCCCCAACTAGCCCTCTATGCCAACTTCACTCGCGATTTTATATTTTTAGTGCCAAATATGAGACAATAAACCATATACACAAGTGACAAGGAAAAACACAACTAATTTTAGGTGAATTTGTGCTCAATAACCATAATTCACTTTGAATTTAGTCCAAAATCATGTGATTGGGGAAAGGCAAGTCACATTGGTGATCTGCACACACAAAACCAAAACCTACATTACCCCATTCAAACCACTTTAGACAAAATTTTAAGTGAATTAGGGCGATCATAAACAAATGTGTTCCAAAATTTCTACACTTTACCTAGTTGCAAGTGGATATGGTGTTTTTACATTTATTTTGGATTATAAAGGAACTATTTAAAAGTAAAATTGGTATAAAGGTGTGGTTGGGTGTGGGAAGGTCAACAAGGAAGTTTGCATTGCCTCATTTACACCACTTTGGCTTAGATTCAAAGTGAGTTGGGCTGATTATGAACAAATGAAACAAAAAATTTCAACATTTGCCTTGGCCGTTGTATATGATGTTGTTATGTCACTTTTAGCCATAAAGGATCTAATCATACTAATTTGGACTCAATTAAAATAAAATTGGGTTGATCATGCATGAATGTACCCCATATTGCTTACATTTTCCCTCATCACAAGTCTATATGATGTTGTGTTGCGTTTGGATTATAAACTCTCTAATTTAAAGTAAAAAGATCATAAATTTGTGGTTAGGTGTGTGGGTCACTAATGTTACCTATATTTCTATGATTTCACCATTTTGTCTTTAATTTGAAAAGAATTATAGTGATTGCATATACATGTGATTGATATTGTTTGTATTTCCATGGTCTCAATTGTATGTTGTCTTTTTTTTAATTTGAATTATAATGACACCAATTACAAAGTAAAATCAACATAGATTAATGGCTGGATGTGCAAGGGTAACAATAAAACTTACACTACAATAATCACATATTTGTTTCTTAAGTTCAAATAGAAATGAGGCGATCATACATTAATGTGCCTAAAATTGTTTTTCAATTAATTTGGTCATAAATGGGTATGGTGTTTTTATGTCACTTTTTGCCTAGAAAAGACCTAATAACAAGTAAAATTAGCATAAATAGGTGTTTGGGTGTGCATGGCTTACTAACACAAAGTATGTTTCTACATGAGCACCACTTTGGCATGAATTCAAATTGAATTGGGGTGACTAGGCACAAATGTGCCCCCATGTACCCCAGTCATAAATTATTATGATGATGTTATTTTTATTTTGTCTTATAATAGACCTAATCATAAGAAAAATCAACATAAAGTGGTCATTGGGTGTGTATTAGTTTGTAAAATTTAATTTTGACAAATTAATAACTCCTATAAATTCTATCAAGCAGTCGATAAGGCCCAAAAACCTTTAAATGACTATATATATTCCCATAATGGATATCAATTTCTTTGATTCAATATTGAAATCTTGAAAATGACTATGTCTAGTCTAGATTGGATTTTCAAAAGCTATTTTCTAAATCAAAACTCGTGGAGCTATGAGACAAATTCTATAATATGTAGATTGACCCTAGTTTCTTATATTTACTAAAATAAATTTACGTATAAATGTGAACTTATAGTTAACATTTATTTTAGTAACCAATCACCTACCTTTTGATTAATCAAATTATTTACATTATAAAATTTGAATTATACATATCGGTAGTAACACATACAATTTATATTACTTAAAATATTTAGTTACAGGTGTATGAACCTAATGCTTGGCCTTGAACACACAACCAAATCTTTATTTTTGCGTAAAAATAAAAAAATTCAAATTTAGGCATGATAAACAATATGAATTTTATCAAGATATTTCATGAAACTATGAGTAGGATGTTGAACACTCTCATATTTTCTTAAATATTTTTTTATTTAAGTTTTTGACTAATTTAAGGTTTAAATCTATTCTGATTTATAAGTATGTATTTTTATACTTCTATATGCTGAAAAAATGTTTTTTCTACTAATTTTTGGGTGGTGTTGGAGGGATTTTTAAAAATAATTTTCAAGGTCTAGGTACTTTAAGAATTATTTAAAAAATAAATATGCATTAATTTTTTTTTAAATATATAAGATGCAAACTAGATGATTTTTCTAACTTTCCACGAAAAGGTTTCAAAAAATAATAAATGATGTTAGAAATGAGGGATCACATGAGTAGATATGTATTGTAATTTTATGAGAATATGACCTATATTTGAATTTTTTAAATTTGACCTACTTATATTTAACCATTTTGTTAAAAATATAAGTTTAGAAATAGATGCAAAATGTTACAATCCATGGTTGTATATCATCTTCCAAAATTTTGAGTGTAGACCTATCAAATAATCAATATTAGTTGAGGTTTCTCATTTAAAAATAATATTCACCTAAGACCCCCTTTTTTCCAACTAATTCCATGCACTTACCTTAATATGAAGATAATATACGTAATAGTTAACTACTTATGAAGGATTAAAAATATAGTTAGTTTGTATAAAGGATGAAAAATTGAAAGGTCAACCACTTCGGTCAACATTAAATATTTGAGTTCATGGATACAATATCATCAACCTCAATTTAAATTGTCAGACCTTATTTTCCCATTCTAAAATTTCTTTGTCTCTATATTTTTCCTCACTATTTTGATGTAGGTAGGTGTGCCTATTTGTATTTAAGCTCTAGGTGTTATCCTAAGGACTAATTAAGTGTGTTAATTAAATAAATTTATCTCCTTCACTTGAGCCCCTAGGTCCATTTACAATTATATAATTAGTCTTGAAAAAGAGAAATAAATGTGGGTTGAGCTGACCCAAACCACTTTCTAGTGAATGGTTGAGTGTTTCCTACATATCTAATACTCTGACGAGGGAAATAAATCCTCATGTAGTTATCCTGCTTAGGTGAATGTGTACAATAGTGCTTGTTTAATGGATGAACCTATCTCTTCATAAATATGAAATGATAAATTAAGATTGTCTATTTAGTGCTTCAAATATGGATATGACCTAATCCTAGTAATTGGTGGGTAAATTTGAAAGAATAAGGATGTCCTATTGAATGTTCAAGTGTGTATAAATGTATATTTTATGAGTTTCATGTGGATAATAGGCCTATACCTATTTCACATTTGGTTAAGTGATGTATTTGAGGGATATTTCCATGGACATTTTTGGATAACATGCACGTGTTATTACATAACGTGTACATTTAATATAAATAACATGTACTTGTTATTTAAATTTAGGATTGGTAATTACCAATCCATAACTTGTACCCTTTATAAAATATAAGAAATTATTATGTATTTCTTGTAATAAACATAATAAAATAGAACAAAACCCATAATAAATTCCATTTTTTTGGTTTCAGTGTCTTACCTCTACCCTACTGTGATTGTGTTTTACACTAGGAGGATACAACACACTTCCATTTCCCATTACATATAAAAGTCAATAATATCACTATAGAGGGTCTCAATTACATATGTATATTTTATGAGATACCCATTATTTGAATAGCCCATTCAAGTGAATGAAGGTCCTAACCCTCTTACTCTTCTAACGATCTTAACCCTCCTAAAATTACACAAAACACCCTAGGTAGTCATGAGTATTTGGATACATAAATAGTCAAGAGAAAAACAAAAATTGAAGAGATAATTAAGATAATGAAGAATTTCAATTTGACCAACACCCATTGTACCTATTTGGCTAATACCCTGGAATTGATACTAGGCCAAGTTGACTCAATAACAAGTCAAATTGATAGATAAAAATAATATAAGTATAGATTTTGGGCTTACCATGATAATAAATCATCAACATGTGAGGTAAAGGATAAACAAATATCAAAAGACTTACTTTTTTCCTTATTCATCATTACATCAACCATTGTATCTTTTTCATCATCCAAAAAATGGTTTCCAATCCACCAATTTTAGCACAATTTTATTTAAGACATTTTTTCAGACTGATGATGGATGGTATTTGATTAATCACCTTGTAATAATGATGAGTTTCCATTGTATTTTTTGAGGAAACTCTATTGTGAATTTGCCCTCAATGAGATTACTAGCTATTTTGACTACTCAAAGTTTCAAGGCTGAGGGAAAGGCTCTATGAAATATAGACCTACAAGAATCCCTACCAAAAATACACTTCAACATGAAATCTCCTCTATAATTAATGAGGTTGTCAAGATATATATTTTGCGTGTGATTCATACACTTAATGACATATTCATTCAACATAAAAGTAAGTTTCTTGAGATAGATGTTGGAGAGGGTGGACATGGGGATAAACACCTAGTGTGTGTGCTTAACCTCACCCTTATATATTTTATGGTTCTATATTTATAGGACCTTCAGATGATAATGGTGGTGTTTCTAAGGGCCTAGATGTTATAGTTTTGAGTGATGATTTGTTGGCATGTATATTTGGTGTGTACACATCGAATACACATTTTTAGGTATCTAAAATATTTCACATGTTAAATTTTAGTTATATTTGTATTTAAAAGGTAAAAAATTAATCTATATATGAATTTAATAATATATATGTAATTTTTTTTGTTGTAAGATGAAATGATACCATCATATTCAAAATTGGTTTGTGAGATGTCTACTCTTACATTTAATGATGTTACTATACAAAATGAGATGTCTACCATGGAATTTAGTGATGTTACTCTATAGAGGTAATTTTTCATTAATATTATACTTAATTTAGGTATATATATGCTCAGCCAATAATCTTATATTTGTTGTTAAGTTTATGACCATAGTGAAAACTCGTCCATCTTTATGGGATGAAATAATGTTGGGCCCTAGATCCATCTAAGTATAGGATCCATGCCAACATAGAAGACACTTGGGCATGATGAAATAAATTTTCATGATTATTATTTTGTCATCGAGTGGTTACATCTAGCAGGTGGCTAATAACTCTTTTTTGGCTTGATCATCATTAGGAAGTGGTCCCATGGGATTATGACTGCTCATTAAAGACAACATAGTGGAAATGAAAAAATGAGTACTTCTAAAGCCAAGTCAGTGATCGGTGTGCTCCATTCCCGATGATCCTAAGATGTTTTGAAACTCTATAAAATGAGGTTGAGTCGAGCTAGCAAGATAGAGGCAATTGGAGTAGTGAAGCCTTGATAGATTGGTTCCAGACACTATCTTTATTATTAGGCTTAGAGTAAGTTTGGGATGTTCTTATTGATCCCCATTGAAATTCCAAATCTCACGTATGATCCTCTAGGCCTTTAGTAGTTTAATTCAATCATTTTCTTAGTTTATATTGAGTTATATATGTATTGTTTTTAAACTCTGTTAATGATGAATGCTTTGTGTAGTGTTTGATAGATTGAATGTTTAAGTCTATAGTATGTATGATGATCTCTTGAGATTTTATAACATAAATCATCCATGATGTGCCTATAGACAATTATGAACCTCATACCCAATCTAGGAAATTATTTAGAATGGGTAAGACCTTGCACCTCATAATGATGCCCACACGTAAGTGCAGACCTATGTCTCAGTACCCCATTTAGATACCCAGTGGCCCCTCAAGAACCTGAATACCATTAAGCCAATATTACCAAAGGCTTGAACCCATAAATCTATTAACCTAAACACATACACTTATTCCTAATAGATAATGGGTTTCCCTCAAACCTAAGATGGGTTGTCTCTATGAATGCATAACCATCATCACACTAACTAAAGTCCCTAAATGATAGAATTGTGCCATGGAAAAACTAGCCCATCATAGACCCTAGTCTACTCCACTATGATTTGTGTGAGAAAATAAGGCTTTCACCCTATTTTAATAAGCCTAAATCTTACCTCGATAGTTATATAATCACATGACTAGGCCTATTACTGAAACACCAACTTTTTTACAACATTTTAGTTTAATTACCTAGATTTGTTGAATTTTGTTACTATAATGGTGCATTAAGATAATGCTCCAAATCTCCCTTGATAACATCAAGCACTAGCTATAATAAGTGGAAGATAGCTTTGTATTAAGGCATCCAACTTGTAGAGGATAGAGCACAAGGAAGTGGGTCTAGAACCACTTGTATGATGCCCTGTATAATATTTTCTTTTACAAACTATTGGAACAAGTGTATTGATGGTTGTATTATTATGTAACACATAGAAGTTGAAGCTTTAGATAGTTCCTCGAGTGGATGAAGGAGTTCCTAGAAAGGCTTGATAACTTATATGCCACTTGGATTAGAGCCATAGACAAATGGTGGAAAGGGGTGCTGAATAGCTACATGCTTGAGTTTGCACTATCAATGTACTCCTACCCTAAGGAAGTAATATATTAGTTATTGCATAATCCTATAGGTGTGCTTTTGAATGAACTTGAAACTAAACTCATGAAGTTGACTGTGGATTATGGATTTGAAATAGTAAGAATGGAAGGATAAATTATTCTCATTTATGAGAAGCACAATGGGGAAGAAGGGGATGTGTGAGGTGTAATGGAAATAGATGAACAAATTGACACCTAAGGGATCAAGAGACATGATTATAACAAGAGGAATCATGTGTTGATGGAGGATATAGTACTTGGAAGTGTCGAGAGGACCCATATCAAGTGGGAAGGGCATAGGGAATGATCTCTTGAATGGTAACATTGCCTAGAGGATGAACCCTTAAAGACTTGGGACAAACTCTTTAGTTGATAGGTGAATGCTTGGGGTCCATGTATAAATTTACCATTTGAGATTCCTCAAACTCACCTATCCCCTTTGAACCTACGATGCAAGCTCATGTGTTGGATCCCCCATAAGAAGACATAAGATTGATAATTGACCTCATTATTGACTTAGACTTTGATCATTTTACGAATTTGGAGTAGAAATTTATGATTAAACATATTATCCCTTATGAGGAGGTAAGTGAAGATACCTCTAGATCTCAAGGTGCTATTCTAACTAAAGAGAACATGACTGTAAGCACCCCAATCCAATTAATGTTAGATGCACAACCTAGGTAACAACTTGGAGGAAGTGGCCCTATGCCACTAGTCAGTAGTATAATGCCATCATCTTCTATGGTAATAATAGCAACTATAGGACCAACACCTATCATAGTGGCTAGAGGTAATATAGGACCAATGTTTAGACAAGTACTAGGGGGCACATTCCTTAAACATTAGCTACTCTACCACCCTATATTTATTATGAGATAGCCATGCACCTACCCAAGTATCGAGGCATGGAGAATGTTATATACCATGTGATCAAATGTGAATTATAATGTCATGATTGGGGAATAACCCATTTGAATGCAAGACAACCCAATTTATGATACCCTTACTTGATCATGCACATACTTGGTATAGGATGTTTGATCCTAACTAGGATATGGTTGACTATGACACATTGAAGGAAGCCTTCTTGAAAGAATTTTATATACCTGAGATTGAGCAATAGAGCATCATCACGCTCAAAAAAATCAACCAAGGACTATTAGACAGGGTAAAATTATATGATTCTAGATTCAAGACACTCCTCTCCTATTTCCCTTATGATATTCACTCCTCCTAACATATGCAATGGTTTTATGGAGGATTTCTAGTACCATTTCAAAGGGCACTATCCATGAAAACATTCACAGACCCTCAAGAAGAACTTCAAGCCATGCTTAGAGTTGAGCTAGTAGGGAGTTTCGATATAAGAATTAGCCCATTCATAAAGGTGAAAATTATGTCTATGGCCTCCTAGCTACAAAAGATGCCTACTAGTTCATCATAAGATGCTTGAAGTGGTTTGTGGTGAATCAATTGTGAGACATAGGGTCATAATAAAAATAACTACATTTAGAGGAATACGCACACACTAATTCTCAACTATGAATTTATCATGAGGTACATGATGTTTGTAACTACCCTTTATTGTAATTCACCAGTCAAGTCAACACAATCATCTATTTCAAGTTGTGTGATGCCTACACTCACACAATAATTGACTGTTGAGTAATTGATGAAATACACCAAAACATGGAGAGAGGTGCACGATAGGCAACTACAATAGCTAGAGGATAGGTGAACCAAAAAAGTGAGGGTTATGGCCAATAGAACGTTGGTTATGGTAAAGTAAGAGGAAATAAAGGGTGAGTTGGAGGATATGGTGGAGGAATATTCCCACCATGATCATATTATAATTGTGGATTGATCGAGCACTATTAGTGCAACTGCATGATGCATCTAACGTGTGGGTATTATTGAGGACCACATCTAGCCGAGGAATGTCCTAACTTGTATATAAAATTGAAACAAGTAAAATTGGTTATTGATAAGGGTGTGGGGATGATCAAGCAAGAGAATAAACATGTGAAATGGGTTCCAAAGGTGTAACCAATATGCATAAAGTCAATCAAAGTACATGCAACTATTTAGAGTGAACTTGCCAGTCGACCACTAGTTGCTCTAATACTAGAGTTATGTATAAAATATGGGATTCTGAGCAACATTGAGTGTATTATCTATGTAAAACCCAAATATGTGCCTTAACTATACCCTACATGCTAAAAATATGTACTATAATAAGCCATGAGTATGATGTAGAACCTATAAGGAGAGCTCCAACTGGCACAAGACTTAGAGGTGTCAGTTGCTACCTCCCAAAAATACAAGATGGTCAAGAGTCTAAAGTGAAAGATATAATGGAGATCTTTCAACTCCTGAAAATGGAAGGTATGTTGCCTCTATTAAAGAACCTACTTCCCAAACATGCAAGACAACAGTTAGTTGAAGTGTTTTTTCCATGTACAGAAAGGGCATGAGAGGTTAGGCACACATAGAACATAGAGTATGACCAAGAGGTCCTAGTGAATACCACCATCAATAAATGGTCCATCTATGATGTCTTGATCAACATAAATATTGAGGTCAATATCATAACTAAGAATGTATGGGAAAAGATGGGTAGTCCAGAATTGATGCTTTTTCCCCATGTACTCCTCATGTCCAACAAGACCCAAGAGTAGCTAATCCAAATTTTTAAGGGTTCAATTATAAATATTAATGGCATTGAATTCCATGTTGACTTTAAGGTCGTCAAGTTATCTATGCAGGATAACTATCTAGTAATTTTAGGAAGGCCTTGGTGTTACACCAATAAAGTAGATACGTAACTCAAGAAGTGATATATGACCTTATAAAATGGTAAGGAAATTTTAGTGATTCCCATTTTAAATAACCAAGGACCCCTTAAATAAAGAGTGTTGAACTTGAGGATGAGATTAACCATACATATAACATCACAGTTTAAGGCACCAAGAATCTTAACCCTTCTGATCAAGGAATACTCTCTTGGGAAGATGGGCAGTTAGCCTTAGACACTACCGATGTCATTTGTGACTGATGGGTTAAAGAGGCTTATGAGGTCATTGGTCATAGATGCTTCTTGGTGTATGCAAAGTTGCTGAAGCCCATGAGAATTGGTTGGGTCCAAATTGATTACACCCCAAAATGATAGGTCCTACACCATGGAGAGAAAAGAGAAAGGGTAGTCCACTTGAGTATAGGCAAGCTTGTAGTGCTCTTAAAATTTTAATGGAGCAACCCAGTGGAAAGGTATTTCCATGACATTAAAGCATGCATCCACAAAAAGATGGATAGAATAGGTATACTAGCGTATACCTTGAAAAACATTGCCATGCATTAGTGGGCAGCACATAAGTCCATTGTGCCAACGTAGTTAGAGGCAAAAGTGGTCATTTGCACTTGATTTAGGAGGAGTAACAAGGACTTATATGTATCAACATACTCTAGTGACTCTGATCTTATTGTATTTGTGCACCTATTTGAAGAGATATGGATTGATTTTTGTGTGACTAATCTAAAGCAATTATAGGTGTACACCTTTTATAGATATCTAAATACATGGGCATGAACATGGTATGTGGTCAATGAGACATACTGAGAGACCACCAATTGGGATTCCCTTAAGTATAAATTTATGCACACCTTCTCCTTATTATCACAAATCTTGGAATTGGTTGAGCCACTACAAGTATTTAGAGGGTAGTTTTTGAGGACATTGCCATCCTCGAGGAGCACTTGAAAGTCATTTTTAGGGAAAAGGGGCTGGTGCTCTTAGCTTTATTTGAGGAACAATAGTTAAATAGTGACTTGAGCAAAGAAGATGATGAAACTTGGAAGGAGCACTACTGGAAAATGATGACTGACAAAATAAAGCTCATGCACTAAGTAGATGATAGCTCTCTTGGTGAAGAAGACCCTACTCATCTTCATGTAGAGATAACACAAGGAACTCATCAAGTCAAGCACTCATACTATAAGAATAATGAACCATACCATGCACCATTAAAGATCATAAAATTGGACATCATCACATAAGGAAAGCCTAAGATGGCTACTCTAGGTGGTTATTGGTCTGATGCGGAGATGGCATCCATCATAGACCTTGTGAGGGAGTTTCAAGACTTGTTCCCTAAAAATTATTAGGATATAAAGGGCACCCACCCATACCTTGGGAAGATTAGCATAAATATAATTGATGGTGCAAGACTGGTCAAAAAGTGCCCCTACATGATGAATTGCAACCTCTATATCAAGGTAAAAATAGAGATCAATGTAATGCTAGCCACAGGGGTCATTTACCCTATGGAGGAATCTAAATAGGTGAGACAAATGGTGATAAGCATTAATAAGGATGGGAGAATTCACATCTGCATAATTATATAATATTCAACTCAAACTACATCTATGACCCCTTCCTAACTTTGTTGAATGATTAAGTCCTAGAAGGTGTTGCAGGTTATGAGATCTACACCTCCACTGATGGGTTCTCTGGCACCACCAAGTCTAGTTTGAGGAGCAAGATAATCCCAAAATAACCTTTGAAACTAAATGGATCTATTTTCCTTATAATATGATGTGCTTTGGACTAAATAAATTATCATCCATGTTCTCTCGTGTGGTGATCACCATGTTCAAATATTTCATCCACAGGTTCCTCTAGGTGTACCTAGATGACTGGACAATATATGGCCTCATCAAGGATCATTATGATAACCTATGACAAATGTTTAAAAGGTCCAAGCAACTTCAAATATTCCTAATATTGAAGAAGTACATGTTCACGAGACTATTTGGAATCCTTCTTGGGCATATCATCTATAAGGATGGTTTACTTATTGATCTAACAAAGATTCCAATCATAATTTGGCTATGGACTTTTTCCACATATAAAGATGTTTAAACCTTTCTTGGATATTATGGGTATTATAAAAAATTTATAAGGAGTTATAGAAACGTTATGGTTCCATTATAATAGATATTGTGCAAGGATAGACCGTTCAATTTGGGTAAAGTGCAAGAGGATGTCTTTGAGACCTTAAAACTCAGATTGGCTAGTGTACCTATCTTGTAATTTCTTGACTAGACCACCCCATCCCACATCCATGTCAATGATTCTAGTTTTACAATTGGTACAATCTTGGTGTAGCCTAGTGAATTCAAAATAGATCACCCCATCACATTCACTACAATAAAATTAACAAAGGTAGAGAAGAACTATAATACAATTGAACATGAGGCACTCATCATGGTATACACCCTACAAAAATTTAGACAATATTTATTGGTGATGCCATTCATCTTTTTCATAAACCAGGAGGTGTTTAAGTACCTTATGAATAAACCCATCCTCCATGGGCACATTTGTACTCTAATCATTCTATTTCAAGAATTCCAATTCTCTATTATTTTCAAGCCTAAAAAATAAAACTTAGGGCTAGACCATTTATTCCATATAAACTCTAGCAATGTAGTAGTTCTAATTAGGGATGATATGTCATATGCAAAAATATATAAATTCCAATGCACCTTTATATAATTGGTAGAGATAAACACCTGTATGACATCTAGATCAGTGCCCTAAACAATGACAACAAAAGAAAATAGATATCTCATAGTTCATGCTGCCCCTTTTTAGCTCATCAGTGAGGAATTATATAAACTGGGTTGAGATGAATTTATAAAAAAATGTTTTCTAGAGATTAAAATGGAATACATCCTAAATAAGGTACACAAGGTACTAGTAAGAGGACATTATATAGGATATACAATGGTGTGCAAGGTGTTACAGTCAGGCTTGTGGTGGCTAAGTCTATTTCAAGATGTGAAGGATTGCACAAAGGCATGTGATATATGCCAACGTATAAAAAAACCTAACCAATGGGATTATATGCCTCTCATCACCATTATTTCCCATGTAACATTCAATAAATGGGACATTGACTTTGTTTGGATAATTACTATTTTAGCATGTCGTATAGGGATGAGGTACATTCTAGTGGCCACTGACTATTTCACCAAGTGGGTTGAGGCCATGCCAACCAAAAACTACACATCCACCATATCCACAAGGTTCATTTTGGAAAACATCATAAACTAGTATGGGTTTCCACTTAGCTTGACTAGCAACAAGGGCATACACTTCATTAATGCAACTGTGGATCTTACTAACAAAATACATGGTGACATAACACAATACAATACCTTACCATACCCAAGTGATTGGAAAAATTGACACATTCAACAAAATCTTAGGGATGTGCCTCACAAATATATGTGACTTTAGTCACAAATATTTGGATGATCAAGTGTCAATAGTTTTATGGGCATATCACACAACCTACAAGCACCTGAACAAGGCTACACCATTTCAACTAGTTTTTGGCGCTAAGGTGACTCTACTGATGGAGTTCTTTGTGCCATCATTGCACATCATGAACATTAATTTATTAGATGACTAAGAATCACTAAATTCAAGGTTGAAGGACTTATAACTCTTATATGAGGCATGCACCCAAGAAAATAGAGCTAGCAGAGAGAAAAAGAATGCAAAAAGATCTAGCATAAGAAGCACATAAACCACAAGGTGATAATATAAGGAGTATTAGTTTTTTTGTAGACTCTGAGTATATCAAGAGCCTAGGCAAGCTATAGATAAAATGTATGGGCCCATATATCATCCATAAAATCTTATATATTTGTGGAATAAATCTATGCACATTATCAAGTGAAATGTTCCTTGGGCATTTCAACAACAACTGATTGAAATTGTATTATAAATATAGTGGTGATTGCACCATCAAACATCGACTTCTTGGTCATGATCCAGTTTTATTAAGTGACCATAACAAATTTTTATACAAGCCAAAAAAATTATTTTTTATTGTGGTAGTGAATAAATGACACTTTGAGGCTACAAGTACAATGTTTCTGGTGTTTTCATGCATAAATTCTAGACATGTGAATTGATCACATATGTTATCCAAGTGTTTGAGGATAGACACGTAATTAATGGGTGTGTGAAGTTTGGTAGGGCTAGATATAAGTTAATCCAAATCTTCATGCACAAGACTCAAGGATCAAGGGATCTTTAGGCCCATAAAAAGACTAGTTCAATATTTCCAAGCATAATATCAGTCGAGTGAGTCAAGCAAGGTTACTTCTTAAGAACCTAAGCCAGACACCTAAGTCTCTAGGCACATGGAACTCACCAAACATATACCATATTTGAACCAAGAGAGTCACATAACATCTAAACACACAAGAATCATGTGGAGATATAGAGTGAATACACACAACATGATCATGCATAAAAGATCAGATGAGAATGTCTTACTAGAGGCTAGTGAAAAAACTTTCTATGGGGTAAGAAAGGCCAAGGCAAGAAGATAAAAGTATAGTAAAATAAAGCAATATAGACATGCACATTTCAAATATAAGTACATCTCAAAAATGAAATGGGACTGAGGAGGATAAATCACATACATGTGAAGCACTGCATCTAGGTTAACATAATGAAGGTGAACGTCATACAAAGAATACAAAGCATAGGATAATGTCATTAGGATAAGTCAACATCCACCCAAAGTGAGGTGGGAAGTGACCATTTGAACTACATGTCACTTCACCAAAAATTCATTAAAAGAAGTTAATGTGGTGGTGGTGAAGGCATAAAGATTCACATTGAATACATAGTTAGCAAAAAAAAACTTCAAATTTTATGGGGTCTAGTAAATCCCAAAGAGTTTAGGCACCACCACACTATTAATCAAATGAATATAATGCAGTATATGAGAGAAGAGGTATAAATAAATGGAAGACTGACTATGTCTAGTTACAAACTAGTGTTGATTTGAAATTTAAGAAGAAAACTAGATCAACTAGTGAACCCGAGAGCTAAACCAAGGAAACCACGATATATAAAGAACATAATCACCCCTTGATGCCAAAAATAAAAAATTATAAAGAGAAAAAAAATGTATTTCCTATGAGATTGGTAGAAGATATAAAGGGCCATGATTTGAGCAAAGAACTAGGTAGTTAAAAACCAAAGTGATGTTGAGGCCTCCATTTGTGGCACATGAAGCTTCAGAGCTAAACATATAGTCACAAACCTCATGACTATGTGAACCACCACCAAATATTTTAGGCTTTGGAAAGATCAATAGACTTAGGTTTAACTCTAGCAAATTTAGAATGGGGAAAATTGGATGATCTCAAACCTATAATAGGCACAAAAGGATGCCAAGAGAGTGTGAATAGTAGTATAAGTTATTGCTATAAAAATTATATCACTGCTAGTAGGAGTGAGCATTTCCCAAATTGATTTGGAGGTACTCAAGAAGATGTTCTACTAGGACATGTAGTTTCTTGAAGAACTATTGATGGGAGAAAATTTGGAATAATTCTCACACAAATTCCACCTAAAGGAGTACAACTATAGAACCTTAAATAATGCAAATGACATAGCACAAGATTGGATGGTAGACACATAGGAAAATACTACTAAAGGCATCGTTCTATTTGACGTCTCTATCTGAGACAAGCTGATGAGCACTGGTGTGATGTAAATCTATGAGTTACTAAGTCTCATAAAATGGAAAGAACTTGCACAAATCCTCCTATCACATGTCCACAGGGATAGGATTTACTTTATAGGGAGGCACATGAGGCTATATGTAAACCTCATTAGCTGAATCACTAGATTTCCAAGCTCAATTCAGACATATACCAAATGATGTTAGATGATGTGGAAGTTGAAAGGGTTGGAATCTCCAAGTTTACTATAAATGAGGCTCCACATTCCTGATCAAGGACATCAATGATCCTAAGATGAGGGAAGATGTGTGCTTGATTAGTTTGACACTATGTCCAAGTAGATGATAAGTGGATGTAATAAATACATACCTATGCATTGCATACCACATGGTATAGAGGATGATTTTAAACATCACCAAGTTCATCATAGAGGACATCAACAAGAATGTGCTCAAATGTCACATGGTGAAAGAGAACTTTTGATGGAGTTATATGTTGAACCAATTTTAAATTATCATAATTTTTCTTGTCCCCTACCTTCACCCTGAAATATAAATCCTGACTAATAGGATGGTTCATGTGGTATATTAAGGATTTTGGATAATAGTGGCACATCTCAAAAAAATTCCTATAGATTTTATTTGGAATGACAAATTTTTCCATTATAAAACACTTCAACGTAACTTAATTGGAACTCACAAATAAGAATCATTCTGATTATCTAAAACTACCTTATGCATTTTTAGGTATGTAATTTAGAGAGGTACTACAAAGAATCCTAAATGCACAATAGGTGGATATCCTAGCGAAGACCGTGGATACAAAAATTCAATGATTGAGGCACCAATACATGTGCCCAGGGGGTAAATAAATTAAAGATGAGAAAGATGATTTAGATGCTACCAACCTCTTTCCCCTCAAAATAGAAGTCATATTGGGCACATCCATAGGTTATTCTATGAGATGAAGCTAAATAATAAGGGCACACGTGCAGACAAGGATGATGACCTCCCCCTTCAGGTTGGCAAAGTAGGAGAGTTGAAACTAGAGGCACCATTGACACCAAGAAAATCCCCTTAGAAGAAGTGGGTAGAAACCTTGAAGGAAATACAAGAGCATCTTCATTTAAAGATCACCTCTAAAGATGAATCTTCCACCTCTACATAGAAGAATAAGTGCATAGTATTTACATCAGGGATTACATCATCCAAGCCAAGGGAAAAGAAAAAGAAGTCTAAGAGGCCAGTGGCAATTCACATGATAACCTTGATATAGACGGAGGTACAAGAGGCATGGGAGGAAATATAAGTGCATAGGGTGCTAGAAGAGGAAGTAGAAGGATATAGAGGGATGAATATGTATATCATCCAAATAAAATAAATAGAGGAAGAGATTTGTACTAATAAAATTTGTGAAGCTCTCTAAGGTAGAACTACTGATGTGCTTAAGGAAGTAGGACCATCAAGTACCCCACCCATGATACAAAATATATAATATGAGGAGGAGATGAGGCATTGATCGATGAAAATGGGCCTTAGTAAGGACCATATGTAAGTAGCACTAGAGTTAGAATAAAAAAGGCAGGCCATAAAGGCCAAGGGCATGACCCAATCAAATATTGAAAAAGATGAGGCTAAAGAGATAAGATCCAAGAAGGAAAAGACATATGTGATCATGAAGAAGAGGAAATCATAGATAAAGAAGGCCCAAGAAGAGAAGGCTAGGAGAGAAAGAGAGGAGAAGAGGGTTTTCATAAACATAGAACCCAGAAAAGATAAAGTAGTATAGGTGCCTAGCACCCCCACTAGCATAGTAGAGATAGTTATACCATAGGTGTGCTTAGGTAGTGAAGGGGCAACTAGAGATAAGGAAGGTGATATTGGCACCTTAAAAAAACAAACATAGAGCATAGTTAAAATATAGTAGACTTAGGAGGGCAAAGCTAGTGTCAAAGACAAGGAAGAAGGAGACAAAGAGGGAAGTCTAAGGAATAACCCCTGCTAGATAAATAAGACACATAATGAGAAAGCATCAAAGAGGGTGCTAGCTTTGATGAAAAAGATCTAGATAATACATAGCTGGCCATCCATGGAGAGGAAGTTGAGTCAATCCTATGAGATAAGGCATAAAAGGGATTCACCAATGAATATTATTACATTTTAGAATACATGCCCCCTAGAACCACCACAAGTCTGACATACCAACCAATGTCTATTACCTTTACTATCTATATGGACAAGACTCAATTTAAGGTACTTCAAAATGTGAACCTAAAGGAAGACCAACAAAAGGAAGGGAAAGACTCACTTATCATCAACCCCCATGTAATAAATCCAGTAATGTTGGCTAATGCCCTCCTCTATTTGGATTTCAAGGTAACATGCAAGAACATCATCAATGATGTTAGAGCCTCAAGCTAGAAGAAAATCGCATTGGAGGGAGAGGAAAAGAAAAAGGCCATGAGATTAAAATTATTGTAACTTGTTGAGTAGGTAAAGAGCCATCCCTCTTAGATGTTATTGACACTTCAAATTTTTTAGAGGTCGATAAGATATGTGCACTATTAGAGTAAATAATCTTAAGGTTGAAGGTATAATCCATGCCAGAAGAAGAAGAGGACCCTTGCACCAACATAAAAATTTAGCTTGGAATGAAACTTGATTTAGTATAAGACCTCTTAATGAGTCTAGAAGAGGGTACAAAAGTGGTTGATGAAATCTTTTGTAACTTCTCCACCCAGGTGTCAGTCATCAATGTGCACCTAAAAAAGTTAAAAGGGGAGAAGGATGCATTGATGGCAAAGGATTACATCATGAGTAGGGATGAGTGCATTCATATAATGGTGCAGGTAAACACTTTGAGTTCATAGATCAAGACCTAAGAGTAGGATCTGGAATAACTCCTCTACGTGATACAAACAAAGGCCTCTGAGTAAGGAGAGATCCTTGATGGAGGTGTAGAAAAGGTAAAGGAAAGGTTTTATGACTTCAAGAAATAATTAGAGAAAACTAATGTGCTCATCCTTAGTGCCACCTCCATAGAAATCAATAGTGCTATAGAAGAAATCAAGCTCATGATTCAGTGTTTTGAGTACTTTAGAGTAGAATTAAAGGATCTTGTACCTAGTTTTTATGCAC
>JARHVA010004551.1:302500-327500 GCA_037957365.1 Torreya grandis
ATTAAAACTAACTTAGAATCCTTCAATATATGTTCAAATTAAAACTATATGGGAGAATATAGTATAATGTCTGATATAGAGTCATATATTACTGTGAAGTGCCTCTCATAATTGGGTTACACCATTTGATGATTTTTATTTTGATCCTTAATTGGAATGGGGTACTATTTTTACATGCTTCTAGAAAGTATTATCATCACTATTAGCTTTGTTGATAAAATTTAATGACATTTCACTATTCTGATGTGGATACCCTTACTAACCTAGTTTTATATCATTTGGCACCTATTATTCACATTTTGTGTTCATTAAAGTTATCAATATCAATAAGGATTTGGAATATTTTTGTGTTTATAGTGCTTTGATTTTAATTCCTTAAATTTGTTCTCTCCCTCTCCACTACACTTATCTTGGTCATTTATTCTCTTCTCATTGTACGCTATCATGAGAATGTTAAAAATGATATAGCCTCTTTGATGAAATGGGTTTCTCTATCTTATGATTCTCAAATATATTGGATAGTTATTCCATATTCAAATTTCAAGAGCAAAATTCCTAATTACCTTCTCATGCAAATGGGGTCAATTCCATTATTTATTATTTCAAAAATTGGAACACCTAAATAAATTTGAGGTGATTATTAAATATGCTTGTCAATCAACATCTTAGCTTTGCAATTGTTCTATTTATGACACAAAAAAAAAACTTCTTACCTTTACCCACTTACAATGGTGATGGGGACACCTCTATGGGTTGTTTCTACTTGATCTATTCTTCCTTGGTAGCTCTTCTTAGTCACTTTATATCTCTTGACTTGATCAAAAATGGGTGTAAATGTAAAATTAATCAACTTTTCCAGTTTTAAATATTTAATATAAAGTTTCTCAATTTTCCATAAAATTAGCTTTAGTTATTAAAAATCAGTATTTAAAAAATGAAATTAAATAAATAATGATTGAAACACTAAAAATTGATAAATTTTTTTTACTCATATGCGATACATATCTGGGTCCACTTAAAATGATGAATAGATCCATTAAAAGTCAACACAGACTACACTTTGTTTTCACTTTACTTTAGTAAATGGTCTTAAATCTATAAATAATTCTCTATCCTACCTCTAGGAAGTATTTTCAATCATTATCCTTCATTAATATTAATATTTCATACAATTTAAGGTCTTAAATGTACTTATTTTCTCCTTAAAAAGGGCTAAAACGTGCCTTTCAAATACATTATTTCTTCTTTTATAATGTTTCCATACCTTCTAGTTTATCAACAAAAACCTTATCCTTTTATCAGTATTTATGGGGTTTTAATCCTCATTTATAGACACCTTTTAAATCTTAAAAACAACATTTTTAAAAAATAAATGACATATTATTTATTTTAGTGACCAAAAATAGGTAATGCTTAGTTGGTA
Source organism: Torreya grandis (assembly GCA_037957365.1). Classification (NCBI taxonomy): domain Eukaryota; kingdom Viridiplantae; phylum Streptophyta; class Pinopsida; order Cupressales; family Taxaceae; genus Torreya; species Torreya grandis. Next base: position 303,924 of record JARHVA010004551.1, read on the forward strand.
AATCCATTAATTAGGAGGCATGCGGTGATGGGGTCAAACCCTACTCCCACACATTATCCTTCTTATAATCCTTTAGTGATTTTTAAAAGATTTTGATCTCACATTGATTGGGATATGCACAAATAAAGGTTTACAAATAAGTCTTCTCACCTTGTTATTCGGTCAATAAACCATTCTTAAATCCCATATTCATTAGAATTGAGATGAATATGTATTTTAAAACAAAAAATGTTTTCCTTTATAATTAGCCATGATGACCACCCCTAAACTTGGCCTTAGAAGCTTTGAGTTTGTGGATGCAATGTTGATTTGAGTGGACACCATGTGAGGAAGCCACATGGTGGGTTGATGTCTCTCCACCTCGATTAAAAGTATGTATTTAAAAATACATGAGAGTTTGTGCCACATGCATTGTGGCATGACATAAAAGCTATATATATATATATATATATATATATATATATATGTATATATATATATATATATGTATATATATATATATATGTATATATATATATATGTATATATATATATATATGTATATATATATATATGTATATATATATATATATATGTATATATATATATATATATATATATGTATATATATATATATGTATATATATATATATATATATATATACATATATATATATATATATATATATATACATATACATATATATATATGTATATATATATATATATATATATATAAATGGTCTTTTAGTGTTGTGAATAAAAGTGGTAGGGTCTCCCTCCTTACAAAAAGAGGACCCCACTAGATGAATCCACCAACCTAATAAATAGAATAGGCACCACAAATAGATCACCCAAAACTAGAGGAAGGATGCCATAGGGAACCAAAAACACAATTTCCATGTGCCATGTGTCAGCACCTAATTATTCCATGTGTCGACCATTAATTGCTATATGTTGTAAAAGTAAATTGATCCATGTGATCTAGTGACATCAGTATTGTACCATGTTTTCATATATTTTTACTTATTTGGCTTCAAATTTAGTTGGCCATAACTTTTGCATACAGTGTCAATATGACTCCACTCAAATTGTGTTGGAAATCTATTGATGTTCACTTTTATGTGTATATTTTTAAAAATAATTTGATATTATATGGTTATATTATGTTTTGGGATACTTTAGGATTACTCCTCTCCCCTAAGAAACTTTGGGACCACTTAAAGTCTAGTTCTATTTTGAATATAAATTAGGGTAAAAATCCATTACTTTTTTTATTTTCATAAATCATGATTTGCTTGGATACATACCTTTTAGACCCACATGAAGGTACTCTACATCACCCTTTCATGAATTCCTCACCCTCTTATCAAGATTAACATATTCTTGTAACTTTTTAAAATATTTAGGAGAAAGATATTCAACAGAAGGAATTTGAATACTCTCACTTGATATATGATCAAAAGAGGCTCATATAATTTCAAGTGTTAAAAATTTACCATGACATTTGAATGTATAGAGGTAATTCTAAAAAAAAAAAACATTATTACCAATCTTGTCCAAAATATTAAAGGAACCATACCTAATTGGATTGAGATTTTTACCTTCACCATTGAGATGTTATTTGATAATATGTAGCCAAAATTGATCACCATCTTGGAAGTGATGATCAACCCAATCCTTGTCATTCCTAACCCTATACATGAGTTGGCTATTTTTAAATTTCTCTTTGATAACTTGACGAAATGAATATATCCTCTATATGAACCTCTTTACATTGTCTGCATATTTATTTCCATCCACTACTTGAAACTGTTCAAAGGTGATGTCTAAGGGGTACTTGGGAAAATAACCAAAAAAAAGGTCTCAAGAGGAGAATTTTATGTATAAAAGTTTATGGTATGGATATAAACATGTTTCACATAGCACAAGTTTTTATACCAAATCTTGGGATGCTTCCTAAAATTACCTCTAGTTAGATGAACCACTATTTTGTTGACAAATTATTTGTTACTATCAGTTTGTGGATTGAATTCAACACTTTTCTTGAGTTTTGTGTCCATCAAGTCCAACAAAGTTGTCTAAAATATCCCAATGAATAAATAATACCAATCAAATACAATATGTATGGGTAAAACTATATGAAACTATATATTATTACAGAATAAGTGTGTAGTCACCTCACCTATTATAGTCTTTTTATAGGGCACTAATGTAGACATTTTGATAAATATATCCAAAACCACATAAAAATAGTTATTATTCTTTCTTGATGTAGGTAAACCTCCTACAAATTCCAGAGAAACACTATTCTAAGGATATGTATATAACGTAATTAATGTATACAAGCATAACTTCTTATTACTAGTATTATTAGTAGCATAAAGAATAGAACCTTTTACATACTTGGATAAATTTTCATACAACTAACGCCAATAAAAATATTTTTTAAAAATTGTGTAACTATTTTCCTAATGAAAAAATGACCAAAAATAAGAAAAGTATGTGCTTCCCTAATCACATTGACAATTTCATATTTTGGAATGCATAATTTACCATGATGATATAATAATCCAGCATGTATTTGATAATATAATTTTTCTACATGATTATTGTTGTCACTCAAACTTTCACGCAATGAGGAGATGGGACAAGCTTCTCCTCATTCAAGTGAGACAATGGAACCACCTCAGGGTTGTGGGTATTCCTATTAGGAAATGGATATCTAGATTAGGGGCTATCTCCCCTTGATGCATCATTAAATCTCATATCCTACTACTAAACCTTGGGGATGAAAAGGGATAGGGATAAGATGAATGTAAACCTAGTATATAAGAGGTGATACACTAAAATATTTGATCTACTCATACACTTATCATGCACTTGGAACCAAGGATAAGTTGTACATACACTTCATCTAATGTCAATCTTCCCTATCACATCAATGCTTCAACATGGGGTCTTGGAGATATCATAGGCTAAGAGTAAATAGACAATAGGAATTATAAGACACTCTATTGAGTAGCCTAATCACTACACCTGCAATCTACTATGACACTTCTTTCTGACCTACAAAAGAGATAACAAAAAACACAAGATAATAAGGAGGGTAACATGTGAAGGTAGACAAGATCTACACTTGCAAAAGAATAACATCCATTGTGTATACTTAGTGAAATATGTAAATGGGGTAAAATACTTGTATTTATTTATTCAAGGATAAATTTGGTATGGATTCACCATACCTAGGCAGATATATTCCTACAATAGCTAAGAAGGCTCAATTTATAGAAATGGGAAGAGATAGAGAAGGGGAGTCCAAGAGTCACTTAAACATGTGTCAATAATGTGAAGATCAGTTACAATTACATGCATGATACATACAATAAAAGGAGATACAAATGTCATTTCCAATCATCTAAGACCCATAGAGTGGTCAAGAAACTCCTTCTCTTGCATATACAATTACCTCTTTTGATTAGCCTTCCAAAACTACCTTATACTTTCAACTAATTAGGTTTGATGATGGATTTGAGTGAGGGGGGTTACTAAGAAGTCCTCACATGCATTCAAAATCTTCTTGATCATACTTATCACTCTGGCCATGAATAATCATCTTTATCAGTTTCAAAATAGCTATTTTCCCTTCGACTCTCACATTCGGAATCGAAAACTCTTCAAACATAAAATATGATCAATAAAAGAAGAGGAATAACATGTATCCAAAGTTTCCATGGAATTAGTTATAATAAATGAGCCTTAAAAAGATTTCAAAATGAAGATTCACCATTTTCTCTAAGTCTTCCCTAGCTGGCTCATTAGACTGGATAGAATGAGAGAGATGGTAGGAACAATTAGGATCTTATACACTTAATTTAATTACCTTGAGGACTTATAAAAATTCCTAATATTCCTTTAAAATTTGATTTGGTCTCTTGGAATTTCACCATTCCTGCACAACATAAAAAATGGTCAAAATAATCCCTACTTTTCCTTATTTCATATAGTTATATACACCTAAGTCATATATGTGGAATAATTGGATATTAATATACATCATTCAAGTGGCTTCATGGACATTCCACTACATCTAGATGCTCAAATTGTCTCATCTTCCCAATCGGGTCTCTATGGAGGGTTTGCAAGGGTTTTTTTGGGTGGTTTACACTCCTAAAATTTGTTCATAAGGGTTACACATTTAAATTATAATAAAATGACACTTATCAATTCTTAATTAACCCCTTAAATTTCATTTAATAGGATAAACCACTAGGCAAAGTTTTAGAGAAGTTCTGAGCACTTTATGTTGGCCTTCGAGCTCCTTTCTTGTATTCTAGTAAGGTCTGAGCACTCCTTAGGCCAAAAATGGATTATTAGGAAGTTTATATACAATCCAAAGGTTTTAAAACTTCTTTATATGTCTTAAAAATGTGATCCAATCTTTGGAATATCTTACCAAGGGCTAGAAACAGAAATGACCCTTGTTTTGAGACAAGGTCTATACCTTGTCAATGAGCCTACCAACTCCTTTGAGCCAAAAGACCAATATTTGAAATCATCATGATATTTAAAATATTTAAAACCTAATTTTAACCTCTATTAATATTACCCAAGTCATTTCAAGGACTGGCAAAGGCTGTACCTTGAAATGACCCCTCATTTATAATCATGCCTATTCCTTGTCTTTCCCTAATGACTACAAACCTCCTTGGTTAGAGAAAATTGATAAGTTTAAAATATCATATAAATGTTTCTCATGTTTACATATGTGTGATATAACTATAAAAACCTACAGATGAGCTTTCTTGATCTTTGGTAAACAATTTCAATAGTTTTTCCCCAAACTATCCCTTCATGCATGGAAAAATTGCCCCTACTCTGAGACAAAATATAGAGGGTTTTCATTGTTATATTTGGAAAATTAACAATTTAATCATATTATTCATCCAAATATGGTAAGTTTTTATAAATTTTTAGGCTTTAACTCCAATGATAGACCACCAAACTCTTGACATTTGCTAGGCAGACTTTATAAGTAGGCAGACTGTGAGGGTAGGCAGGGTATAGGTTGTATTTGGAGAAAAATGGATATTATTTTTATCTTAACCATGGAATTTATAGAAAATTAATTCCTTAAATAACCTATTCAAACCATTTCATATCTTATTTTTCCCTCAAACAGCTTTCATACTTTTGGAAACCTAGACTAGTTCTTTTGGTTGCCTAGAAGGGGAATCACTATTTTAGGCTTACTATAAGTTATTTTGAACTTGGTTGACGTTTTAAGAGAATAACACAAATTATTTTTTATTTTAAAAAGATCATGTGACTGATGATTCACCATTTTTATATTTAAATTCCATCCTTTGCACCAATCTATCTTTTATTCTCTAGATTAGGCCTCTGTTTGTTAAGGACTAAGAAACTTTTAGGACCCTACCTGTAGGTGGTTATCTGAGATTTATTTGATTTTTTTGGTCATTATTTAAATTATAATTGGGTAAAAATATATTCATCCAACATTAAATTACTTATAATCCTTCAAATTATACCTTAATTCATACCTAGATCCATTTTAGGATGCCCCCTGCCTTGACTAAACTGAGACCATTTGTCATGCATGTAGGCTAATTTAGCTTTGTCCACACTTTTATTAGGTTTATATAGGTTTAAAATTATATAAATAAGGTAAAATTTCATTAATATAAGATAAATCCACCAATACAACCTCATTTTGTACAAGGAAAACCCTACCTTCAACTCATTGTTTACCTCAGTTGTATGTTGCAAAGCACATGCCTGTAGATTGTTTTAGGACATTTTGAACTTATTCAAGGTGTGGTAGGATCCTTTAATATTATATTTAGACTCACATTAAATTATTTTAACCAATTTATTCACCTTTAAACCTTCAAAACACCATGTAGAAGTCAAATTAGATCATTGTCTAATATGTTGGCTATAGATGTTTGTTATAGGCTTGTTATATGGATAAGGGGTTGTTTAAGAGGTCCCAAAACATCAAGATCTGAATTTTCTCTATAATATTATATTAGGATTAATATTTTAAATATTTTTATTGATTTAACCTGATGACATTGCTTAGGATCATCAATTTGGAGTGCAGAGTCACTTTTCCCTTAACACCCTATAGGTGATTACTACCCCTTTTCAATGGTTTTTGACAACTTAGAGGATCTTAATGACCATATTCCTCTTACTCTTTGCCCCTTAAAATTGGCATGGAAATTATATGTGATTATGGATACTAGGCCAAATAGTCAAGGACATTGGAAAATCGTATTGTCATGGCATATATTTTCCCAGAAAAACTCAAGGATCTCTTTTTGGTCCATTTAGGGATTGTGAGCCCAATATGGTTTGATCACCCTTTGAAGTGAAAAATTTAATTTGCATAAAATCCTCACACTCATGACATGAATAACATGACCCTTTGACTATTCTAATGCCTCAAACTTAATTCCATCATGTTTCACTCTTCACACCTCTATATAAACCTCCTGGAGCTCCTGCATAAAGCGATTGTGAGTGACAAAGGCAGTGAATCAAGGAAAAGATGAACAATTTAGCTTTGAAAGAGTATTGATCTGATTTTTACCAAGATAATTAAATAAAATAAAATTTAAAAAATTATTCCAAAAACATTAAACATCTTCATGGATCTCCTTATACATTCAGAAAACATAGGTTATGCACCTATGACTACAAACTTGAGAAACAAGCAAAATTAGGAAATCTCCTTCAAGGACATTAAGAGAAGGATTTCTTAATATTTTAAAATCAGGTATAGGGCCTATTATAACCTAAAAACACTCTATCAAACTCACATATCTATATGGATATTTTAAAAGAAGAAACAGATGGACAACCATACCCCTCTCGAATGCAAGTTTATAAAAATCTATCAGAGGAGTAATTTATTGTTCATAAAGGAGTATACACCAATATTATATTCATTATTATTGATGTGAATTTAACTTAGATTAATATCCATCCCCAAAATGAATCTTCCCAACTCCACTTGTATGACCCATGCCAAGTGCTTGAAGTTGACCTTTCTTTGCTTGCCAAGGGAAAATAAAGGAAAATATGTTACTGATTGATTATTTTTTCATTATAATTTCAAAAAAAGTTTTTAAAATATTTTTTAGAGGTGAAGATTCACATCACCCACATATATAACTGAAGATCAGATTGTCCATTCCATAAAAGTGCCTAAAAGAGCCTAAAAATAAGAAGAAACTCCCATTTTCTAAACATAACTGACTCCTAGCTGACATATGAATATAATTGACATGATTATAACCTATTACATGATTAAAATCTCCTTGGTATAAAATTTTCCCTCTTGGAAGTCCATATAAATCAATTAATAGGCTAGAAAGTGGCCAAAAGACCCCTTTTTGCACATGAGACATAACAAATGACCAATTTATGACATATAAACACATTGAAACATGATATATACGATATTATGACAAATAAAAAAAAATTTATCCTTATAACAATTTTGACCTAGGCTTGACCGTGTTTGACTTTAGTTGACTAGGCCATTTCAAGGAAGATGAGCATCAATAAAGACTAGGGGAAGGATAAGTGAGATAATAGATTTGAATTAAACCCTATATGACATATGGTAACCTTATTAAAAGTATAAAAATATTAGGGCTTGACATAATTTTTATGTCACATTTATTTTTATATGCATAAATAAAGGTTTAAAAATAAGTCTTCTCACCTTGTTATTCAGTTAATAAAATATTCTTAAAACCCATATTCATTGGAATTGAGATGAATATGTAGTTTAAAACAAAACTTGTTTTCCTTTATAATTAGTCATGATGACCACCCATAGACTTGGTCTTATAATCTTTGATCTTGTGGATGCAATGTTGAGTTGAGTGGACACCATGTGAGGAAGCCACATGGTGGCTTGAAGTCTCTCCAACTAGAATAAAAGTATATATTTAAAAATAAATTAAAGTTTGTCCCACATGAATTGTGGCATGACATAGAAGCTATTTATATAAAAAAATGGTCTTTTATTGTTGTGAATAAAAGTGGTAGGGTCCCTCTCCTTACAAAAAAAGGACCCCACTAGATGAAGCTATCCCCATCTAACAAATAAAATAGGTGCCATGAATGGATCATCAGAAATTGGAGGAAGGGTACCGTAGGGCACCAAAAACACATTTTCCATTTTCCATGTGTTAGCAAGTAATTATTCCATCTATCAACCATTAATTGGTATATGTTGTAAAAAGTAATTGATCCATGTGATCTAGTGACATCATCATTGTACCATGTTTTAATATCTTTTTACTTATTTGGCTTCAAATTCAATAGGCCATAACTTTTGTATATAGTGTCAAACTAACTCCACTCAAATTGTGTTGGAAATATATCGATGTTCACTTTGATGTGTAAATATTTTTGAAATAATTTTATACCATATGTTTAGATTGGTTTTGGTGATACTTTATGATCACTCCTCTCCACTAAGAATCTTTTGGACCACTAAAAGTCTGGTTTTATTTTGGAAATAAATTAGGGTAAAACATCCTCAATTTTTTTGATTTTCATAATTCATGATCTACTTGGATACATACCTTTAAGACCAACATGAAAGTACTATGCATCACCCTTTCATGAAGTCGTCACCCTCTTATCAAAAATAAAATATTGCTGTAACTTTTAAAAATATTTAGGAGATTGATAATCAATATAAGGAACTTGAATACTCTCACTTGATATGTGATCATAAGAGGCTTATGTAATTTCAAGTTTTCAAAACTTACCATGAAATATATTTTAATGTATATAGGTAATTCTAAAAAAAAAACATTATTACCAATATTATCCAAAATATTAAAAGAACCATACCTGATTGGATTGAGATTTTTACCTTCACCATTGAGATGTTATTTTTTAATGTGTAGCCAAACTTGATCACCATCTTGGAAGTGATGATCAACTTGATTCTTGTCATGCCTAACCTTGTACATGGGTTGGCTCTTATTAAGTTTATCTTGGATAACTTGATGAAATGATCAAATCTTCTATATGAACCTCTTTACTTTGTTTGCATATTTATTTCTATCCACCACTTGAAACTATTCAAAAGTGATGTCTAAGGGGTACTTAGGCAAATAACAAAAAAAAAATTCTAAAAAGGAGATTTTTATGTAGAAAAATGTATGGCATGGCTATAAGCATAATGCACATAGCACAAGTTTTCATACCAAATCATGGGATGCTTGCTAAAATACCCTCCAATTAGATGAACCACTATTTTGTTGACCAATTATTTTTTATTTTTAGTTTGTGGATGATATTCGACACTCTTCTTGAGTTTTGTGTCCATCAAGTCCTACAAAGTTAACCAAAAGCTCCCAATGAATAAATAATCTAGATCAAAGACAATAAATGTGGGCAAACCTAAACGAACCTAAACATTATTAAAGAATAACTATGTAGTCTCCTTAGTCTTTTTACAAGGCATTGATACACACATTTTGATAAATATATCCAAAACCACATATAAATAATTATTAATCTTTCTTGACATAGGCAAACCTCCTACAAAATCTAGAGAAACACTATTCTAAGGACAGGTAGGTATGAGAATTAGTGTATACAAGCATAAATTATTATTATTACTACCATTTTTAGTGACATAACGAATAAAAACTTTTAAATTGATACATTTTCATACATTTGATGCCAATAACAATATCTTTGCCAAATTGTGTAACTATTTTACAAATTAAAAAAATGACTAGAAATAAGAAAAGTATGTGATTCCATAATCACATGGAAAATTTCATATTTTGTAGTACATAATTTACCATGACAATATAACAATCCAACATTTATTTTATATTAAAAATATTCTACATGATTACCATGAGTAATATCTTCATATAGATCCTTACAATCAACATCTCTCTCATCTTGTTACTTATAACTTTGATGTGTGGAATAAATATACTACAAAACAATAGATGCAATGATAGGAGGTATTAGAACCATATCAAAAACCTTATTATGTGTACATTTTTATGCTTAATGAGATGGAATTTAAAAAAAAAAACCCATCCAATAAAAGTGTATTTACTATTTTAGCTTTGAATATAACTAGAGATATTAGAAACATTGATGATCGGTGTGGATTATTATCTCTCTACCCATTAGATAATGATTCCATTTATTCACATTTTGAACCATAGCATAGAAATCTTTGTCATTAGTAGGATATTTTGTTACCACACTTGTGAAGGTTTCTAAATGGTAAAAATTAGGTTTTTAATTTTGCATTAAAATAACACCCATGTCATAATCACTTGCATCTATTTCAAACTAAAATGCTTATTGTAAATATGGAATTTCTAAGACTAGGGTTGTATTTATCTTTTCTTTCAATGTGTCAAAGTATTTTTGGTGCTTTCCTACCCACTAAAAGACTTGTGTACTACTTTTCAAATCATGTAAAAACTATGTAATCAATGAAAATTTTAAAAAACAAACGTCCTCTAATATTTGACTATGCTTAGGATGATTTTAACATCTGTAACTTTAGTAGGCTTACTCCATTTTATAATGGGTTCAATTTTATATGGATAAATTTTCAATTCACTAACCCTTAATAAATACCCTAAATAAACCAAATATGTTTTTCCAAGTTCACATTTATACATATTTAAGTACAATTTCTCCTTTTGCAAAGGGTATAAGACTTTTGTAATGTGTTTGAGATTATCTTCCAAATTTGCACTAAATATCAAAAAATTATCTAAGTATATTATTAAAAAATTAATTATGAAAGGATTAAATACATCATTAATAACCCACATGAATGTGGTTATTTCATTATAGATCCCAAAATGCATAACCATCCATTCATAAAGACCTTCCTTAGTTATAAAAGCAATTTCACATATATCACCTTCATGAATTCTAACTTGGTGATAGTCAATTCTTAAGTCTAAATTAGTGAAATAAACAAAAAATTTGAATTCATGTAATATATCATCAATTCAAGGAAGAGGGTATCTATTTTTACCATTAACTTTTTCAATGATCAGAAATCCATGCACATCCATAACGTGTCATCTTCTTTTTGGCACTAAAATAATTGGCAAATCACATGGAGAAGAGCTTGTCGAAATGAACCCTCTCTAGATAAACTCCTTAAATTACTTATTTATTTATTTATTATTCACCATATAAAACCTATACATTCTAATTTTAGGAAGATGTGCATCTTACTAAAGTTGAATCTCATGTTTTATATCCATTTTAGGGGGTAAACATTATGGATCCTAAAAAACATCATCATAGTTAGACATTAACTTAAATATTCCATGCTTAGGTTTAGAATAAAATCATTATAAATAATTGAATTTATCATCATCCTTAGCTTTTACAATCGTGAGTGCAAAGTTTTTACTTGCATTGATAAGCATTTTCATTTGTCCTACACATATAAGTGGAAAATTTACCTTTATCTGATGGGTTCTTAAAATGTATTAAATACCATATTTTACAAGAAAATAATTATTATTTTCTCTATAGAACATTTATTATTCTATCATACAAATAATAAATTTCAAGAAAAATGCCACAAATGTCAGGTGGAATCACAACTAATTCTACCTCATCAATGAACTTAGAGGTGATTGTGAATCTATGTTTACATGTGTTGGTGAATTTAAATTTAGCATCATCACATATCCAACCTAAAGGGTATGGCTTAGGATGTGGTTTAGTTTCAAGTCCTAATTTTGTAGCAACTTCTTAATAATTGAGATTAGTTTGTGATCCACTATTAAAAAGAGTATCTATTTTAGTATGCTTAGACATCAACCTTATGATAAACAATTCATTGCTTTAATTATCTTCATGCATAGAGTTAGAATGTAAATAAGAATGAGGATTATGAGAATTGTTGCTAGAAAAGGAATAATATGAACCTTTAAAATCCATACTGATAATATTGGTGCAATCATCTAAATCCAAGACAAGATCTTATCAGATTATTGTTGTAGTCTTCATATCACCTTTCTTGTTTCTAAATTTTTTTGGCTTGAGTTCTATATGGATCTTCCAACACTTAGTGTTGTCATGAACTTCTCTTTTATAATGTGGGTAAAAGGGATTCCCATACTCTTTCTTGATCGTGTAAGTGTGTTTCATATTACCCTTTCCTTTACCTTTGATTTTAGGTGGTTTACATGGTTTCTTTATGAAGTTTTCCTTAGTCGCCTTACCTATTTCTTCAATATGGGTAGCTTGGACACAAACCTAATCAATATTAGTAAAGTTAAATATAAGTATCATATGCTTGAAATAACTATGTAACTAACCAATATAATTCAAAAAAGTATTTTGAATATAAAGGGGAATACCCAAAATCAAATCCCCTTTCCTAAACTCTTGAGTGTAATCAGATACACTTTGACCCCTTAGTTTGCCTTAATGTTTCCAAATCCATATTAGTTTGTTGTATATGATCCAATGGATAAAATTATTATTTTTAATATAGAAACAAAATCATTCTAAGAAGAAATAACTTTACCAGGTTTTAGGATATCCTATTGTGTCTCACTCTCCCACCAATTGAGTGTTGTACAACCCAACCAAAGAGTAACTAACTAAATTTTTGCTTCCTTATCATAAATATTTTCAACCCTACCATATACATCCATCTACTTGATCAATGATCTAATTTGTTTGCACTAAGCTCTCCATTATAAATTGGTAAGTTGAACTGAACGTTGATATTTATAATGGAAGAAACAAAATCAGAATCTTTCTTGGTTTATCGAAGGAATAACAAGAAGGTTTGAAAGGAGATGGAGGAGATTTAGGAGGTTCTTCTCCTTTACCCTTACCATTGGTTAAGATTTCTTCCTCTTATTTACCTTCATTTTACTTTCAATAATATTCTTATTTTCATGGTATAACTCTTCCACCATGATCTTAATCTCTAGAAAATATTGATGGAAGGCCTTTTCTGATTCTTTTTCTTCCCTAAGAGATTCCATGGCTTGACTTGCATGTTTTACATAAAAAATTGGGTTATAATCTTCAAGCAGTCCTTCTCTTTGCTTTGAATTAGTCCTAGTTAATTCAACCTTAATCAATTTCATAAAATTGATATGAAATGGGTGTAAATTCAAAGTTAGTCAATTTCACCAATTTTGAATACTTAATAACAATTTTCTCAAATTTTCATAAAATTACATTCAGTAATTATAAATCAATATTTAAGAAATGAAGTTAAAGTAATAGCTGATAAAATAAAGATATAAGCACTATAATTAATGATAGAGTTCACCCATATGAGCTACATCTTTGAGTTTGCTTCAAATGACCAACTGATTCATTAAAAATTGACACAAAGTGCACTTTTTTCTCACTTTACATCAATAAATGTTCTTGAATCTGAAAATAATTACTTGTCTTACCTTTTGGAAGTATCTTCAATCATTATCCTCCATGAAGATTGTTCTTTCCTATAATTAAAGGTCTTAAACTTGCCTTTTAAATATAGTATTCTTTCTTTTATAATGTTTCCACAACTTTCAATTTATCAACCAAAATATTATACTTCAACCAAGTTTGTTGGGGTTTGAATCCTCCTTCATGCACCCCTTTTAAATCTTAGAGACCAAATCTTGAAAACATATATATGGGTCAAAGCATAATAGTCTATCCCACTTTTTGGCATAAATAGGCTACATACACTTTCATATTCTCCTCAAAATATCTTGAGTTTAGGCCATTGACATTAATCAACACATATGTTTTACACTATATATACAAATATGTAGTGCATATAAAATTTTCCAAATTTTCTTAAAATCATTAAATATTTATTAGGATTTATTTTAAAAAATTTTTTACTATTTTTTCTGGCCAACTAGTGGGACAAAGTATTATACTTTGACCTATATCATATTATTTATTTTAGTGACCAAAAATAGACATGTCTTGGTTGGCAAAGCCCATAATTGGGAGGCGTGGGGTGATGGGGTCAAGCCCCACTCCATCACATTAGCCTTTTTATAAGACTTTAGTAAATTTTAAAAGAGTTTGATCCCACCTTTTCTAGGATATCCATAAATAAAGGTTTAATAATAAGTCTTATTACATTGTTAGTTGGTCAATAAACCATTCTTAAATCCCACATTAACTAGAATTAGGATGAATATGTAGTTTAAAGCAAAACATGTATGCATTTAAAATTGATCATGAGAAACACCTTAGACTTGGCCTTGGAATATTTAAGCTTTTGGATGCCATATTGAAGTGAGTGGATGCCATGTGAAGAAGCCACATTGCATTGAGTTCTTATATTTGAAAATATATGAGAATTTAGTCCCACATACACTATGGGATGACATAAAAAGTAATTTATATATAAAATCACTCCCATAGTGTTGTGAATAAAGGTAATAGGGTTCCCCCTCCTTAGAAAAAGAGGACACCACCAGCTGAAAGGATCCAAGCCAACAAAAGCATCAAATTGACTACTCAACCATTGAATACTGACAAAAGGATGCCATAGGTCACCAAAAACACATATTTCATGTGCTACATGTCAACAACTAATTGGTCTAAGTGTCAATCATTAATTGTTTCATAAATAAAAAAATTGATTGATCAACGTCATCTACTGACATCAACATTATACGTTGTATTTAATTTTTTTTACCTATTTGGATTCAAATTCAATAGGATATAAATTTTCCATATGATTTTAAAATGACTCCATTCAAGTTGTGTTAGAAAAATAGCAACAAGATCTTTGATGTGCAAGTAGTTTTGGTACAAGTTTATACCATCAGATTATATCAACTGAGGCATCCTATAGTATCATGAATTTTAAGTGTTATAATGGCTCATTCCTTCCTAAATTTTGACACCTCTTATTTCTTAGAATACCCCTTTTAATTGTTTGTGTGGTGTTTTGGATTAAATTTCTTACATTTTTCATGCCAATGCCACCACATGTTACAATGAGTGAAATAAATATTTCCCATGACCTTAGACAACATTTCCTTCTTATTAAAATTATTATAATACTGATTTATAGATTGGTATATATAATGTTTCATCCTTATTTCTTATTACACATTGATCTCTTGTTTGGCTTGGACAGTGGTGTAAAAAATTTCTCCTCATTGTGAAGTACTACATATTTTTAGTGATAGATAATATATTCTAACATGTTACCAAATAACGGTTATTAATTTAAAAAAATTAACATAGATATGTATTCTAACATTCTTGTCCTATATGGCCTTTCTTTATAAAATTTAAGAAAAGAATGGAGTATTCATATCTTGATTACCTTCTTGGGATGCATTTATATATTTTGTTTGTGTAAGTTTGATAATGTTTTTATTTTATATCTCCTCCTTTAGGGTGTTATCTCTTTAAAGATAATTTGAATTCTTGTTTGATGTTTCTACCTTTATTAAAAGGTTGTCCTCTTCTCAAAGTCAACTTGCATTCACCCATGTAATCATGAAGTGACATTGTGTTATATCCTTCTTCATATTTCTGATTCTTCTATCTTAGAGACTCCCATTTGGCATTTTGAAGTAGTAAAATGATGCCCTCTTATTTATTATAAAATGTGTATATTATTTAAATTCTCAAATTCTTCATTATATTTAGCAAAAATAATGATGGATTTACCTTAGAATATTTTTATTGAGCTAGTGACTTGGCCTCTTTATATTTTTGAGGTTATCATGACACAAATATTCTAGAGCATTATCCAACATCTTATTTTTCACCAATATACCCCAACCTTGCATATTGAACCCTTATTTCAACCTTTATGGTATTTCTCATTCATTTTCCATTTTTTCCAATCCATTTTCCATCATAACCATATTAAACAACTTATATCCAATTACCTTTGTATGCATTTTGAAAATACCAAAGGACTCATTCAAATATTGACTAGAGCAAAAAACATATTGTGGAGTGTTTACCAAGAATATATCAGTCATGGTTTGTGTATCCTTGGTATAGGTTGGACTACTTTACATGGAAATATCTAGTTAAATATTAGAAAGAAATAAAACTCTAGCTAAATAGTAGCATCTTAAAAACAAATGAAATCTCTAAAAAAGTGTGCCAATTGTGTTACTAGAGCTAGGATACCAAAGAAGAAATGACATTATTCTTAAAAATAAAATTGTTATCGTACTCAGAAATCATCCACTATAGTTAGATAATATTATTAAAAACCAAGTAACACCCCAACTATAGATGATATTTATGAGCTATATGACACCTCAGTCTTGTACACTTGGTAAACTCAGACTTTGGTTCTCTTAATTCTAGACCTTTCCTAATTATGAAAGCCTCACATCTGATCCATATTGTTCCCTTTGGCCTATCTCTTAGTCTAACTACTCTGATATTGATGACCCATGCCTTCTATCTTGCCCATAATGCATAAAACCTACTTATCTTCCACCTCTACAAATTTTGGAATTCCTCATACTTTTCTACTTCCTGAACACTTTCATCCTAGTCATAAATGTACATAGATGTAAGTTTCCTTACCAAACACAAGTTTATAATTCCCTAAAGTCATCTAATTTACAAATGAAACATATCCTAAAGGTCAGACTAAATGGTATTATGTGTGATATTCTCTCAATAGGAGTGGTATATATACATGATCACTCTTCATTCTAAACTCACCTATCATAGACCTAGATTCATACCAAAAATTACTAGAAGAGCATTTAGTTTAATAAAACTATCTTATTTTATCCTATTTAAATATCAATCCTAGGGATAACATATCTACAAATCTGAAGTATTGAAGAGGTAATCTGAGAGCTATATTTTCTAAGTTACAAGCTAGGTCACTATTATACTTGCTTATCACACATTTCATGATTCACACACAAGCCAAAACCTAGGGGATAAGTATATAAATTTGAGGCCCTCTTCAGATTATTATCTATGTAGGCAACCATAATTTATAGTGGGTCTTTGGGGTAGCTCGACATCATGTGCCCACTAACCCATTTATCCCATAGCCACACTATGAAGATGAAGAACTAGGGTTATGATCATTTTACAAGGAGCAATAGTCCATGACCCAAATATTATTGCACTAGAGAAAAGGTGGTGATTAACCCAAAATCATCCTAGTGGTCACATCCTATTATAGTTGTTATTCCATACTATACACCTATGTCTAATTTAAATGCTAACATAAACATAATTATCCTAGGCTAATGCCAGTGTCCATGACTATAAAAGTACTTCATCCAAAATTTAATAACTATTATATAATATTATCCCCATCTACTTACTACATGTTCTAAATATAGAACTACATTATCATCAGAACCAAGTATCTAATTTCATTATCATTGAACTATCTAGCATATCTATACTTTCCATTTTTAGCATATCTTAAGATGATGAATTAAATATATGTTCTATTTGAGTTTTAAATTTAATTATCTTGTTTTAGGTTTATTTATCACCATTATGATTATTAATTTATATATTTTAACCCTATATATGAATATAAGGATCCTTATCTAATTTAGGGTTAAACATTTGGTGTACTTGACATTTTAAAACCCTAGTTGACCTAGGGTCTCCATTTTTCTTTTTTTTTCTGAGTTTAGATTACTGTAATTATTCAATTCTAAATTATATTGTCCTATTTTTCTCTCCCTATCATTTGTGTTTCTTTATTATCCTATTCTCGTATGAATTTTTAGAATATTTAAAATGGATATAAAGAATCTCCCTCATCCTAGTCCTGAGGAGGGTGATAGCTCCTATCCCTCTAACTAGTTCCAAGCTATCACTTATCTGAGTGGTAAGGTGTCCCATTATATAGATTAAAAATAAATTAATCAATTAGAATTACCTAGGTTTCATGTTTGTGAACCCATTAAAAATCAAATGACTAAATGAGAAAGTTAATAAAAGAGTTACAAAAATAAATTGCATATATGAAAAATCCAACACATGGTAGTGTTAATAATGTTTTTGCATTCTCATATACCAATTTTGTGTCAAACAAGGTTTCAAATCCAAATGAAAATATAAAATAGGATACATCCAAAATAAAGTATTCTTAATGTGACCAAAAGGCTACTATGAGATCAAGTGAGATCCTAAGATAAGTTATTCAAAATAAAGTGATCAAACTACCTCTTATACATCATGTACATATATTAAAATATTAATATGCATATCATAGAATGTATGAGCATAATAAAAATAATTTTTTTGCATTGATGAATAAAATAAAAAATCACAAACATAGTGCTAACCCTATCACTGATACATAAATTATGAAAACCATTCACATTCTAAGTATTTCTCCTAAATCACAACTAAAAAATAACATGTATGGGTATTAAAGGACAATTCAAAATAAAACACTTGTAAATGAAAAAATTAAATCAATAAAATATATAAAATGCACAAATAGAGAAAAAAATATCCAAAAGGATAATTAGAGAAAGAAAATATTCAAAAGGCGAAGGTAGAGCAAACAAAATGATAGAGAGATCAACATGAGAAGGCATAATTACAAAGGCATTGTTACTAAAAGATCAATGGGAACATCAAGTATTCAAACATGATTTATAATAAAAAAATGTCACAATGTAATATCTAATTGATAAACCTAAATTTTCAAATGTTGGTATAAAGAAGGTAACTACAGGCCCTTCCTCATGTCAAAATTATTCTTCTCTCACTACTTACATAAAGGGTAAATAGTATTCAAATGAATAGTTCAACAAACCATATTTTAACCCACTAGATAATTTACATCATAATATACACACACACACACACACACACACAGACACACACACACACACACACACACACACACACACACACACACACACACACACACACACGACTTGGTACATATTGATAGAATTGATTAATAACATTTGTAAAATTAACCATAGTAAGGAAAATTATATCACTCAAGATGTCAATAAGGTATTTACAATTAATGGGAACATAAATACAAATAATGGAATTCGAAAAAAGGCACCACATAGTATGTTATATTTTTTATTCATATGCAAACACTCAAAATGATACATCAAAATTTTAATTTATGTCACCAAGACGTTGGGGGCATCCACCTTTAGCATATATTACCATGTTTGCACTAATATATACTTACAAATTCCTTTATGCATGCTTATATCTTCTATAGTGTACTTGATATGATATGTGCTTGAGATTTTTTGATAACACATTTGATCTATGGGATACTATGATATGATTATATTAGTTTCTTCTATCTTCAATTATGCACTTCCTTGAGTGTCTTGCCTTGCTATTGTATTATTTGTTGAGCATTTGAATATAATCCATTATTTTTTTCCCCCATACCTTTGTTTGCCAATTTGATTTTTGAATATATCATTGCTTATTGTATTGACATTTGAATATGTCATTCTTGATTTTGTTGAAATTTGACTAATTCTTGTCCATTTGATTTTGTGGCATTTAAATATGCCATTTATTTGAGGTCGCATTGGACCATTATATTTTGAATTGTTTTTGAGTTCCCTTGCATGTGTTCTTAACTACTTCATGATAATGTATTGTTAGTATATAGACATTAAAATGATATTTATGTTGCATCTTAAGCCTTGATGTGATCAAACTCTTTGTCATTTAATGATATATTTATTTAGACATGTTCTCTTATATGCTACATGGTTCATTCATATTTATATGGTTATATTATCCTTTTGAGGTGAGGTAACTACCAATTTATATCTTCCATCACATCAAAGGGAGTATTTCAGTGGGGACATCTCATAGAAGTGTGGCTTCTACACATTCACAATTTTAAATTTAGCGGTGACATGTCATTAAATCATGGCTTCCACATATTCATAGTTTCATATTCAATGGGGGCATGTTTTGTAAATCTGTTCCCCACACTTATCTAGTATGTATCATATAAATATGACATTGGGGTCATGCTTAGAAACATTTCCTCCACATTATGACTTATATCAGTTTTCAGTTTCAAATTATAGTTGGTGCCTGATTTGGAAGCATGTTCCCCATACTTCTACAGTTTCAAATTGGCCAAATCACATTATTATATTATTCAGATACATATTTATGGAATAATTCTATACATTGGCACCATTTTTATACATAGTTTTAACATGAGACATATTTATGGTGTATATGTTATGTAATGTGTGCCTAATATTTAAAATTCAAATTAGTCTCAGATTCAAAACACTTCATGGACTATCATCACTCCCCAAGATGGAATTTTAAAAACTAAATTAAGATAATCTACTTAATTAGTTAATTCACATTTTTGTATGGTTGAGGTTATTAAATCACTCAATCTTTCCAAGTTTTTAGGTTGTGGTTGATTGTATCATCCAACCTCACTAGTTAAATAGTGTGAGTTAACTTGGTTCATTCACACTCACCAGGTTATAAGTATGATTGGGTTTCATGGTTGATCTATTCTCAACTGATAGGTGGAAATATAAGTTTTTCTCCAAGGTTGGGAGCATAGGTACTCATATCTCTCTCCTATATCCTTAGATATATTCAATTTATAGATCCATACTTGTCTTAATCTTAGTTTTAGTGATAGGTAATGATACATCTTTCAAATGAAATTTATAAAAGGCAAGATAGTTGCATCGATACATAGGTGTACTTCTAAACCTTTCCCTCTTTCAATTTCAATCATTTCAACATTTTAAATTTCATATTATATGATTTGATTATATATTATAACATGTTCTTGGTTTTAGGTCGGTCACTAGAAAAGCACTCAAAGTAGACTCAAACAAAGGCAAGGTGTGTTATACATGCCAACACACGCATTATTTTCCTTTAAACTAAAAATTTCATTAATATATTAAATGGGTGGAAATTTATATGATATTTATGAACTATATATCACCTCAATCATGTACACTTAACAAACTCAAACCTTAGAAATTCTTTAGAGATATAGACCTTTCCCATTTCCACAAGTCTCGCATCTACTCTCTTTTGTTCCCCTTGGCCTATCTCTTAGTTTTAGTAGTATTATGTTTATGACTTAGGACTTATATCTTTCCCATAATACATAAAAACTACATATCTTCCACCTCTATATGTTTTGGATCTATACCTACTTTTCTACTTCTTAGACACTTGTCTCCTAGTCAGACACCTACATCAACACAAGTGTCCTCACTCGATACAAGTGTCTAGTACCATAAATTTATCAAATTTTAAAATGAAACATATCATCATGGTTGAACTATGTGATATTATGTGAGATATTCTCTTGATAGGAGTGGAAAATATGCACGATCACTCCTCATTATAAACTTACCTAGCACATACCTAAATTCATACCAAAGAGTATTTAAAAATTTTTTTTTAACAAAATATTACCTATTTCCATGTTATTTATAGAGAAAAACATATACATGTCTATATTACTAAAGGAGAATCCTAGGAGATATTTATTTGAAATTACAAACTAGGTCTCTATTGTACTTTCTTATCACACATTGCATGATTCACACACAAGACAACACATAGGGTATAACTACATAATTATGATCCCCTCTTCATAGTATTGGATACATATGAAATGCTTATTTAAATAGGGGTCTTTGTGGAAGCTTGACACTATGTGCCCACTAACTCATTTTTTCCATAACCACTACAAAGATGAAGAACAAGAGTTTTGATCATTTGACAAGGAATGATAGTCCATGACCCATATCTGAATGCACCAAAGTGAATGGCATGATGAATCTAGAAGCATAAAAGTGGGAAAATCCTATTTTAATAATTATTTCATATTGGAAACTTATGTCCATTATAAATTATAACATTTATGTAACAATCAAAGGTTGATGAAAGTGTTTGGGGCTATATAGACACTTAATATAGAATTTAGTGATTGTTCCAAAATATTATTCTAGTATACTTCTTGCATGTTACAGATCTAAATATGTACTAGAATAAAAATAATTATCTTATTTTATTATCATTTTAATATCTAACACAAATGTAATTTTCATTTTTAGAATTTATCAACATAAGAAATTTAGTATATGTTCTATATGAGTTTTACAGTTAATTGGTATGGTATAGATCTATATATCATCCTTGTGATTATTCATTTTTATATTACTAACCCTATATACACATAGAATCATCCTAATCTAATTTAGGGTTAAAAACTATCCTATAAAAGAATGTAGTTAAATCATTTCCAGGTTGCCAATTTCCATTAATGAATCATTTCAAAAACTTTATAAGAAAAGAATATTACAATCCAAGGATATCCATCATTCTAAAATTATACATTGGCTAATAGAATTGATTATCCACAACCATGATGTTGTATTTTTAGGATACACCTCTTTATTAAATCTTGAATTTTCCCAAATTTAATAGTGGCCCAATTGTTTGAATGCATCCTTATGAAACCATTGATATGTTATTTTATGTTTGAAAATATCACTCCTCACTTAACATGTGCCTATGCGATGTTGTTTTAAACTAGAAATTATGTTCATTATAACTTAGATCTTCATCATAAATATATTTCCTCTCATTTACAATCCTTTTCACAATATCTACATCATCATAGTGTGTTTGTTGTCCTTCAAAATCTTAAATTTGGTCTCACATACCCTAAAACCATTGATACTATTTTGACAATGGCATCCTTACACCTCTACACCTCCACATGTGAATCCATAACTTATAACACAAACACACACACACACACACACACACAAAGATATATATATATATATATATATATATAATATATATATATATATATATATATATGTATGTATGTATGTATGTATGTATGTATGTATGTATGTACATACATACAAACATACATACATATATATATATATATATATACATATATATATATATACATATATATATATATATATACACACACATATATATATACATATATATATATATATATACATATATACGCACACAGACATATATATATATATATATATACATATACATAAATACATACATACATATATATATATATATATGTATACATACATATATATATATATGTGTATACATACATATATATATGCATACATACATACATACATAGACATATATATATATATATATATATATATATATATATATATATATATATATAATGTATGTATGTATGTATGTATGCGTGTCTATATATATATATATATATATGTATATGTATGTATGTATGTATATATATATATATATATGTATATATATATATATATATATATATATATATATACATACATATATGTATACATATATATATATGTATACATATACATATATATATATATGTATACATACACATATATATATATATATATATATATATGTATACATATACATATATATATATATGTATACATATATATATATATGTATGTATACATACATATATATATATATATATATATGTATGTATACATACATATATATATATATGTATACATATAT
>JARHVA010004551.1:335000-337500 GCA_037957365.1 Torreya grandis
TATACTTGTGAATTTTGGCCAAATTGAAACTATGTAAGTGTGGATAACATGTTTTTAAAATATGCTCCCACTATATATGAAGAAATATGAAGACTGATATAAGTTCCAATGTGGAGGACATGTCTCTAAAACATAGCCCCACTATAATCTAAGTAATTTTAATATTGAATAAATATGGAGAAAATATTTTCAAAACATTTTCCACTCAATTTGAAATTTTGACAAATATGGACAATATGATTCTAAAACATCCCCCCACTATAATTTGAATTATTGAAGTAATATGAGCATGCCTCTATGGCATAACCCCATTGATATTGCCTCCTCCCCTCCCCCTTAGTGTGAGGGTAAGTAGTAACTCGTAGTGACCTTACCTCAAAAGGATAATATAACCATGTAAACTATGAATGCACCATGTAGCATATAAAGGGAACATGTCTATGTAAATATATCATTGAAGCAAAAATAATGTGATCACACTAGGTCTTAAGATGCATGATGTAGATCATGGAAAAATATAGATAGTAGCTATACAATTTCAATAATCAACCAATCATACATAATAACACTCAAATTTAAATCAAAATACAATTATCCAAGGAGACATCAAACAATTGGAATTTTCAAATACTACATAATCAAAGGTACATGATTAATTCAGATGTCCATAAAGTAGGAAATGACAAATTCAAATGTTAGCATATGACAAACAATGGCATATTCAAGTGTAAAAAAGGGAAACAAAGGTATGGTAGTGACAAATAATGGAGTAGATTCAAATGCTATAAATGTAAGACAATATCAAGGCAAGACACTAAAGGAAGTGCATAAATTAAAATATAAGAAACCATCACAAACATGTCTTCCTAGTCCATGGATATATGTGTTAAAAAAAGAAATTAAGTACATAACATATCAATTATATTGAAAATATATAATAATGGATAAAGGCATGTGTAAGTACATATATGAGCTCAAATGTGATATTGTGAAGTGACCATAGAATGATATAACCTGGACGTATCATGATCATAGAGGTGGATCCCTCCAACATCTTGGTGGTGTGAGTAGAGGGTAAAACTAACATATAAAAGTGAATGGATCACGTATTTATTTATACCCTAATCACACTCAAAAATATGCATGAAACATGTGTATATATGGAATACTAATATGTAATTTACTAACATGGAACTAACAATATAGATTTTAAGGAGCTAATAAGACATGTAAATGCTGAATTTGGTTGGGAAATTTTTAATTTTTTTTTTGTATTTTTGGAATATGTGAAGACTTGAATCCAACATTTGTATCCTTTGAATTTTTTTAGTGATGGTTGGATAAGTTAAAATGGTACATAACAAGCTCCTCCTCACATTTTACATCTAGAGTAAAAGATCCACTATTATCATTTGGGATATGGATCAATTTAAATTGATGAGAAAAAGAAATAACTTAGTGATTTTCATCAATTTTTGCTTTCAATTAATATATTCAAAGAGTTCCCAATGTATATTAATATGGAGAGTCTTTTGTCATAACAAAAACATTTATTTAAATCACTTTACAACCACAAGTAAATGATAATGTTATATTGCCTAAGGAGTCTTTTCATGCTCCTTTGTTTTCTAAGTCTTTTACATCAAACCAAGATATTATAAGTGTATTATATCGAAAGTGATATTTATTTGTGTAGGATCAATAGGGTTATTCCAAAAATAATAACTTCTGATGAATAAGGTGATTTTAAAATCTTGTTGGCATGAATGTTGTTTGATTTAATGTTTTTGTTCTATATTG
The DNA here is from genome assembly GCA_037957365.1 of Torreya grandis. Taxonomy (NCBI): domain Eukaryota; kingdom Viridiplantae; phylum Streptophyta; class Pinopsida; order Cupressales; family Taxaceae; genus Torreya; species Torreya grandis. Next base: position 336,801 of record JARHVA010004551.1, read on the forward strand.
TATGCCTCTTGAACTTCTAATTCCTTATTATGATAATATTTCAAAGGATCATTATATATTTTATGTTTTTGGTGATCACTAGGTTTTGAACTTGATTCAATTAGAGGATCATCAAATGTAATATTTTGGTCATTGATGAGGTTGTGGATCTTATGCTTAAATGTAAAACTTATGTTGATATAATGCCCATGTCCTTGGTGATAGTCATAATAATCATTTACATCATACCCTTTGGGTATATGTCCACTCATTTCATCCTCTATAAGATAAATGAGAGATATAATATGACACTCTAAAATTTTTAGGAGTAATAAATCAAGTGACTTAGGTAAGCATGCAAATTGTCTTTATAGTGTATTAGTTAAGACAATCTACTTAGGTTTTTGTAATATTGTATCAACCAATGTAATGTTATTTATAGGAGAGATGAGTTGAGATATTCCTTACTAATGTTTTCTCAACCCTTATCATCTATATACATATTATATAAATTATCAAAGACAAAATTCAAGTTTATAAGATTGTGGCATAGGATCATTTATTTTTTAGACTATTGGATGATGTTTTAATGGATTAGTAGCCATTAGACATGTGAAAATAAATCAATGATGGTTTAGTTTTAAGCATACATGCAAAGTAGATGGAACTGTATACATTTTATGTATCTAAGTTCATCCCAATAATATATTATAGTTTGAAT
>JARHVA010004551.1:342500-357500 GCA_037957365.1 Torreya grandis
AATGTCAAATACTAGGTTATGATCCTTTTATCATGTTTGGTCGAGTGACCCTCTACCATTATAGCCTCAAGGATGTGTTTTATGTAATAATAGAGTAATTTTATTAAGCTTATCCTAGCTTCAAGATTAAGAAATTATTTACTAAAAATACTGACCACATGAAGATGTAAGCTTATTTACCACCATTAACCTAAAAAATTAGTAATTAATTAAAAATCAAATTTATATGTAATACCTCTAAAATAATAATATTTGGTAAAATTAAATACATCTACATTTGAGAACTCAACATACCTTGGAATTTCAGTCTAATGAACCAATAATAACTATTCCAATCTTGATAGTAGTAAGAATAGTTTCATGGTATAACTCATGAATTTTACATAGATTATTTTTAATGGCCTCCCTTGATATTTGACCAATTAGATATTTTTTTCAAAAACCAAATTTGATTAGTAAAATATCTTCAAATGTGTTTAAAAGTCTTTAAGTAACCATACATTTAAATATTTTGTAGGATATTATTTAAGCCAAGTTTTAGTGACTACAATAGATCTAGTGGGATAGTCAATGTTTTCCCCCTCTACAAATGGGGAATTAAATTTATTTTTTCCTCTACACACTAGCATAAGTAGTAATTTGTTCCCTCCTTATTGTCCTCATCATCAATAACTCCAAAAACATGCCTTGAATAAAAAATAAATAAATTTTAATGATGTTATCAAATTAGATAATGATAATAAATAGTAAATCATGATTAATCTTCTACCTATTTGCAATATATCATATACATGTTCAATTTCATGTGATGATGCCATATATATAAGTTTTAATGCTGGTGGAACTAAAAATGTGTTGATCATAAGTAGAGGCATGCATTTTCATTCATCCATTGACTCTTTTGACTCACACTAATTCAAAACAAAGTCTATGTATGCATAACATAAATATTCAAAGTGTCTCAAATGAATATTCTAATAACCTCAATTGTATGAAATGAGTACACCTCACTTGATCCCATTATGGTTAGAATATCTACATTCTTTGTCAATTTTTTTCCTACATCAATCACATATATCTAGGAATACATGAATTTTCTTGAGCACCATGGCCCATTTTCTCACTACACCATTAAATAATGGATTTTACATAAGTTAAAACAACACCATATTATTACTTTGACTCCTCTCTTGTAATGTCTCTTTTTTACACATGCTTCAACACCATCATGTTCCTCTCTTCCATGGCTAACCTTAGTGAAATTCCAAATATGTTCTATTCTAGTGGTAACATGCATCATAAATGACTAGTAAAACATCCATGCATTCTTTAATTGTGATGTGTAATTGTCTAACCAAATATAATTCTGATTGAAAGTAATGTTCTTCTCAATCAACTTTCCATAGAACGTTTCAAAACAACCTTACACGTACTCTATACAATGTTATTGATCATCATTGATATATAAATGGTACTCCCTTAATATTTTTAAATATTGATATATACTATCAGGAGCATGCATAAATGCTATTTTCATGAATGTGGAAACCTGTACTAAGTTTTAATACTATGAGCGAACTTGTATTTATGGTTGTGATCTCAATGTGTAATTTCTAACAAAATCGACTAATAAAATAATATAACCAAGTGTGAATGTGTTTCACTTAACTTAAAATGTTAATCCAACCATCTATCCTTGTGTGTGTGCCTTGAATATTCATAAACACTTTCCTCACTAAATTTGATCATAAATTTTGAAGCATGTATTTGTTTTGTAACAAGCTCACCCTTTTATATTCTTTGTCATGCTTTACTTGATATTCCATAGATTTGTATATTTTAAAACTAACTAATTCATGTCTAATTGTACATGTACACCCCTCATATATATAATTTTTTAATTTTGGAAGTCTATTTTAAATGATGTAATTTACATGCAAACATGCTTTGTTATTAAAAAATGTTCATTTGGTCTTTCACAAAAAAATGGTTGGAATAACTTTCCTTCTTGATTTTGGTATGAATTGCATGACACACTCCTACAAAATATTGTTAGTGTGAAAATTATGATGTATATGACGAAAAACATCATAGCACATTGAAAATTCAACATGTTGCCTATAACAAGTGGTGCATGTGTGATTTATTTTTACATAAAATGGTGTACCCATCTCAAAATATTTTTGACTAACATATATTTTTGTAAGATATTATAGTAAAATTGTGTTTGGATCATATCCAATAAATGTTTTATACATTTTTAATAATTATTAGTACCATATATTTATTTCATTACATCTTTTATATTAGGTTAAACTCTTGTATTATCTTTCCAAAATTACACAAGTATGTCTTTGAGAGAATCAATTATAGCCTTATCCTTTTCTTGATCTAGTGTACCAAATAATAACCAAAACTCAATGGAATTGTCATCATTTCTTTCATTATAATATTTGTATTTATGTTTAGTGATTTACGATTTTTTGGAACAAAGTGTTTTCTCCTTGTTTCACCACTTGCAACACAAGTTATAATTATAGATCAAGCATCATTGCAATCTTTGTTGCATGTTTTCACACCTATAATATGATATCTATTATGTAGATTTTAAAAATTTATACTAATCTTCCATGTTAGATATTCTTAGTCATCGTATGTATATTGAATGTCTAATATTAAATAATTTCATTGATGAAACAAATAATTGACATTTATGACTATCATAGTCTAATTTTGAAAATAAATTATTCCAACTTCTTTTAGGTAGTCTTTTAGAATAGTTGTCAAACATTTTATTATACATTTATTTTAAGATGTTTTCATCAATTTTAATTAAGTACTCAAAATTTATATGCACAATTCTTGAAGGTGTTATTAAGGGTGGCATTGATTGAGAGGGTGTTTCCATATCATTATGTTCACTACTAGTCTCTTCATTGTTATTTATTTCTATGGCAAATTATTCATTATTATTTTCATCATTCTATGTTTTCATATAATTTTTTTCTTTTTTAGGGGTAAATCATCATGCATAGATTCACCATCAAAAAAATTAAATAATTCATATTTTGAGTGGGACTTTCAACATAATTTTGAATTTCAGGTAAACATTCATCCTTATTATTTAGTTCATCATTATCTATGACATTTTGTTTGTTAGGGATGTTTTTTGTACCTTTTATCAATAAAAATTATTGAATTCATATATTTAATTTTTATCTCAATTATTTTATTTTTTACTCTTCTTTGAATGAGATCCATCACCCATAACTAGACAAACTTGACACATTTTCAAAAAACAACTTGATAGATTTTGAAGGTGGGGTTAAAAAATCAACTTAATAGCTTTTATCCTTGATTTTTAGTCCATAGAATGATGCATAAAATTTAAATGGGGATACAATTCTTGATCAAGGTTAAAAATAGTCATTGAAAGAATATATTTTTTATATTATGAATATAACATCTATGTGCATTACCATGTATACATATGCATTATATTTAAATAGTTATATATAATATAACTATGTCATTATAATTTTATGTGATGCAATTGCCTCTTGATTAATGTCTAAATCACATCTTAAAATCTTGAAATTATGTTTAATTAGGCCTAGGTAACATCCTATACTCAGAATTAGGTTTAAGGGGTTAGGATTATCCCCAATTTCCTCTACAATTACTTTTGTGATAAAATTGGGGTCGATTACACCCCATATCACATTCCATGGTTGTAACTAGTTGAAAGGGCTTAAATTGGGAAAAATTTCATTCATTATTGAATTTTTGGACTACTTTGTTCAGGATCTTATGAAAATTGTGTCGAATAACTCCAAAATTACTTATTGTATATTAAGACATAGGTTCATGGGGTTCAATTATGTCCAACATACATCACCAATTGTAAAAATTAATTATTCAGGTCAATATGTTAGGAAATATGAGCTAATTTGGTTGAAAATCACATTATGTACTTAAAGTTACGTTCAAGGATTTTAGATTGGCCCCAATTACCATGTTTACATTTGTGATAAAATTGGGGTTGATCAATCCATATGTTACATCCTATACAATTGATTGAGCCATAAATTGGGTTCATGTAGCTTACTTTGGACCAAATTATTTCCTTAATTACATCAACTAACTAACTAGATTGATTAATGATATAATATAAGCTAATTTAGCCCCAAATCATATCTTGCTCTTGTAGTTAGGTTAAATGGGATCAAATTCACCCCAATTTCCTTCATGATTGAATTTTTGAACTATTGGGTTTTTTATGATATTGGGGTTAATTGAAACCAAAATTACATCTTACATAGTAAAAATTTGGTTTATTAGGTTCAATTTCATCTAATTTAAATCATTGATTATAACAATCAACTAATTGGCACAATATGTGATGAAATAAGCTAATTTCTAGACCCAAATCACATCCTAGACTCATTGTTAGCTTTAATGGGTTCATATTGACCCTAATTATTCTCATATTTACATTTATAATAAAATTAAGGTTTAGGGTTACAAAAATCAACTAATTGGATCAATATTTTAGGAAATATGAGATAATTTAGCCCCAAATCACATCATGTACTTGAAATTAAGTTCAAATTGGCCCCAATTACCTTCATGTTTGCATTTGTGATATAATTAGGGTTGTCTAATCCATATGTTACATCCTATACAACTACTTAAGTTACAAATTTGGTTTACATAGATCAATTTAGACAAAGTAATGTCTATAATTATAACAATTGATTAATTAAATCAATTCATGACATAATTTGTGATAATTTAACCCCAAATAATGTCCTACTCTTGAAGTTAGGTTTAAAGAGCTCAAATTAGCCTCAAATGCCTTCATGATTCAATGAATCAACACAATGGTTCATTATATGATGATGTTAGGGTCAATTTCACTTGAAATCACATTATATACAACTAATAATAAGTTCATGTGGCTCAATTTTTTAAAAGCATGTAACTGATTACACCAGTTGACTAATTTCTTCAATATATGATGAAATAATATGAAATTAATCCTTAAATAACATTTTATAGTTAAAATTAGGTTCAAGATGTTTATGTTGACTTAATTACCACCAAAATTTAACTAACTGACTATTTCAATCATTATATGATGATATTAGAGTTTGAGCCAAAAACCACATCCTATACATGTCAAACGTTCATATTTCATTGAACCAAACAATTATCCACTTCATTAAATTATGATTTGGATCTAATTAATCCCAAAATCACATTTTTAGTCATACTCAGGTTGAAGGGTCTCAATTTAACCCCAATGGCCTTAATATTCAATCAATGGACTATTTGGTTTATTTTATTTTGATATTGGGATTGACAGTCACAAATTACATCTTTCGTAGTCTAAGTTATGTTCATGAGGCTTAATTTTGCTTAAATTACATCACTAATTGCACCAATTCATTCATTCACTCATAGTGTCAGGAAATGTAAGATAATTTATCCTTAAATCACATCCAATACATGAACATACATTCAAAGGGTTTAAATTGGAGCTAATTGCTTCCAACATTGAAATAATTGAACATTTCATTCATTTTTAATGAAATTAAACCTAGTTAAACCCTAAATCATTTTCTCTATAGTATAAATTATGATACCAGGCATAATCTCACTAAAATTGAATCATTATATGCATTATATCATTTTTTAATAGTTTATGTACTGACACAATCCACTTTAAAATAAAAATATAAAAATTATAAATGTGAATGGATATATATATATATATAAACATACACTCATTATTTTTGTGTTATGTCAATGTAATGCATATGCAATATAATACATAAATTTTTTATCATGTATGTGTTATAATATGTAAGAGTTATGGTATGTTTCTATTCAAAAACCATGCCTTTTGGCTCAGAAATGGCTTGGATTCTTGGGCCAAAAGTTGGGACCTAGGTAAGTGCACAGAGGTGGGGGGTAATTTCATGGACATTTACTACAATGCAATTGTGTTAATTAGTAATGTGATCATGTTTTATGATTAAAGTTATTACATTACTTAATTAACATGATCATGTTAGTTAAATCTATGCTCAAGATTATCGATCCATAATGTGATCATGTTCCCTATGTTATAAAAAAATAGGAATCCCAAATGTAAAATGTATTCATTTTGCATTCACATTTCCTGCTCATAGTGTGCTCTATGATCACATTTTATTCAAACCAATTCCATAATTATTATAATTCACCGCAAAGGCATATTGATCAATGATGCCACTATGTCAGAGAGGTAAGTCATCAAAATATCTTCTTTTTAACCTTCTTTTTTCATAACTTTCACTATTTTTAACTCGTGGTTTTAATTAAAATTTGTTTTCTCTAATATCCCATCCTTCTAACCCTCCCAACCCTCCATAAAACCCTATATTTGTTTCTTCTCCGAACCCTCCACAAAACCCTATAATTCATCCTATCCCTCCACCTAACCCTCCTATAGTTCCCCAAAACCCCCTGGCAGTCAAGAGTTATTGATTGATAATACTGTCAAAAACAAACTTGAAATTAAATATCTAATTGATTAAATGAGAGATCCTAATTCAACCAAACCCCACCACACCTAGCTAGCTAATTTCCTACAGGCCTTATTAGGTCAAATTGAATTGATAATGAGTGAAATTGAATGATGGACCTCATATATAGATTCTTTTAGGGCCTATTATGCGAACAGGTTGTCATGGCTTTAGGTCAAGAAGTTATAAATTTCAAAATCCAATATTTGTTTCATGTTCATTGACCCAACCACCAGTTCCCCCTTTCCTATAATGGACAACTATCCATCATTGTGTATATAACTTAAACACAACCAATTTTTAGGATTGATGGTGGATGGCCTTTGAATATCCACCATGTAACAATAATGAGGTCCCTTTATATTTTTTGAGGAAACTCTATTGTGAGTTTGTACTCAATCAAATTCCCAATTATTTTGATTTTAGTGAGTTTCAGGGCAAAGGAAAAGGATTTGTATGGGATAAAACAAGTACACATCATGCACCTAATTAGCCTATATATATTCATATCCAAAAGCATCATGAGCCTAAGATCCTCTCCATGGTTCAGTAGGTCATGGAGATATACACTCTCAATGCTCTTAGCTCACTCATCGATACATTCATTCAACATACTAGTAGGCTTTCATAGAGTGATACTATAGATATGCCATATGTTACCTCACCCTTGCATTTCATATGGAGATGTGTGTATGGGAGCTTATAATGATGGTGGCATCGATGGTTTAGATGGATTACATCATATTCTTATGACTGATGAGTTTTGGGCATGCACATTTCGCATCCAATCATCAATCATCACAAATATGTAAGAATAATTAATATAAATGTCATGTTAAATTTTAGTTATATTTGCAAATTTAATTTCTAATCTAACAATTAATTTACATAAAAATTTAATTAATATATATGTATTTTTTATGTTTCAGGATGTGATGGCTCCATCATCACAGCTAGTATTTACAACATTCGATTTATCATAACCATTATTCACACATTTAGATCTAGCTGCTGGGTCATCCATGACTAAATCTACTACTATTAGGATGACACCATTTACATATTCAGAGGTAATTTTTTCTTACATATATGTTTTGCTCTTTGCATTTGTTATGACTACAGTTATTTACATATACATGTTGATGAGTGATGTGGGATATGATTTCTCTACTTTTTTGTCTATTTCATATACCTTATTTTGGTAAATTTATGTTAGTCTAGGTATAATTCCTAATTGGACCTCATCTTAGCATTCTCCTCCTATCTTTTTGGTTTCTCTCTAACAAGTGTATGATTGCTCCTATTTTCCCTAAAAATTTATCTCCTCATCCTCTATCCTGTGCTTATTTTTAGATATAAGTATCTACATATTATGGTGGTGGCTATACTTAATATTGGAAACTTACCATAATTTCAACTTATACACAATATATTTTTATAAATGTACTCCTCTAATTAGTACTCTCCCAATTTTTCCCATGATGGTAGTAGAGTGTCCTCATTCACAAACTATGGTGAAATACACTAATATAGTAGAGCTACCAAATATATCATTTTTAGTGTATCCACCACTCATGAAAAGTTTATAAATAGTGGGATACCTATCCACGTAGAAGTCTTGATAGCCCCCATTGTTCCAATCTCTAACTTTCACTTGTAAGGGGTCATGTGCTCATACACCTAGCCCATGATTACTGTAGGGGTCATGTGCTCATACACCAAGCCCATGATGAGTGTATGGGTCATGTGATCATACACTAAAATATTACACCCATTTAATAACCTTACCTCTATCACAATTCTTTATCAAGACCTCAACCCTACCTTTAGCTGAGAAGCATAATATCCTAATCACAACCTTAAATTGTTTTACATGACACATCTTAGTTGGTGAATCTAGGTCACTTTCAAAGGAATCTAATTGAAGGGACAAAAATTCCCACCTACACAATCTAAATTATCGCTATTATATATAGTGTGGCTAAATCATAAGTCACTAATTTCTCTATAATCCTGGGAACTGATTCATACTTCATCACTCTACTCCATCAAATTTAGGCCCACCTTTTTAAAACATAATTTTAAATATCCATAAATAATCTAAGTTAATATTGAAAATTCATCCAAAAGGGATTAGTTACTAGGGTCCATACCTAAGTCAAACCACTATTTTTAGACAACTAATAAATCAACAACCAATATAGTCCAACATGTAATATAGCATAAATTGAAGATCTTGACCCAAGTATATTTATACTTATCAATTTGAAACAAAATCAACTAGTATGTTATATATTTCCTTTCATAGTTTTAATCCTCTAATTTTGGTTTTGTTACAATGTTGTTACTCTAACATTTCAATAGATGGCTTATAATTTCATATCTAAATGTATTTTCATGCGCATGCTTGTCTTCTTCTATCTTATAATGTGTCATTGCATTCATGTACTTCTATAGACATATATTTTATCTATACAAGTGCTTTTATTTATCATTTTGGTTTCCATATAGAAGATTTGATGTACTTTATATAAAACTAAGTGTTTAACCTTGTTTACATGAATATTTGATGGTTGGTATTGACACTCTTCCCTCTCTATAAGCTGAGACAAACATAAGCATTACTAATACAATGTCATATACATAGGCACTAAAAGAGATATATATTAGTTCATGTAATTTTGAATTATAAAAATAGACTTATATTAATAATTTTAGTACATGTATACTTCAGGCAAATATAACTTATGTTTATCTATTATATATGCAGGGTTGTCCTAGTTAGAGAGTGATTGGGGTAACTTCTCATGTTCCTCCCATATTTTAGATGCATATTTAGACATCTAAGACTTACATTGACTTGATTGAGTGTGAAAAATAGATTAAGGAAGATCACAAGCTTGCAGTAAGTGCACATGTTTAAATGATTTTTTATTATAGTTTATAATTAATTTCTTAACAATTGTTTAAACATGTGTTTTATGTTAGTTTCATAATAATTATTGTATTTAAATAGGCTTATCTACAATCTATATATGATCATAAGACCGACAATCAGACCTTGGAGCAATCCAATGCATTGGAGGGGTCTCCAACTACTAGTAGGGCATCAACAAACCCACCAACCATTATGACCTCAAGAACACCCTTCCCAATACAATAAAATGTAATTTTTTAACCTAAGTTAAAAAATGCATAAAATAAAAACTTTAAGTCATTTCCATGAATCATTAGATCCCTCGTGTACCTCCTTAATCCCTCTATTCACACCCTCGAGCAAACACACATAAAACCTAAGCTTCTCTGAGCTTTGAGTCAGATAGTGATTGGGGTAACTTATGATATATAATAGTCCCAATCAGATAGTGACTAGGGTAACTTCTCATGTTATTCCCATATTTTATATTCGTATTTAAACATCTAAGACTTCCATTGACTTGATTGAGTGTGAAAAATATATTAAGCAAGATCGTAAGCTTACAATAACTGCACATGTTTAAATGATTTTGTATTATAGTTTAGAATTAATTTCTTAACAATTGTTTGAACATGTGTTTTATGTTAATTTTATAATAATAATTGTATTAAATAGGCTGAGATGGAAGCTAGATATGAGCATAGGACCTGTAGTCAGACCTTAGAGCAATCCAAGACATTAGAGGGGTCTCCATCAACTAGCAGATCATCTCAAGGAGAGTCTTCTCCAAGGAAGGGAAAGAGAGGGAGGCTATTTGATGAATAGGTTATCTTACACACATGATATATACTTTTTGGTATGCCTATATGGAAATTGATGCATTTTTGGCATTATATATGTGCATGTGACATTTAGCCAACATTAGATACTATGTTGATAATTGCAATTTTTTGTATGGATATCACGACTTAATATATGTATTATTGGCATTGGACATGTATGTGCCTATATTGTATACCTAACATGGCTTGATATATATAATTTATATTCAATTTATATTTCATTTTTTTTATTTTAAAGTGTTGTTTTGATCTTCTAAATTATTATCTATATCGAATGCCATATTTAATGTTGTACGCATGCACAAATGAGAACCTAAAAATTATTCTTACATATTTTTTTACATTAATGTTTTTAAATTTCATTGTGTGTAGTGGAAATGACTTATGACACTCTTATCACTTAGGCTTAATGGCCTTATTCTATTTATACCTGATTCTTGTACATGTTTTTGATGTAGAGCTTTCTCAATAGGTTGCAAGTGTTCAAGATCTTGATCAATGTCTTTTTATATAATCTTGTGTATTCACTTATCTATTACCTCAGGACTCTTTATCCTTCTCATATGACACAATTAAAAATTTTAAACCCCTTTTTTTTATCTTTCCTCAAATTTCTCTCATTATCCTTTCTCTTAGCTTGTATCCCTATTTTAGGGAAAACCTCATGTTCTGTTCCATACATAGACTCGTAAAGGAAAAATAATTATGTTTTGGACAACCCTTTTCCATGCCAATACGTGACACAAAACCTTGGGTTAGGTTCCTTTGTAAAATTTTGTACCTCTAACCTTGCTTGACATTCAAATTAACCCTTGAAATTCATAAATCTCCAAGGTTTTACCATTATGGAGACACTTTGACCGAACCAAAACTATATTTAACCACCCTCTTGTTAGTGAACAAGCAAATTCTTGAGACCTAACTAGAATTTATACCTCCAGAACCTCCAACTATGAATCTATCACTTTGATCATGTCTATATATATAAATTAAATTTTATTGTGTAGCCACGACATTTGAATCCATCCAAAAGTGCATTTTCACTACCATTTTGGAGAGCAGAAACATTGACAACAAATGTTGTCAAAATTCAAGTTATGGTTGCAAGACTCTGGTTCTAATGCTTCTTCGGTGAAAACTGACACAACCAACATATATGAGAGAGTTGGATAATGTATAAGATCAGTGTATTGGCCTCCCATTAAGCCTAATAAATAGAAACACCACCCATTCTAACCTCAAGAACACCCTTCCCAATATAAGGAAAAAGTAATTTTTAGCCTATGTTAAAAAATACATAAAACAAAAATTGTAAGTCATTTCCATGAATCACCAAATCCCTTGTGTACCTACTTAATCCCTCTAATCAAATCCTAAATCAAACACACATAAAACCTAAGCTTCTCTTAGCTTCAAGAACATAGAAGTCTTTACTAACAGTATAAACCATTCGAAGGTGGAAACTTATTTGGCACCACTAACCTACAAAAATTTGTTTGTAAGAAATTGAAAATGAAATTTATATATGTACTACCTAGAAAATAAAATCATTTGGTAAAATTGATTACATATACATTTGAAAAGTTTACATACCTCTATATTTCAATCCAATAAACCACTAGGATCTTCTCTAACCTTGATATTATCAAGAATAGCTTCATGATTTGACTGCTAAAATTTCCATAGTTTTCTATTTAATGGCTTCCCATGATAGTTTTGTAATTGAATACTCATTATAAGAATCAAATTTGAATAGTGCAGTATCTTCATGTGTATTTCAAACTCTTCAAACAACCATTGATCTGAATTTTTTATATAATATCATTGAAACCAAGTTCTAATGATTACCACTGACCCAGTGGGACAGTCAATGTTTTCTCCATCTGTAACTAGGTATTTTAATTTTTTCTTTCTCTCTACACACCGATACAAGTAGTAATCAGTGTCTTATTCATTATCCTCATCTACAATAACTATAGAAACATGTACTATACATCAAAAGAAATCATTTTTAGTGACAATATGAATATATATAAATAATGAGAATTGTAAATAATGAAAAATATTCTACCTGGCTGCATTAGATCAGATACATGGTCAAAGTCATTTGATGATGTAATATATGTAAGTTACAATTCCATTGGAACCTGATACATGTTGATTGGAATTAAAGGTTTGGAACTTTAATCATCCACCCAATATTGTAACTCACACTCATTCCAAATAGAGTCCACAGATGTAGAATAAAAACACGTCAAGTGTCTCATATGAAAATACCAAGAACTTGTATTTGAGATATGAAATAAGTAGATGTCACTGGAACCCATTAGAGTCACATAATCCTCATACTTTTCCAAGTGTTCTTAATACATTAACCAAAAATGTGTATGAAGATTAGAATTTGGTTGAGCACCATGGCACATATTCTCATTACACCATTTAACCATATTTTTTGTATCTATCAAATGAACACCCTCTTCAAATTTTAACTCTTCCCTTGCAATAGTTCCTTTTACACATGCTCCAACCCGTCATGCTCCCCTTTTCCATGGCTATCCTCAGTGAAAATCCAAATGTGCTCTACACATATGGTAACATGCATCCTACTCAACCAATAAAACATCTCTACATTTTTGAATTATGATGTGCAATTATCTGACTAAATGTAATGTTGATTGAAATTGATGTTCCTCTGAGTCAACTATTCATATAACTTCTAAAAACAACCTTTCACATACTCTAAACAATATGATCTATCATCACTGATATATAAATGGTAGTCCTTTAATATTTTTTATTGTTACATATATCATCACTAATATATGTATTGTTGCATATCTTGAAATGTTCATCCAATCATCTAGCCCTATGTGTGTGCCTTTTATAGTCATAAACAATCTTCTCTCTAAATTTGACCAAAAATTTTGAAACAGGTATCTTTTTTGTAACAAGCTCACACCTTTTAGATTCTTTCCCATATTTTACTTGATAAGTCATTGATTTATATTTGTTTAAACCAATTAATCTATGCCCAATTGAACTTGTATTCTTCTCATGGATACATTTTCATAAATTTGACAATCCACCATAAATACTACAATTTCTATCTAAACATGATTTGTTGTAAAATAATTGCCCATCTCATCTTTTGCAAAATATAGTTGGAATAAATTCCTTGGCTGATTTTGGTTAGAATTTAATGTCACACTCCTAAAAAATGTTAGTATGCAAAGTACAATGAATATAGCTAAAATCATCATAGTGAATTAAAAATTCAACATGTTTCCTACAACAAAAAGTGGTGCGTGTGTGATTTATTTTAACATAAAAAGGTTTTGCCATCTCAAAATATATTTGAAAAATAGAAATTTGTGGATGTTTTTCCAAAAAATTTAAAAGTAAAATTGTGTTTGAATCATATATAATAAATGTTTTGGATGCGTTTCATGATTATGAGGACCAACTCTTCTTTTCACAACATCTCTTGCATTAGGTGAAACTCTTGTGTTGTCTTTCCAAAATTGAGCAAGTAACTCTTTTAGAGTATCTGATAGAGCCTTGTCTTTTTATGGAAGTCTACTAGAGAATGCCAAAATCTCATTGGTATTAGGTTCATTGTGTCTTTCACATCTTTCAATTACTTTTATTATTATTTTTCTATTTATTTTAAGAATTCAGCTTGTTTTTGAAACCATTTAATTTTCACTGTCATGTCACTTACTACACAAGTTGTAAGTATATGTTGGGCATCATTACAATGTTTGGTATGTGATTTTCGGCCTACAATATGATATGCATCACATAGATTTTTAACAATTTCATCATTTTCATCATCCATGTTAGATGTTATTAGTCCTAATGTATATATTATTGGTCTCATCTTAATCAATTTTATCACTGAAATAAGTAATAAACATATTTGACTATCATTCTACAAATTATCAAAGAAAATATCACAAATTCATTGAGCCAGTCTTCTTGAATGGCAATCAGACATTTTGTTATGCATTGGTTTTAAAATATTTTCATTGACTTCAATTAAGTACTTGTCTTTTCTATGAACAATTGTTGGAGGTGTTGGTAATGGTGCAATTTGTTGAGAGGGTGTTTCAAAATTATTATTACTTTCATTGTTTAGAGGTGGGATGACATTAAATTCTTCATTATTAATTTCTTAATTATATGTTTTGATGAAGTTTTTTTATGGTTACTTTCATCACTTTTTGTTTCCATCAAATTTTCTTCATTTATGGGGGGTGAAGCATTATATATAGATTCATCATCAACAAAATAAAAAACTTGGAACTTTGAATGTGAACTTCCAACATCAGCTAATTCATTATGGTCAATTTCATTATTATTCATTTCATTATGGTCAATTTAATTTTTATTCATTTTGTTATGGTCAATTTCAACATTATTCAATTTCTTATAGTCAATTTCATCATTGCTTAAATCATTATCATCAATTGGCTCATTATCTATGGCATTTGGTTCATCAAGATTACAGTTTGTACCTTATTTATCATAAAATTTTCACATTAGTAGATTGTGTTTCACTTTGAAATATTCTAATTCCTGTGGTTTTTATTCTTTAAAAACTTCCTCTTCCTCTTTGAATGTGATCTAGAACCCATCAGAAGGGATAATTGACAACTTTTCAAAGGTG
>JARHVA010004551.1:362500-627500 GCA_037957365.1 Torreya grandis
GTACGATTCCTTTTGGCTTGGGAATGGCTTGGATTCCCGAACCAAAGGCTTGGACTGTCAATGTACAACTGAGTATTGAAAGTTATGAAAATAAACAATAAATTTCAACTTTGATTGCCAAATACACTAAGAGTTTCAACTCAAAAATTCAAAAACATCATACCATTGCGATGAGCACGCTTTCCTCTTTCTAAACATATAATTATTATATTTTTTAGACTAATTTAAGTTTTCAAACTATATTTATTTCTAAATATTTGCCTTTTTTAGGCCACTACATGCTGCAAACATACATGCCTATACATGTTCATGTAACTTATTTTTCCTTCATCTAAGTGAAAAAAAATAATATGGTAACGTAATACACTTAATTCTACAAACATTAAAAAAAATTGGTTTTAATTTTTTTTGAGATAGTTAGGCCTGACTCATGGATGATTATCCATTTTTTTGTCATTTTTTAGGATCTAGTTACTTGAAAAATTCATAAAAAAAATAATTCATTGAAAAAAAAAATATTGGTGACATGATACAAGATTTTAATAAAATTTTTCCCAAAGGGTTTCAAGTAATATTAAGCATTGCTAAAAAAATGGTGCACGTCATGGTTGTCAATCTACTATGTTTTTTGGAAAAAAATTGAAGTTTCTCTTTAAATTTTATATGTTTGACCTAGTTATACTTAGCCATTTAAAAAAAATATTGTCTTGGAAACTAGACTTGAAATGTTACATTTCATGTTTGTACACCATCTTAAAATTTGGAGTGTAGATATCTCAAATTATCTATATAAGTTCAAATTTATGAAATTTCAAACAAATCATGTCCACGGGTAGGTCACTTTTTGTCCCCCAACTTTGTGCACTTACCCACCTGTAAACACACAATTGAATCCATGATGTTTGATACAAAATAAGAAAATTTAACTTCCATAACAAATTTTTTTTTATGAATTTCAATAAGATAATTCATAAAAGTATTACTACAATGACAAGCATGCTCTCCTCTTCTCAAATATATATATTTTTTAAATTTTTGGACTATTTTATTATTTTCATTTATGTTGATTTCTAACTATGTATTTTTTGGGCTAATATATTCTAAAAATATACATGCCTATATAAGTCTATGATTTTTTCATTGATCTAAAGGATGAAAAAATAAATGGTAATAAAATAGGCTTAATTTTACACACATTTAAAAAACTAATATTCACTTTTTAAGGTAGTTAGGGAGCCAGATGTCTATCTATCCATTTTTTTGGTCAAGTTTTAAGATCTATTTACTTGTAAAACTAATAAAAAAATCTCCAATATTGAAAAAAAAATATATAGGTCATAAACAATATTATCTTATCTAAATTTTCACCAAAGGGTTTCAAACAATATTAAATGAAGCAAAAAAATTGGGATTACATTGCCATCTATCTACTCTATTTTCCTCTAAATAAATGAGTTCCTCTTCAAATTTTATATGTTTGATCTACTTATAACTAACCAATTTTAAAAACACATTGTGTTTTTTAAAATAGACTCAAAATTCTAGAATTCATGTTCTTATACCATCTTCAAATTTTGAGCGTATCCATCTCAAATGATCTATAGATGTTGAAATTTATTAATTTGTAGGAAAAATATGATCATAGGTAGGCCTCTATTTATCCCCCAAATTTCTGAACTCACCCTTTATATGAGACTCTTTGGGTAATTTATCATTCTAATAACATGCAAAATTTATGGGATGATTGATAAGGATGATTTGAATTTTAAATTTGATTGTTTATTAGCACAGAATGAAATTGTCAGACTCAAACACTACCCTACGATCATATTTTATGATTATAAAATTATTGTCCAAGAGACAGGAACACTAATCTAATGATTTTTAGATATCTAAGTAAGATAAATAACTAGTATGGCATAAATTGTGGGATTGAAAACTTTTATATGTTAAGCTAGTAGAATCCATGTGGATGTGATATAATGATGAATGAGACTCGTGTATGTGTGCAAAAGTCATGTAAGATGAAGGTAAATAAAAAATAATATTTTAAAATATCAATTACCAAATTTTAGTGTCTAAAAATGCTCCATATTTATTCTGATATTGAAATCCAATATAAATACTAGAATAAAAGGATAATTAAAGTAACATATGTGTATACATTACACATTGTCTTTGGGAGATGCTTCAAATATGCAACACACTCCAAAAAAAAAATATAATGAAAAATTAGAAATGTTCTTGGAATCAAATATTAAAATGCATAGCTTAAAACTTGAATTTAAATAGAAAATAAAAATTACACTTGTAGGTGAATGATTTGTATTTCCCTATAACTTGTTGGAGATGGTGTTTCCTTGTTTAATAATTGGATAATAGTTCCTCTTGTTAAACCCATTTAAAAATTGGGAGTGATCCTTCCCAAATATATTTAGCTAAGGAAAGAATAAGGATTTGGAAGGAAAATTCCCCTAACCCTCCTTCAAAAATAGTAAATAAAGGGAATAGTTTCAAGGCAGATGAGCATTACAGAAACCTCGACCACATTAACCCATGTAACTAGTATTGATCTAATATTGTAACACAAGGAGCCACATATTAATGTCATAGAGATATGCCAAATATGTTGAGGTAAAGTAATCTCAATCATGTTACTCATTTAAATATGAGTCAATTATCTCATATAGACCTATAAACTCAAGGGTATTCACTGCTAGGTACCATGGAATGTGTTTGAAAAATATAAATTTTCATAGTGAATCTACATGAACCAATTTTATGTCCCATAGTTAGTGACAACAATGGTAATGTATGGTAATATGTATACATGAGCCAACCTTGTGCCTCATAATCCAAACTGATTAATACTAATATGATATGTAATTCAATGCATATTTATCCCATTTTGTTCTATATCTAAAAAAAATTGAAAATTTGTATCTCATGTCCTATTAAAGGAGTGCATATTCACAAAAATATACTAAATATGTGTATATCTAAAAATATTATATCTCATATCTTGAAATCTAAGTGCATATGCATGACACATTTCTTCAAAAATGTGTCTAAAATCTGTCAATATTTATCCCAATATCGTATCTAACTAATCTAATCTATTTTTAATCTATATAATATTCTCCAAATTTTATGGTCTATGCTCATAAAGGCTTAATTATCTATAATAAGTCCACTAATATGCCCCACTTTTGAGGTGATGGAAATATCCTACAAGTCACACATCTAAAAAAAGATTGTGTATAAATATGTAATCATTTATAATGATGTCAACATGTAGAGAATATTTCATCATACTAAAAATATTTCATTAAAATATATATGAAACATATGTAATAAAATGAATATAAGTGTTGTTTAAAGACATATATAGAAACTAGGTTGAAGTAGGAAATATCATTGATAAATGTACTCAATAACACTATGTAAGAAAGGTGCATGATATGGATCATGAAATTACGCATAAGGGTTAGGTTTGTGATATGGATCAAGACACATACAAACTCAATAACCACAAAAAATTCAGCAAGTAATGTCATACAATAGGAGTATATATAATCTCACACAATGTTGTGCATAAGGATAGGGAATTACATACAAGGGATAATAAATATTGCACAAATAAGGTGCAGGGGCCACAAAAAAAGGGAAATAGATTCTTATCATACTTGGATATGTATCCCCAACCAAAGTAAATAAATTCCTCACAAATAAAGCTAGTAAGCCCAAAAAATGGTAATAAATGGTGCACAAATAGGGATAAGGAGCTGAAAATAATAGACAAGCAAAGATAAACCTATTATAGAAAAAACTACATCAAATAAGCATAGAACATGTAAGTTAGTATTGACCATCTAAGTAAGCAAATTTCACAAACATAGTAAAGTAACATATCTATGTAACATTATATAAAGTATCACTCATATCAAAGCTTTTGTAGGAAATCAACGTAGCTCAACATGGTAAATGGAAATATCATATAGAGATATAACCCATTAAAGTGTAACCTATCAAAAAATATGCCCCCAACATTGGCATGGCCCATGAATATAAGAAAGGTCTAATATATATGCATCATGTGTATCTATATGCCGTACACATCTGTCATGTATAACTTTAAATATATATATAAATATATATATATATATATATATATATATATATATATATATATATATATATATATATATGTAAGGATATATAAAATACCAAGAATTTGGGAAGTAACATATGTAAATGATGTAAACTAGTAATCATGTCATGCTCAAGATGTCATTTTTTATTTTATTTCAATATTTGAATTTTTTTTAATTCCCAATGTTATTTTTTTTTTTAATTTTTGAAATATTGAAAATATCTAAATAAATGCTCATAAGTCATCCAAATCATCAAATTTGTGTATTTTATTTGGCTTATCCTTTACTTCACCATTCTTGTAATAGTTTATAAATGCATGACTCTTTACACCAATTAATTATTCTATATTCTACTTGGAGATCTCTTTTGAGGTCATGCCTCTTGGTCATCATTACTATCATTAAGTGGCATTCTAACCATTTTACCTTTACAAGGGAAGGTGATGCTTTAGTTTACTTTATTTATTTAATCTTGCATTTATTGTAACCATTTCCACCTAAATGTAATTTTTAATTGATTAGTGAGGTGTATTACCCATATGCTTGTATCAAAAGATATTGTTTTGCAAATGATTATCAAGGTGATATGTCCATCTGGTCTTGGACAAGGTGATATGTGTTATAATTGATCAATTTTATATCCTGACTCATTTATAAATGCTATATTTAATGTTCTTATGTATTTAAACTCTCATTAATTTGTATGTGTGTTGATATGCCCCAATTATTCAATATATCTTATCAAAAAAACTTGTGAATTATTTTTATACCTTGGTGTATATGATTTTATTTTGAACTTGGTGATGGTTTCTCTTGTAGGGGTTTAATAACTTGAATAATCCCTTCATGCCTATATTTTTTTATTATAGTCAAATGTAACTATTTATGCTATGACCAATGATTATATGGTAATTGTGATATAATCCTCCCTTTTGATGTGATAATAATCTCATATCTCTATGTCTATTAGTTGGTAATGTAATAAATTATTGTCAAGTAACATTTCTATGATAACTCTTTGTTTTTTTTAAATATTTTTCACTTGTATTTAATAGAATTTAATAGCATTTTTTAATATTTTTCACTTGTATACTTGCTCTTGTTCCTGCATCATACTTGAATATGAAAAATATTTCATTAATGATTATTGCATCATAGGAGAATGGTTGTGTACAATAACACTGGAGATAATATTGTCATTTGTTTTATATTGTTGGTCTGACATTGGCACTTTCCTTTTTCCCTCTAAATATATTGGTTGAGTACGAACCATTGAATTATCATCATTCCTTGTATTTGAATCACATTGATACTCTCTAGTACTGATACGTGAATTCATATTATCAGATTAGTAGTCTTTTGGATCGATAGCATTGATTTTTATAATACATATATTATCATTTATTAGATCTTGCATATCATTATCATCATCACCATCATAGCAATAGGTGACTATGCAATTGAGATCTTTAGAATTGACTAAAAGAGGGAGATATGGAATTATCACCTTTTTTATCTAGAGTAACTTGTGGTGATTTATTTGTATCTTCACTAATGTGCATAATTAGTTCATTTTCATTTACTTTACTTGATTCACAAACCTCATATGTATGCATTTGATCTAATGGGATAGGTTGTGAGGGTGGTACTATATAATAATCCCCAAAATGTGATTATCTATGACTACTAGATTGGGTCACTCTACAATATTTGAAAGGAACATCATCTATGAGTAATGTATACAAGTAAACATCATACATGAATTTAATGCATATGTGCGACATATAGGGAACTGTTTCCATGGTTTATATCCAAAGTCACTTCAAAAGTAAATTATACTATAACTAATTAGGCATAACTTAAAATAAAGTAGGGACTATTTTGGGTCATAATTTTATAACCAATGAGATTGACCCAAGTACTTAACATGGAATTATATCAAATATTTATATGCTTTTATACAATTTTCAAATAACATCTATATTGATACCCATTTGTTATAATAAAATTATGTGTAGATATTCATTCTTGAACCATTATCTATCAACATAAGATTTAAAAATTTGGTATGAACTTGAAATTGAACAAACAATGAGATATTATGCTCTACTATGTGCCATGGAGTTAAATCCTCATTAAAAAAATAGCTTTGTCTATATGCTTTAAGGTAATAATGATAGAATAAAAATATGCTAGTTCAGTATTATTGGAAATATTTCTTTCACATAATGTTGCATATAAGATGTCCTTATAAATAATTGATTGTTTTAATAATTAAAGGACAAAGATCTTGGCATGGTATTCTTTAGTTTGTAAATGATGTCATACCCTTTGGGCTGATTCATTTTCCTCATGTAAGGTGGAGCGGGTTGGTGAGGAACATGTTGACTACCTTCATTATGTCATGCATGGTGGGGTACACTACCTCTTTTATAAGTGACAACATGGACCAATAAATCTAATATATCGTGTGGGTCAATAATGGAGGTGGGATGGTCGTTGATATAATTTTTAGGTCTTGGGAGGGGAGAAACAAAATTAGTCAAACATGCCCTTAGATGCCTAGTGGTGAAACAAAGAAACTCAAATTGAATATTAGAAAAACATCAATTAAGAATGGTAGAAGATTGGTCATGAGTAATTTTGCCTTATTAGTTTACACATACTAGATCCATAGAATTAATTATTTGTTAAGTATTTTGTGTATCAACTAAAAGCAATGTTTAATAATTATAGTTATAACTTGAGTGAATAAATAAAATCTATGTGCATCAATTTTAACCATGTGTAATATGTCTGTTATGGAAACACAAAGACAAAAACTAAAAATAGAATATATATGCAAAAATCTAAAACTCTTGAATTGAAGATGAAATCCTAATGGAAACCTAGAGTTTGGCTTTGCTCGAGAGAATATTTGGGTTTACAAATATGTGTTATCTATTTTTTGAATAATGTGGTTGATAAATCTTAATGAGATAGAACTATTGTTAATAAATATAATTTGGAAGATATACAATAAAGTACAAATCTAAATGTAAAATCTTTAAATTTATTTGGCACTCTAGTTTACTAAAAATAGAAAGTACAATACAAGAATAACATACTTATTTGTTAACTTCTTTGTGAAGGATTGAGACAACATGTAGGTTCCCAGAAGGATGTAAAAATAGAATGTGGTTGATGGGATCAACATATTTATTTTTGTACTACCCAGACAATGTCATTAGTCTCTTATCAATACCATCAAACACTATATTCCTAGTCTGGTGGTTATGTCTATGTGGATTTTGCCTTTTTTTAAGCTTTATGTATGATACCAAGGTCCAATTATGTGTACCCCTCACAAAATTCTATTTCCTTCACTTGAAACCTTAGGTTGAGTTTCAATGGTATAATTCACCTTACAAAAGGGAAGAAATGTGGGTTGATCTAATGCCAACCACTCATTGATTGGTTGAGCACTACCTACATATCTAAAACTTTGAATATGGAAATCAAACTATATATAGTTTTCCCTAGCAAGTGAATGATTGTAAAAATGCTCGTTTAATGGATCCAACATGTAATCTAACTCTTGATATTTATAAAATTATAACTTTGGCTTTGCTAAGATTGAGTTCATGAAACATGGATATGACCTATTCTTAATGACTGATTACTAAATTGAGAAGAATATGGAAGTTTTCTTTATTATGAAAGTGCGTAAAGATGTATCTGTGATGAGTCCTAAATAGATAATAGGCCTATACCTATTTTGTATTTATAGGAGATTCTTTGAATACTTTGTCATGACACTGGCATGTGAAATGTGCAAGCAGATCCAAAAGTATGATTTAAATTTTAAAATTGATTGTTGCTTGGTGTGGGATGAAACCATCATACTGTATGTTTCGAGTTTGACATTACTGTCTAGGAGACAAGAACGTCAATTTGATGATCTGGAGATGTTTGAATAAGATAAATAAATGGTTTGACATAGAGTATGAAATTCCTTGTAGGTGGTTGAAAGGAACTTGAGAAGGTTAGCCCTATAGAAGGCATGTGGATGTGACAAAATGATGAATAATAGTCCTGGATATATACACAAATTATATAAGGTAAAGGTAAGTCAAATTTAACATTCCCATGTATCAATTGTCATATTTTTAGTGCGTACATATTGTTGCACACATATCGATGGTTATGCTCATAATTCTATTTAGAAATGAAATCCTCTTTTTTTTTCCTTTTCCTTCCAAATACAAGTACTCAAACCAAATACCTTCCATTAAAACAAGGAGCTCTCAAACTAAACTATTGATATATTTGTAGTCTAATGTGGATTGCTTCCAAAAGGAAAGACCATCCCCCGACTAATTTACTACACAAAACTAGTTTTACAAAATAAATATGTATAACAACAGTCAATATTCTTTTGTAGATCAGAACTGAGCGATGAGAAAAGCCAAGGGTATTGAGAAAGAAAAGAGGGCATAGAATTTTTTTAAAGAAAAGAAGAGGAAAAATTAAAAGAGAACTTAAAGTAAAACTGCTCACCTTGACAAGATGCCTACAATCGAATCAAATCCGTTCCGACACCTTTTCACCATGTCGTGATTTCGGGAAGAAATCGCATAAAAAGTGGGTTAACTATGTTGGATAGAAAATGGGTGAAATGATTCAATTCAAGTAAAAAACACGCCAACTACATAATGGATGCATACACACAGATCCTCATCAGTGCATCATGGGCATATGCCATTACTGTAACATCATCATGTACCGCCCATATATCATGCGATGCAATCGATGGACGACGTTGGATGCGGGGCTCTTCTTTTATGATGAAGAAGATGCCACGTTTATTGTAAATATCTGTGCCTGTGATGTTCCATCAAACAAAATTCTCATTATGGTTCTACCATTAATTAATTGTATTTGCTAATTTCAAAGTCCTAAACAATTATTAAGAAATGAAAATACTGGGAACTTGCTTAGGTTTTTTTTAGGGTTTTAGACCTATTTTCCGCCCTGCTGCAATGCCTACCCATTACCTACGGATGTGGTTTTGTTTACCTACTGAGCTCGCTTACCGGACACGTCATTTCATATTTAAAGGTATTTTTCCTCCTTGTCTAAATTGCCTAAGGGACAAAAATCTTTAGTGACATGCTCAAGCTCTTTCAAGTCCGAATTTTGTCAGCAAACTGCCTTTCTACATTTCTCATTCTTCGTCAATGAAATCCAAAGCCCCCAACTCTCGTCCAAAATTGTCTGAGAAGGCCACGAAATTATGTCATTGTGCCACCATTTCCCCTCAGTCTTGTCTCCATCAGAAAAATTGGGAGGTGAGAAAATAGGGAGAAAGAGAATAAAAATCGAAGGAAGAGACGATCCAGGAAATAACCCCGATTGTTGTCGTCAAAACCCAAAGAAAACATATCGTAATCACTGAACTGACATAGACACAGGCCCAAAGAGCCTTCAAAAAGCAACCAAACTCTTGAAAAAGGGAGAAAATCATTTCACGGCACAGTGGAAAGTTACATCATATCTTTACTAATAAGACCCTTTAAACCATCTACCTCTGAATGTTATTTAATGATGTCACCATGACCATGAAAATTCGTCATATCATACAAGCCACGTTATTTATTAGATATAAACTGACATGGCATTGCTACTTTATACCATTCTAAGTTTTTATTAAAAAATCTTGAAAAAAAGAAAGAATGAATGAACTACTATTTATTACATGGCACAGCTTGACATTAAATGTCATTTTACAGACCTGGGTCTAAGTAAAAATTCTGGATTGTGATTAAAATATATAAAACGACGGCTATATACAAAATTTAGCCATCTTCAAAAAATTCTATTGATAGGGGACTTAGCCGATCAAATCTCATCCCTACAACATACCTTTAAGGATATATATAAATTTAAAAGTTTAATCAGTCTGGGGGACACACCATAAAATCTCGTCCCCATGTTAAAGATATGTTAATTTATATAAATATACCCCATACATATACAACATCATATATAGGAATGCAAACAAACTGCACGCTCAATTTGACTATTTCTAGCATATTCACTGCTTTCTCATCTTGTATTTATTAGATGAGTCGAGAAATAGGTTCGTTGTTTATATTACGACTTGAGTTCAAGTTCGAGTTACCTCATTATATTGTCGATGGTTTCTTTTAAGTGTATTAATTTGATTGAAAGAGGATTTTTAGAATCGAAGGAAAAAAAGACATATATAATTTAAAATAATAAGATATGTATTTAAAAGATTAGTTTATGATCATGGAATTGTAAGGAAGTGATATAAATTGAATAAGTAAATAACCTTATTTTTTAAATAATCAATTATTAATATAATAAATAAAATATTTTTATATTTGAATATAATATATGAAATTATTATATTGATTTATAAAATGTTCTTTTTTACACTGAATGTATTCATATATAATTTATCGAGTTATGTAAATATAAAACTAGATGGAATGTGTTGTACTTTTATAAATTTAATTTTTAAAATTCTAATTATTATAAATATTAAAATATTAAAAAAATTAGAATTAGAAGTTCATAGGATTATAGTTTACATAAACTTAAAAATATGTTTTGTAGGGTAATATTTAAACTTGCTAAGATATTAATAAAAAAATAAATTTAGGATTTAAATTTGATGATTATATAATCATATTTACATTTTTAAATCTAAAATATAATAATGTTTTAAAAACACTGTTATATTAAAAATAATTTAAACAAACTGTTAAAAATTACAAAAGATTGATAACTAGGTCTATAAATTTATAAATGGAAAATTAATTGATAAAATTTTATATTATATAATTATTAGTAAAGTCTAAATTTACAGGTTGACCCTTTTAATTATAAACATTTTATATCACAATTATTTATCCAATATTACCATTCAAATACTAATATAATTCATCTTAGAAGGAGGGAACACTAAATTAGATGTATATATATGTGTGAAAAAATAATTGATATAATTTCATATAATATAGTTATTAACAAAGCATAGATTTCATGGTGGATCCTTCTTATCTTGATTTTTTTAAAATAACAATTATGTATTCAACATTACTCTTCAAATACTAATATAATTTATAATATAAAGAGAGAACAATAAAAAGTACATAATATGTGTGTGTATATATGAAGTGAATACATAACTAACAATTATGGTGTAGGATATAAATTAAAAGCATATCTTATTATTATATTCAATAGTTTAAATTGATGATAAAATATTAAAAGTGAACTCTTAAAAAAATTAAAAATGATATTAATCTTTAATTTCATAAATACTCACAAAATTAAAATTTAATTGAAAAGATTATATATTATATAATCTAGAGAGGCTACTTATGACTGACTTGAAATATATTTATTTGTATGATTTATATGTATAAATATGTCAAGATGTTGTCAATAAAAAATTACTATTAAAATCTTTCAAGATATCATATATTATTAAAAAAATAATAATACATGAAGATTATATAATAAAGTAGTTGGTTGGTATTCATGGCTTGAAAAAAAAAAACTCAAAACATAAGTGATAAACAAATAAAGCCACACTAAATATGACACTCGAAACCAAATAAAAATATTAGGAATAAGAAATAGTACCCAAAGTAGGGAGAAGAGGATTATCCTTAAGAAAAAAGTGCTTAAGCATAAAGATTTATAGAAAGAAGATCTTGGACCACCAACCATCTCAGAGTTCCATGGTTATATCATAACCCAGCTATTAACATATTACATCTGAGTACTGAGTACCAATACCCATATAAAATCCTATGTAAATGATATAAATTTGATAATATATTAAAACTAACTTAAATAAGTTGGAATATAAATATACACACATTTTCTCTTTACTCTTAATGGATATTTTTCATAATATGTATGGTTGACTATCGAATTTAAAATCTACTAATAATTATAAAATATAAAAATTTATCAATTGATTTTCTTATATGTTGATAAAATTAATTATTTTATATGTCTTAATACTTATTATAATTTTAAAATTCGGAGGGATGAAGGAGGTTATGAAATAAGAAAGATTTGGGAGATGGACCTTTTTCAATATTATATTCAACATATGAAAAGAGACAAATTATATATTTTATTGTTTTTTAATTAATTAATTATGAAATTGGAAAGACTATTTGAAGAGATCTATAAAACTAAATTTCTATTTTAAAAAAATATATTGGAAGAGGGTTTTCTTTTTAAGTTGAAGTTGCTTCGTAATAATCATCTCCATCCTAAATTTGTTAATACATGTTTGAAGACCATTTGGCATGCTCTTAAGCCTATTTTCATCACACTTAATTTTTATGTGGTCTCTAAAAGGAATATGTGGATTTGAGAAGAAGGTAATATATAAAAAACAAAGTTTTGGTAAATATAATTTTGTATTATGTGATCAAAATCTTATAGAGAACTATCAATGTCGCAAAAGCTCTCTCTATCATACAAGGAGAGAGATTAAAAATTCACCTTAATATTTCTAAATTGGAGATTAAAATAAAATCCATACTTATTGTTGATACCTTTAATTCATATAAGGTATGAAATGGGAGAATAAACCTCGTCATACCAGACATTCATGGTCTCTTTCCCTTCTTCGAGTATGGAAAATAAACAATTTAATGTTAGAAATTTGTGGTCTCCTTCCCTTGTTCGAGTATGGGAAATAAACAATATTAAGATAGACACTTCTGGCCTCTTTCCCTTCTTTATGTATATCTGTTATTGATTAGGGACATTAATAACCCTACGGATTATCTAGGCAACGTTGGTGCCTCCACTCTTAAAATGGTAAGGATTGGAATCATGATGAAAATATTCCATAGGTGCCTTGAGTGTAATGAGTCGGTGCATTTGGTGTGGACTATCATATTGGACTTTGATCCTTAACGGGTCACATTTAATTCTTCATAATTTTGCCCTTTTTCATAGGGTTTAACCATGTGCATTTACCTTAATTATTGTTGGTTGGATTAGAACTATAAGTATTTTCTTTTAACCATGATTGTTAAATCAAATGTTGGGCCCCATCGACATAGTCCAGAGGAATGTTAATCGTAAAAGAGAAGCAAAGTTAACTTATCATAATTTTCAAATCCCGCACGTATTCACAAAATCTCTAGAACTTCACATTCATGACCATAGTTGCTCTCATCTTCTTCACTGCATTACTATACCAAGCCAACGAGGGCATTCATAGATAATAGAATTGGGTTTGTTTTCACCTAACTAGGTAAGCTCAATACTCTCCCCTATGTTTAAGATTTTGATATAGGAAGGAGGGCGTAAGGTTTTAACTAGGTAATGGCTCATTATTAATTTACCATTGTTAGCTTTTGGTATAAGGTTTTAATCATATTGGATATGTTACATACAAAAGAATTTGAACTTTATACCTTTGTATTCTAGCTTTATATCATAAAAGGTTTAAAATTTTCAAAATTTTGACACACTAACTATATATGTACACTAAGATTATGAATTCTATTGGTTATACTTCAATGTAGCTTCTATTGAAACATTCCATTGATTTTATACTTATCTGAACTAGTATAATAAAAAATATATTTTACCTCTCCTTAATTATTAACATTCCTCATGAATATATTAGTGGGACCTATAAATGTCTTAACAATCATGCTTAAGGAAAAAATCTCATATTTTAATACTTACCAAAGCCCTACTAATTTTACTCTTGACTATACTAGTATAAGACATTATAATTCTCTATGTACTAATGTGCTACTCTAGGAGGCAGAGTATAGGAGTATGAGTTTTATTTCAAGTAGCAATTATTATTAAATGGATTATGAGTTCAATGAGTTATATGTAGCATATCCTAATTACACAAACTATTTAGATTAATTGTGTGTTGCAGGAATTATTTTGCCCTGACTTATCATTACTTCCTTCAAACATGTAACAATATAGTAAGTATAAAATAAAACCAAACTAATAATATTTTCAAGGGTTGGATATTTAGAAACGCAGACAATGATTTCTTCAATGCCATTACTACTTGAAACTTTCCATGCCATACTTGAAGCTTATGGTTCCCTTATATTTGGTGTGTAAATACTTTACATGTTAGTTATCTCTTGCTAACATAGATAAATTAAGATGAAATGATTGGCATGTGAAAGTTTTTCTTAGTTCTTCAGTGATAATTGTGCCAATGTTAAAGATGGGCATGTATAATTGTCTGTTGTGGTCTTGAAAAGCCCTTATTATGTTTATTTTTGTTGATAAATCAATCAAGTTAATAGAGAATGATCATAGAAACTCATGGAATTTATAATTGATTGCTTGAACATGATAGTATGCTTATTTAGGAATGATTTTAGGACCTTACCATGTTCTATCTTTAAATATAAATCTATATTTTATGACTTGGCTCATGCTGAGGGTGGTTATTACTATTCTCTTAAATGGTGATCAGGGTATTTTTTAGGGGCTATTTTCACCAATTGGGTATTTTTGAAAAAAAAAAACTAAAATTTTAGATTTTTTAGAGAACAAATTTGAGAAAAATTGTTTGCCAAATTTTCTTAGAAAGTGTCTATAGAATTAGTAAATTCACCAAGGTATAGATATATTAATATTAAATTTTATGTTTTTCTACAAAATTTTCTAATTGTACATATGTTCGATAGTTTTCAATATAAAAATATTCACCTACAAATATACACTTCTAAAAAAAAATTCATTCCTTAAAAAATATCCTAATAATGATATGAATAGATGTTTCTAATGTTTAATTTCCTATTTCTAATGGAAAGAGTTACATAGGTGGTGGATAACTTAGTAGCATGTTTCTCTAAAAGTTATGTTTATCTTATAGATTGAAAAAAATATATTATGTTATTTTTTCTTCATAGCTCTATCAAGTTAATAATAGAATGATCATGGAAACCCAATAGCTATAATGTTAAATGCTTCAAATAATTAATGTTTTGGGGGTAGAGTTGGAGTTTTATGTGAATAATGTTTAGCTAGAATAAAAAGGTATTGAGTTCAAATCCATTTAAATGTTGTATATCCAGTAATGCTTATGTGTTTAATTCATATGAATTTTCTAAATTATATGTAGCATATCATAATTACACAAACTATTAAATAAGCTATGCATTGAATAAATGATTATGTCCTAACTAATCATTACATTCTTTATGTAAGTAATAATAAAGTCAACATAAAACAAACCCAAATGTATTATGTAAATTAAACTGATATGCCCTTCTTAGATGAATGCTTGAAGGAGTTCATGTTTGGGGGGCAAAGTTGGAGTTTTATGTTGATAGAGTTTAGCTATGTCCATAGAGTTTAGCTCTGATAATTAAGATGCATGAGATGTGAGGTGGTTGATGGTACATCTTGTTGGGTTTCTATCACTCAATTTATTTATTTAATTTTTGAATTATAGTAAAGATATAATTTAAGGAGATAATTCTTCAGTACCCTAGTATATATTTACATTTGAAATATATTAATGCAATGTGAGGTAAAGATGCACATTGTTAAAAATATTGCTTGCACTCTTTAAGATCACCCTATCAAAGTGTTGAGGTCGTGGGTGTGTCAATAGTTTTTCATTATTGGTGGTGGATAACAAAATACTACATCCTTGTAGGTGGTAGATAACAAAGTACTAAGTTCATCTCAAATAAGCCAGTAATACAATCGACAATTTTTTTTTTCCACTAACTAATCTTTAATTACTTTAAGTAGTTAAAAATATAGTCATCATAATACTCCTCAGTTGTTTAGTGATAATTATGCTAATATAAAGGATGGGCATGTATAATTTTTTCTTCTGAACTTGAAAAAAAAATCTATTATGTTCATTTTTCTTGATAATAAAATCAAGTTAATACTATAAGGATCATGGAAAACCATTAATTATATTGTTGATGTCTTGAAACCCTAATGGTATGCCAGTTTTGAAATAATTTTAAGATCTTTGTGGTGTTTACTTTCCAATTACCAGTGAAAAAAGTCAAACATAGGTGGTCGATAACATTTTACTATGTTGCTCTCAATGTTATGTTTCTCTTAACTTAGTGCCTACTATAAGTCTTTCTTGTGGGATTGCAAAAGACATATTATGTTGCTTTTACTCATAGCTCTATCAAGTTAATAATATAAGGATAATGGAAACCCATTGAATATAATGAACATGATATGACTATATGAATCTTAAACACACTTATGTTTTCTAAATGTTTTCCTATTTTTACATAGTATTATGGACAACATTTATGTCTTACATATAGTTGTTTGATATGAACCATGATCTCTTTATATAATGGTCTACTATTGTCCATATTATTGTATTATGTATAATGACCTACATCTTGGTTGTAGTTATAAAACCCTTTACATTATGTATAATGGTCACTGGCATCCATCTTTGTACATAAAGTAAATAAACCAACGAATCATCAGTTTGTGTAATGGTATGTTGTTGTCCACCTTATTATAGTTAATATAATTCCCTACATCTTGATTGTTTGTTTAATATCCTTTACATTTTGTATAATGGTCTATTTTATAATACCCTTTGCTTGTCTTGATATGATAATGGGATATGTCTTTTGGTTCATTGGTTCCTTTATTTTATGTAGTAGGATTGATTTTTTTAGTTTTTATGTGAAAGGTAGTATCCCCAATTCTTAAGATAATACTTATTAGTGATAGTGAACAATAGTAGACTAGTATATATACTAATGGTTTAGTTGTTCCATTCCTTTATGTAAAAATATGTAAAATAACATGAATAGACTAATAATATATCATTATTCAGGCTAATGGTTCACTACTTTCTTTCATTGATGTAACAAAATGGATATTCATGTAAATAAACTAGATTTGAAAACTTCAAACAATCATATTCCTTTATAATACAAATATAGAATACAAGGATATAACTTTAATATTAATTTAAATGTAACATATCCAAGAATGATGTATAGAATGTAATTATTATTATATAGATAATGAATATATATACAAACTCTTTTCAAAAAAATGTGAATACTTGATCTATATATACCATGACAAAGAATGTAAATGCCGTGAGTTTTCCCTTACTTAAAATAAAGTGGATAAATGTCCTTGCATCTTTGATGGTGTGGATGAATAAACTTACAATCTGATTGTATATTGAGAGGAAATGCTTAAATAAGGAAATTTAGATTTTGTCTTATGGAGGGAGAAGAGGGCTCTGTGTTATGATGACATTATTATTTTTACTTTTATTTTTAATAATTTAGTTTCATGGGGACATGCACACTCAAACTTCAAATTTTAATGTAACATACTATACCACATATTATGGTCCATGAACCCCCATTAAATTTCATTATGGCCCATAAACAGATGGAAATTGTATATGATAATTAAGTTGTGAATTTGAACCATAGGAGATGGTAGATGAAGCACGAATATAAATAGTAACTAACAATGATGTAAAGGTTAACTATAAGCATCATTGTCCATCCTAAATTTTTTGGTAGGTTGAGCGTAACTAGTCGGTGCATTCGATGTAGACTATCATGTTGGATGTTGAGCCCTATTAGTTTCCTATGGATGATCTTATGATTGCACTTATGAAATATGGTAATCATAAATATGATCCTACACATATATAAAATGAATATTTTAATGGAAAATGAGAACTAGTATATTCTTCAAATAAGGAAGGGTGCATAACTAGCTTGTAGAGGTAGACTATAAGACTGTGAGTTCTATTTCAAGTTGAAATTGAAATTGAATTAATTATACATTAATTTAATTCTATGTATCATATCCTAATTAAACAAAATATTAAATAAATATATGGATTACATGAATGATTATTCTCTAACTAATCGTTAATTCATTCAACCACTCAAAAATATAGTCATCATAATACTTATTAATACCTTATTGATTTTATACTTGAATATAATATTATAAATCTCTACATATTAATGCTCTATTTTAAGAGGCAAAGTGTGGGAGTGCGAGTTCTATTTAAATTATTGATTGACATGGATTTTTGTAGGTTAATTAGAAAGCAAAATTTTTATTCCACGTTCACTATACTCATTATTCTAATCTAATATATTATGAATTAATATTTTATTTTTATCCATGGTTACCTTGTATTTGTTGTGTACATACTTTTCATGTCATTTCTCTATTTCTAACATAGTTAAGTTAAGATGAAATGATTGGCATGTGAAAGTTCTCCTCATTTGTTCAATGATAATTTTACTAATGTGAAGGATGGGCATGTATAACAATTTCTTGTAGAATTTTAAAACACTTATTGTGTTAATTTTTATTAATAACTCAATTAATTAATAATATAAGGATCATGGAAACCCATTGACTTTATTATTGACTAATTGAACCTAATGGTATGCTTATTTGAAAATGATTTTAGGATCTTACCCTATTCTATCTTTAAACCTACATATATCATTTATGACTCAGATCATGTTAAGGGTGGTTATAAATATTTCCTTAAATGGTCACATGAATTAATGTTTATAATTTTTAAATTTCTTGTTGATAATTGAGAGAGTGACATAGGTGATCAATAACTTATTACTATGTTTATCTCAATGTTACGTTTCTCTTAACTTAGTACTAAATATAAGTCTTTCTTGTGGAATTGTAAAAATATTCTTTTTGTTCCTTTTTGTTCATAAATATATCATGTTAATAATATAAGGATCATGTAAATCCATTGGTTGACTACTTGAAATAATTAATGTTTTGGGAAAAGAGTTAGAGTTTTGTATGAATAGTGTCTATCTAGGATACAAAGGTATAGAGTTTAAATTACTTTATATCTAGAATATCCAATAATGATTATGTGTTTAATTCATATGCATGCATTAAATTATATGTATCATATCGAAATTACACTAACTACTCAATAAACTATGTGTTGAGTGAATAATTATGCCCTAACTAATAATTAATTATTTCAAAGATGCAACAATAAAGTGAACATAAATAGAACCCAAGTGTATTATTAAAACTAAAACAATATGCACTTCAAAGATGAATTTTTAAAGTAATTCATGTTTTGGGGGTAGATTTGGAGTTTTGTGACTGTAGTTTTTAGATATGAGGTGTGCGACAATACACCATGTTGGGTTTCATTAGCTCATTATCCAGTTGAAAATTTTATCTTACTTGAAGGGGCATGAGTTTTAAAAATAATGGTTTAATATTTCATTTATCATCACTTGCATTAAGCCATTAGGCCTTTCCTTGATGGACCCCACTTATTACATCTTTAATTTTGGAGTTGTATTAAATGTACCATCTATAAATTCTCAGAATCAAGGATGTAAGAAGTGAGGTCTATGATTGGAGGGCTAATAAATCAGTAGAATGGATATAGAAGATGGAAATTAGAGTATCCAATAGTCACATGTATGTCAATTATTAGGGTGATCTCTAAATGTGTAATGAATACTATGAGTATAGACTAAGTATCCAATAGGCACATGGAGGTCAACTATTAGCGTTACCTCCATATTCCTATTAGATAATTTGAGGGTAGACGGATTATCTAGTAGGCACGTAGAGGTCAATTATCAATGTGACCTTGATGTGTTTTCTAGAAACTCTAACGATATATGGAGTATCCTACAAGAATCTACAAGTCAACTACCAATGTGACTTTCACATGTTTGTTGGATACTCGAAGGGTCCTTCCCCTCCATCCATTCCATTATTCTGTTGGCCTTTTGATGATGGGCCCCTCTTCTTACTTGTTCCATTATGATCATAAATAATATCTACATTCAGGTTCCATTATGATCATAAATAATATCTACATTCAATGGTTAATCCAAACATATCAAGGAAAAGTGATGGAGAAGTGATATGTTACTAGCTAGGGGTCAACATCTAGTATCAAGGTCTAAGACAAATGCCACATTGGAGGGCCTTATCTAGTCAGTGTATTTATAATTTTGGTTGATGTTTCCATTGGGACTACCAAATTAGTTAATGTACTATGGATTCTAACTGGTATAACATATGATAATAACATGTCAAGGCAAACAATAATGGTTAAGGCAAAGAAAAATAGTTAAGGCAAAAAATAATTCTTAAGGGAAATGACAATGGTTAAGCCAAATGCTAGGGGTTAAGCCAAACACTCTTTGAAAAATAAATGTTAATATTAGGTGAATACTAACTTATTACATCCACTCTTTTCTTCTATTTTAAGACTATACTATTTTTCATTTTCCATTATAATATTCCTTTTCCATCAATGTAGGAGCTTGTTAACCAATAATTAAAATGAAAATAGTTAAGGTAAATGATATTGGTTAATCTAATTTCTAGGAATGAAGTAAAATTAAATGGTAAGCTCATAATAAAATTCAACATTAATTAATTCATTCATTCCTCATCCCTTCCTTGATGTCCCTAACCTATTATAACATTAATTCTGATCTCATACTGGATGTAATAGTTCATTGCATTCATCGTTAATGATGTAAAAATTTAGGCCCATCATCAAATGTATAATGGTCCAATGGAATGGATTAAGGGGGTAGGATAGATGGAGTATCTAATAGGCATGAGGAGATAAACTATTAGTGTGACCTCCACATGCATGCTAGATACTCTAAGGGTGGATGGTGTATTGAATAAGCACATGGAGGTCAATAGCAAATGTGATAACCAACAAATTCTCTAGGTTGTGTAAAGAAGAGTAAATGAAATTATAAATTAGTAGATATGAATGTCCTCACTTCTCATACACTCCCTATCAGTTGACCTTTCATGTCTTGCTTATTTTTCCATAATAGAAGAAATGAAGAACATTGCAAATCCAAGTAATATTGTTTTATTTTACAAAATATTTCAATTGATTAACCGTGATATAAAATGTTCACATAATGAGGTTTCAAATCCTTCAATATATGAATTGGACATATGATGAACTACACTTTTATCATACATAAACTGGACATATAAATTAGTCACATAATATGGATTATTCATTATCATTATATTTCTTTCATAAATATCCAATGTATATAAAAAATTATTATTTTATTTACTTCTCTCTACATGAGTTTATGACTTTGTTATTATGAAAATTATCTTGTCATTAGTATATGGTGATCTAATACAATGTCTATGAAATAGTGTGTATCTTATCTTATAAGTTGATTTTGTAACTATTCCTGGCCCAAAACATGGACACGCTCATTTTTAAATCCTTGATTCATTGGTAGTTGAGTTTTCAACAACAAAATTACATGGCACAATTGAACAAGCAAATAATTAAGTTTATAAATTTAGACAATCATCTAATGGAGTACAATAGATGCCAACACAAATAATTAAATACATGTGGTTGAACTAAACGACATTGATTTGGTAATATGAAAACTTTGTTTGGTTTTAGGTTATTCTATCTAATTATTTAAGTGATTATAAGTTGTATGGAACACTAACCTTTTATCATTTTTGATTTGAACCTAGATACAAACAACCCTTAGTGGTTTTCATCCAACGTAAGATGTTAATGTTGTCAAACCTAGATGTCAGTCTTCCCCTATTGAAAATGTTAGTACTATGAATTGATGGTATTCAAACATTAACCATTATATTCTTGTTATCAGTCATGATTTTAAATTTTAACTCGTTCACTTTTTTTTTAATCTTTTAATGGGAAAGTGGAGTGTGATGAGCATGCCAAACTTAAGAGAATCTTTTGTAAGTTCCTCCAACAAAATCAACAAAAAAGGGGACAATTTAAGAAGGTGGTAAGCTTATATTATTATTTTTGTAATGAAATGTTAATATATATTATTCATGTATAAATTTAAATTATAACTAGTGAATTATTTTTGTAACACAATAATGGTAAGGATGATGGATGTTGTACTCCCATTCATAGGAAGATCATAAGAATTGAATAGATGAAATTGTGCTCTACATCTATGTGCACGTGGACAACCTCCTCATACATATAAGGTAATATTAGATAAGGGAGTATGTGGGTTTTACAATTTTATGAGATTTGCATGAAACTTATTTATGATCATTGCTTTTTTAATTTTGTCTACAAAAGAACCTATTATTGTATATAAAAAAGAAATAAAATTACCTATTTAATTAGAGGATGAGGATGATCTATATTATGATGTTGTACATGATTCCCATGATACAAGGGTAATTCTTCTTTCAAATTCTTTCATTCTCAATTTATAGATATATCTTATTGTATACCTATTTGTCATTTCTAAATTTTTCACTTATTTGGAAAGTAAATAGTGGTAGTGAGGAGGAGTGCACAACTATTTCATTAGAGGTTGAGGACTTTCAAAATTTTGAGCTACAAAATAATTCATCAAGGAACCTCTCTGCATGCACATGGGCCTTGTCATAAGTGGAAGAAAATCTGTTGAGATTTGGGAGTGTGTTTTTTAAGTTGTATGAAACATGATTATGATAATGTTTTATTAATTTTATCTACATAGTAACCCTTTAACCTCCCTCGTCAGAAGAGAAAAAGAATTGAACTAACAACCTATGCAACCTCTTTGCATTGACATGGGCATAGATAGAAGGAAAAGGTAATATTCTGGGATTTGTATGTGCTTATTTAAGTCATATGAAACATTATTCTACTATTGTTTTATTATTTTTACCCACATAGGAACCTATTATCCTCCATAAAAAGGATAATAAAAGAGTGGAATGAATCACATCTTCATCCTCCCTCGATACACACAAGCATATTTAAAAGGACAAGGTAGAATGTGGGGAATTATGAGTTTTTTTAAAGTGGTATGAACATGATTTTGTTCTTATTTTTATGATTTTACTTGTAGATAAATATGTTACTATCTCTAAGTAAGAAATAGAAATCCATGTTTCATGCGAACATGAAGATGATATCCAATTTTAGTTGCCATAGGATTTCCGTAGTGACGTGCCACAATCCCCACATTGTGAAAGGGTAATTATCCCATGTTTTTATATTTTCAATTTATATGAATACCATATGAATTTGAAATTCTAGATGCTTTTTTAATTTAAACATTTTAATGTGTGTAGATTATCATTGAGTACGGGGAGTATGGTTACAATATTATTCAAAATTTTGGATATAAGGGATAATTCTATTATATTGAAACATAATGTATTTCATTGTAACAAGGTGAGAACAAATTTTGGTCAAAACCACTGTTTAATTCACACCATGTTAAAATTCACATGTTACCTCCCATTCTAGATTGTCAAGTAGTAAGGCATCCAAACAATGGAAGACAATGGAAGACATTGGAATGAAATTTGAAACAAGAACTGCATGAGATGCATAAACACAAACAATATTTATTTAAAAAAATAACATGTTTATGACTGACAATTTGAGCTATGAAGGGTTGACATCTATAGAATAAGAATTCATGATTTACAATTCTAAAGAAAATAAAGAGAAAAGGAGGAATACGATTATAAGTGGAAGAGAATTTACGAAAGTAGGTTATACATTATGTGTTTTCCATTATATTAATTTATTCACCAGTACATTCACATCTTTTGATTACACATGAGATATGAAACTTGACAAGAAAAATAAAATTCCTTGGATGCAAACAATAATATGAAGGGGAGAAGATGAGAGTTGAAGGAGAAGGTATATTTTTTGTCTTCAATTTTTAAATCAATCTTTATCTAGAATGAAGTAACAATAATTTTTATTATTTATTTATGAAACTAATCATATTCATTTTTTGCGATAGAAAGATAGTGATGGTTCAACATAGAAGAAGGAATTAAATAGGAGAAGAAAAGTTTGGATAAATGTTTTATGTTTGATGGATTATTTAGTTTATGTAGATTAAATATGTTTTTATGCTACATTATGCTAAATGTTATGACATACTGAAGAGGGTGGAAATGGGATCTCAGATCCTATTATTAATGTATTTATTCAAATTATGAGACTTTTCCCATAAGGGGACTATGTGTAGATGTTTATTATCAATAAATAAAATGTTCCCAAAAAGTGAAAGAATTCCAATTCAAGTTTAAGAATCATCTCATAAATTTTTTTCACATGTGATATATTATTTGTAATAGATAGGTAATTAAAAAGGAAATGTATTTTAAATATTTTGTCTCACTTTGCTGGTTTTATGGGGTCTTGATCACATGTTTGATGCCTAAAAGTTCCATCTATGTATGGCTCATAATGGAGTAGGACTTCATGAACCATAATATGCCAATTAGTTTTTATATTCGTATTCAAAGGCTAAGTGTGTAAGTCATCAATAAAATGCATTATTTTAAAATGGAATAATAATAAGAAAGTGGACATGATAGAAACCCATCTTTTCCCACCATAAGACACCATCTATATTTCTTCATTTCAACATTTCCTCTCATTTTATAGTCACACTATAACTTTTTACAACAACACCATCAAAGTTGCAAGTATGCATATCCACTTTCTTGGAGGCAAGGTAAAACTCACAGCCTTTACATTATTTATAATGGTATACATTGTGTGTGTGTGTGTGTGTGTGTGTGTGTGTGTGTGTGTGTGTGTGCGCGCGCGCGCGTGTGCACGCACATGTGCGTGTGCGTGTGCATGCGTCTGTGCGTGCGTGCATGCATGCGTGTGTGTGTGCATGTTCGTGTGTGCGTGCATGTGTGTGCATGCGCATGCACATTCACATTCATGCATGTGTGTGGGCACATGTGCATGCATGTGTGCTTGCACTTACATGCATGCATGTGCATGTACACACACGTGTGTGTGTGTGTGTGTATTCATTAAAACCCAAAACCATATATTATATTTTTTATATTTCCTTTCCTCTTATTTTTATGTGTAATATCCTTTTCATTGTATGTAATAGTCTACTATTATCCATCTTTCTACATAATGGAAAGAGCCAACAAACCTTCAATATATATATAATGGTTAATTGTTGTCCATGTTATTGTAGTATTTATAATGCCATACATCTTTATTATATGTATAATACCATTTACATTATGTGTAATGGTATATTGTTGTCCATATTATTATAGTGTATATTTATTACATTCTTTATGTATTAAAAATAATTTTTATTTTTAGGTTGGTTATTTGGGTCTCACTCACAATTAAGTGTTTATTCTGTTGACTAGATTTTTACATTAATGAGATAATCTACTTTGTAAAAGTTGAGCTTTTTTTTAAATTTTTTTTAAAAAAAAATGTCTATCGGATACTATGAATAAGAAGGATGATTTTTTTCATAGTTGACATAAACTACATAAAAATGCTCTTGAAATTATACATTTAAAGGAAAAATATAAAGATGAAATATGAGAATTTATGAATATGATTGGGTTCATTTGATATTAGTAACAATAAAAAATGCAAAAAAATGTGCATCTCACCCTTGTTTGTAGTATATAAACATTTGAAGACTAAAATAAGCCACTTGACTATAATGAAGAGTAGGATATAACCATAGATATTTTGTTCAATTGTCTAAGGGTAATATATATTGATCTTAATGGTTTTAGAATATTTAGTTCATTTAATTTTTAGGTTAGGTTTTTCATTAGCTTCTTAATATTGAGATAAATCTTGATATGAATGTAACATGCATATAAGGGACACAAAAGTAATTATGTCTTAGAATGTGGATTAATATGTGATTTATATATCTTTCACTTGTTAACTTAGTTGAAGGATGATTGGGAACATCATTTTTTATGAAGGTTTATATTCTATAAATTTATTTGACCAATTATATGAATACCTTATTCAAGTCAATGGAATCCCACTCAAAACTAAAGGCATAGTAGTATGATGAAATCTACATTATAATCTAAACATTATTATGTGAATATGAACATAGTTTTAATTATATACATTTTTAATTTAGATTAAATTTTTTTTTACTCTATATATTGGTAAGTATGGTAAAAGTACAAACACATAATCCTAATATTTTTATACTACCCACGGTGTATTACACAAAAAATATATCATTAAAACTATAAACACATAAAATTTATTGTCCATAAAAAAATGTTTCATATCCATATAGATAATAATAAATTACAATATACATACAATAAATTTGTTCATGAACTGGGAGTCATATAAGGTCCATCTTAGCTTTACTACCATTACATGATGCATACAACCATGTTATATACTATGGACAACAATTTGCATTGAAATGATTTTTTTTATTCAATATTAATTTACCCTATGCATTTTACATGTTCTATGCCATGTGTCATTAATCATATACAAGTGACATATGTGTATGGCTCATAAGGAAGTGCAATGGGACTATATTCATCATGCCACACCCCAATTAGTTGTTATATTCATATTCAATTGTTGAGTGTGTAGGTCATCATTAAGATACATTATTATAAAATGACATAAGATTAAGAAAGTGATCTTTATATAGACCCCTTTGTTCCCTCCAGTACACAACATCCATACTTCCTCATTTTAGCATTTCTTTCAGGTATAGAGTCACATTGTAACTTTATATAACAACACCATCAAAGTTACAAGGATGTTTATCCACTATATTGAAGGTAAGGGAAAACTCAAAACCTTTCCATTATTTTTAGTGGTATACACATATATATTAAAACCTTACACATTATATTATACTCTATGTAATGGTCTATTATCATCCATCTTGCTAATAAAATAAAGGAGCCAATGAGCCATCATTCTATATAATGGTCCATTGTTATCCATCTTATTTAGGTCTATATAATGCCTTAGATATTTCCTGTATATATAATACCATTTACATTATTTGTAATGATCTATGCTTTCCATCTTGATACATAAAGGAAAGGAACCAATAAACCATTATGCTGTACAATGGTCTATTGTTGTCCATCCTATTACAACTTGTATAATGCCATGCATCTTGCTTGTCTATATAATACCCTTCAGATTCTATATAGTATTTTCCATTTTAATATAAAAAGTATAGGAAGTAGTGAAGTTGCATGTTATTATATTAAAATGTTTATGTTTTTTCACTAATGGGCAAAAATAAATAT
Organism: Torreya grandis; assembly: GCA_037957365.1. Taxonomy (NCBI): domain Eukaryota; kingdom Viridiplantae; phylum Streptophyta; class Pinopsida; order Cupressales; family Taxaceae; genus Torreya; species Torreya grandis. Next base: position 389,803 of record JARHVA010004551.1, read on the forward strand.
AAAAGGAAAAGAAGCAATAAACCTATCAAGAGGAAACTGATTGATATTTTAAATGGAGATTTTGATCCCAACAATCAAACTTTAGGTGACATCCATTTATAGGGCTAGATGTCTATTTATTTTGTTAGTGTCATATACTTACTAAATATCCATGGTTTTGATTATGTGTAGCTTAAAATAAGCCCAATTCCACTTCCCCAAGCAATTTTTTAGATCAATCTAAAAGTCTTGAACAAATGAATGAAAAGGTGGATATTGACCTTTGAGAATGTCAACTAAGATATTTGAAGACTAGGTTGTATGTATGGGAGAAATGGAAAAAGGTTAGTACAGAAAGGGAGGACAACTTGAAGATAAGCATGGAAGGAATGAATACAACCATACCATCTATGAAAAATGAGAACAACGAGCTAAATGTTTTTATCTAACATGTAAGGAAATCAAAAATATAAGATCAGATGTGGCTCGAGGATCAAATTACATAACTGAGATTATATGAAGTTATTGCAGGTGCTAGGAATATTGCTTTGGATGTAGAGAATTACAAGAATGTAAGACAAATGAAAATTTATGAGGAAGTGATCAAAGGATTGAAAAACTTTAAAATACATCTTATAACTTACCATACAATAACTACCATAATATCCATGATTCCTAACTCCAAAATCAATAACAATGATCATAATTAATGTGTTCTATTATTAAGATTTATTTAAATGTAGTTATTTAATATTACATATATATATGGTATGTTTAAAAATAGTTTTTGACATTTGAAAAATATGAATATGAATGCCTCAAAAGAATTTTAAATATTAAAAAAATCCTAACACCATGTGTGTTGAATTAGCTAATAATTAAATTCAAAGAATAATAAAATCAATTGTGAATATTTACGTACTTTTATATGTCAATCACTTATACTAATTTTCCACATGTCCATTATTTATATTTATAATGATTTTAAAATTTATGATATATAACATCTTGTTACAAATAAAAGACAAACAGGTAACCTCATTTCAGCATACCAAGATCATTTTTCACAAAAAATGTTACTGGTATGCATATATTATAGCTTCTCTATCCAATTCACCATAAAAATTGAAATGATTTTATCACACTTTATTTTTTAAATGGAATTAAGCATGTTCATATGCCAGTTGTGCATGCCTAGGGATTGCCATATTCTCTACAAAATCTATTAAACATCATATACTAGTCCCATATTTGACAAATTTGAAAGCTTGTGAAAGGGGATGTTTCATCATTCACCTCACCATTATTAAAAATTGACCTTTCTCAAAACCTTTTACAACCATAATCAATAATTTTATCAAGAAAATTAGGACTTCTCTTATCAACTAGCAGAGTGAGGAGTGATTTATGTTGGCAAATTTGAGAGCTAATTAAATTATGAAAAGCTGAATACAAAGAAAGATAAATAAAACACAAAAATAATATAATGTTTTTATGTATTATATAAAATAAAAATTGGTTATTATATAGCCATAAAGATAGCACATCCACTTCCTAGAAAATAGGAAGGACTGACCCACTAATACATATGGGTAAAACAAACCTTATGAGAATACAGTTGTTGATAATTACAAACCAACTAACATACCATAATAGGTTTAAAACAATTAAAAATATATAATAAATAGTTAATAATATTATTAAATCCTAACATTCACCCCCTTAACATTATTAATTACTAGTACCCCCTTAATTCAAACATGGAAAAAAGGTTTCACACTCTTCATGTAGCTTGATCACCTTTGAGGTGGCATGTCATCTTTATGGCTTCATGGTCTTGGTGATACCTTGGTTTTTAATTGAATGATTATGATAAACTTGGAAGTGATAGGAGTACATCTTTCTGCTAAACACCTTCAGTGGTTTTTTGGATTACCACAAATCCATATGGTTTTCTACTATAGGTTGACCACAAACCTAGAGGTGATAGGATTTCTTAATTGTTTTATACACTTTGATGGTTTCTCAAATTTATACAAACCTTTTTTTAATAACCAAGTGATACTTTAATGCTTTTTCTCCACATAGTGTTCTTTATCAGGAGGTACCAAACTGGAAAATAATGTTGAGTATTTTGATTGAAAAATCACACAATGTAGAAAAACTAAAAATGATGACTATGTCCTCATCACCTACTATAGCCTATGTACATGATTGTTTCCACTCAATATCACACAACATAGACATTCACCACTACCATTAGAAATCATCCTCACCATAGTTGATTTGGCACATAACACACCATATTAAAAAACAGAAAAACACACCACACCACATAAAATGCCACCTTAACAATGATGTTATCCCATCATAGGTGACTCAAGATAAAAACCCAATTATCCTCCAGCCTCTATGTATCCTTCAACCTCTATTTGGTTTCTACTCACTCAACACATTTGTCTTTGAGATGCTTCAAAGACTTTCATGGGTTCTTTATTTTTATCTTTTTCCTATGTGAGAAATAGAACCCCCCATAATATGTATGTCTCTTAGATGTGATAATGCATCCATTACAAAATGTAAAATTTTGAAAATAGATGACATGTTTGACCTGGACTGACATGATTGAAGATATTAAATTGATATTCTCTAAATTATGGACCCCTAATGATGTTTTACAAGATGCCCATTTTTTTAAAAATTTTAAGAATACATAAAAACTAAATTTGACTCTTTGGACAATTATTTAACCTAGAACCTATTTTAAATATTAACATAGACAACTAAAATATTGACAAGATTACAAGACTAAAGTCTATAATGACAAAATTGCATACAAAATTTAGACCACCCATGACTACAATGATATAACAATACATATACTAAGGATTGTGACCCCAAACTGTAAAACAAATTAATATAACTTTAACAACATTAATCTTCAAAAAATTATAAACTAAAAAACAAATTGACCTTAAAAATAATTAGCATGGGACCTACCCAAGTCAATTTTAATGAATTTGTTTTAAAATGTTAGAATTTAACCAACCATATAATAGAGCAGTTGTGATGGTTGGTTTTGTTACCTTTTCTGTTGCTCATGTCCAGTGCATAGTTTCATATACATATAAAGATCACCCAATATCTATAAAATATAGGAATTCAAATAAAATGCATATAAATAATTGCTAAGCAGAACTATGCATTAATGGGCAATGATGTTGCACAATTGGATGGATGAACAGAGCAAGAGAGTTGATGAGCCCAGGTGGATGCCAAGATGTTATGCACAACATATTTGAATGATAGATCCATTCAGATTTTGAAATACCATAATTGTATATAATTTCCTATATTTATTTTTATAGCATGAATCTAGATGGATGTTGAACATGGAAATTGTGAAAATATAAAATATTACCTCATAACTCTATATAGAATGTGGAAGCATGAAGTTCAGAACTATCACAAAATTTAATGTTTCATTAGTGAAACACTAAATATTTTTGGTTCTAAGCAAGCTGAGCTTTGATTGAGATTATGAGACAAGGGTGAATCACAATACAAATACCCCTTAAAAAATCATTACACTTCCATAGTAATGAGGATCAAACACAACTTTGATCCCTGATTGTTGGCAAATCTGAGAGTTGATTAAATTATGCAAAGATGAATACAAAGAAGGATAAATAAAACATAGAAATAATATAATGTTTAAATGTATTTAATATAATACAAATTGGCTATTATATAGCTATCAAGATAGCACAACCACTTCCAATAAAATAGGAAGGACTTACCCAATAATACATATGGGTAAAATAAACCTTACAGGAATATAGTTCTTGATAATTACAAACCAACTAACATACTATAATAGGTTTAAAATAATTAAACCTATATAATATATAATTAATACTGTTATTAAATCCAAATAATTTATCTATCAAACCATATATCCTTAGAATTTGTGGACCATTTGGGTCATCCACATCACTAAAAATATTATCATTGACAATAACATCAACATTGTCATGGGCAAGGTCATTATATATTTTTATTTGAATCATCGTAATCAAGTCATAAATATATGTTTGTCAATAACCATATGAAATTCCATGAAATTTATTTACAAATTCAATAAAATTATGAAAAACAAGAATCAATACACAAATAATACTTACATAGACATCAACATTGGAATCAACATTACCTCTTGATGAAAGTTTTCTTACCAAATTTATTTCTCAATTCGACAAATTTCAACATGTACTTGCACACATGGCCTTGGGTTAACCACATTCAGTCACACATAGCAAAAGACTAACCTCTCATTTTAACATTGTAAAACATTTCTTCTTTACATTGGGTTCTCACCCATGCCACATCAATGTCAATGTCACTAAGCATCATATCACCATTTGGGATGCTTTGTGATTTCATAAATGACCTATTCCCTTAGTGATTAAGCTTGAAGTTCCTATAAAACCCAATTTTCTTGCATATTTAACTCCATTAGTAGTAGACAAATACAATAGACACCAACATACTCACCAACAAATCCACACTTTGATGGGTTGAAAATTTAATTAATTTAGAAACATGTGCTTTGAGTGATAGTTATATACTTATATGGCATCATTTATCTCGTAACCTACATGGCACATTGTATGCAAACATCTTACCCACACATCAATGTGGTGGAACCATTGATATTTGTAATAATTGATAGATGATTCTTGAACCATAATTTATTGCATGAATAAGTTCATTTCACAAATCATTTCCTCCTCATTATTTGGCTAGTGCATTATTTCACCTAGGCTTATAAACATTGCCTTCCTTGTTTTAGTATCATTATCCTTTGAAATCATGTTTTCCAACCATGATCTCCTCATATGCCAAATACAAAGGTATACCTCACATTAAAACACTTCACTAGGCATGTAATGACTAAGTAAATGTAACAAAATTAGTAAACAAACAATTATTTTCAATGACCAAAAAATATTTATAATAGCTATTGGCTCAACATACCTAATAGTAACAATTTTAGCATGATCATCATCCACTATTATATCATTTGGTTTCCATTCCAATATATGAAAATATGAAATAACCAATAAATGTTACATCCATGATGGCAAGTTTGTAATAGTAGCCCTTGCCATCAACACCCATGTAATAAGAAGTCCATTATGCATACTATCAAATACAAGTATTTACAACATGAATTACATCGTTAAACACAGGCATAAGTCCTATATAATAAAAAATGTGAATATTTAAATTTTTAAATCCAAAAGTGCCTTGTTGGTGTGGAGTTTTTCCATCTTCATAGTTTATCTACACCTCTTTTATCTAGTTAGGTTAGAATTAGTGAAGTCCATTTTAGGTTAGTCCCTTTAGTGTGTTTTAATGTTGACTCAGGGTAATCACTTTAGTGTGCCCTAATCTCAACCTATATATACCCTATCTCTTTTCCCTTTTTGTCTAATGATTCTGAATGAGGATTATTTTCTCCAAACTCACTTCTTACAATTTTTGTCTTGGTGTGTATTCATGGCTCCCTCACTTCTACTAGGGTTTGTGTATTTTGTTGCTTACTAAATATCTTAGTGGCCTTATATAGAATTCTATATGGTATTAGAGCTTATTATCAATAACACACAATCCATTGCAACCCTTAGTGAGCTATTCCATAGCCTTCTTACTAGTTTTTGTACTTTCATGGTCAGTTTTGACATTAAAAGCATCATTCACATTTCATATTAATTCTCATGTAAGTAGGTCTCTATTAAAAAAACTATATGTATATATTTGGTGGGTTATTGATTTCATCAAATGGATTGTTCTTATATTTTGGCTATAGTTGGTGATATTGTGTAGATCTAAGATTTTTAGGGTTAGGTTGTTGTGCTCTCATGGCCATTTCTTGACCTCAGAGACATTTTTCATATTTTTCCTTAATAATTATGCCAATGGGACTTCATAAAAAAGATTAATTTATTAGATTTTGTGGGTTTTTTAGATTTCTCAAATGGGTTTTCATTCGTTTTTATTGAAGATGACTAGATTTTTGTAATAATAAAGGTTTTTTATCAGCCTTCTCATGGATGTAATTGCAGCATGACATTCACAAGAATATCACATTTAATATCCTAAATTTTATTTACCATGTGTGATGTTCTTGAGACAATCAAATTTAATCTAATTAATTTCCTACCAAATCTTCTTTCGTAGATAACTTTCAATTCATAGGTATTTTTGAGGTGCTATTTTTTAAAGTCCTTATTTTCTTAAGATATACGCATTGGTCATATTATTTTTGGCTTATTATATCATAATTTTTCACATTTTTACTTCTTCGGTTGAATTATCGATAGTTTTTGACATCCTTCTAATTTCTCTTACTAATGCACATACTACTCAAGGTGTATTTTTAGTTGAGTCTGATGTATATACAAACATGCTTGTACTCAAAACAATATGGGGGGTCTCTATTATCTATTTTAGGGGTTATTATTTGGTTCCATGTTTATTTTTGTCTACACTTTCATTTTCTATGTTATATCTCATGCACGGATTGCCCACCTGTGGATTCATTTTTGACTATGCCCGACATCCCTATTTTAAGCATGCACTATTTGTATTGATTCTTGAGTTATTTTCTCACTTGGACACATTTGCAACTATGTCTAACATTCCATTTATTAGCATTTAGTATTTTACCATCATTGTAGAGTATATTGTGTAGTCTTACACTTGCTTGGTGTATTCTCTTAGTCATGACAATTATATTTGAGAGACTCCATAGGAGGAGGGTTGATTCTACACCAATGGTTCTTCTAAGGAAGACAAATTGTGCTTCATGGTAGTTGTACATGGAACACTCACCCTGATCATATTGACCCAAGTCAATATGACGACTGGGCAGAGTCTTGTGATTATGTGTATGTTAACTTATTGATACATGCTTGATGGGATATACACCACTATGTGGAGCACACATAATGTCCTTCTATTGTTTGAATCACTTTTTAGAGTCTTTTCAGATATCATAAATTGATTTATGCCACTCATCCTCCTCCATTTTATGTAGTATCCTTTAAGACTAATTTACTTTCTCCTCCCATTCCTATTTCTTGGGATGACACATCCATGGTAGATAGTGATATTCCTTATATCAAGCGTATACTACAAGATGATATTATTCTAGACCTTAGTTTTCCTATTGTAGACCCTTATTTTGACCTTGTGTAGATGATTACTCAACAAGAGCCGTCATAGTTTCGTGTTATGGAGGACTCTACTATTTATATTGAGGGTACACACATTTAAATCTTTAACCACTCTTATATTCCTATTGATATTGATATTTTGGATCCACATGCTTCATTTATATTATATTATTTAAATTTTATGGTTATTAGTTTTATCTCCCTTCTACCCATGAAAATTCTTCCATGGAATGTTCCATGCCATTCCTTTAACAAGTTTTTTCTAGTGGCATTACATTATATTCATTTGCATGATCTTGCAAGACCTATGCCACACTTAAGTTTTGAAATGTACACAAAGATCTTTATAATGATGGAAGCTTCATCATTCATTTTAGAATGGAAAAACATCCAATAAACCATTTATGTTCCTCCTTTTATAAATGGAAGAAACATTGTTTGATGCAGATGGAGTTTCTTCAATCTTCAGGCAGAGCATCTCATTAGCAACATTCAGCATTGTATGAAATCTATTGTAGGCAACTTCAACATCTTCCATGGAAATTTATTAACTCTTATGTATATATGCTTTGTTTCTCTCACTTATGGATGTATTTTAGGTTGTGCCTGATGTCCTTAGACCATACACTATTTCTTAATTTTCTTTATCTTAGGGAAGGAGTTTTATCCTATGGGTTTTCTTGTTTATTCATTTTATGGGAGTTGCATTGTGCTTGGGTATCTCATCAAGGCTAATTTTCAGGACCTAATTTATTTTACCAGCGTAAGCTAAGATTTATATGGGGTTGGGGTGTTGCTTTAGGGTTTTCCCATATTTATATTTTACCTAAACCTCTTTCAGCTCATTAAGTTAGAGTTAGTTACATCTATTTCAATTTAATCACTTTAGTGAATTTTAATGTTGATTTAGGGTAATGAATTGAGTGTGCCCTAATCTTAGCCTATATGTACCTATCTCTATGCACTTTTTGGATAACTTAATGAATATTCTTAAATCTCTGAACCCACTTCTTGAAATTTTTTTCCTAGTGTGAATTCATGGCTTCCTCACCTCTACTAGGGTTTATGTGTTTCATTTCTTACACTGAAGATGTTTTTAAACTTATAAAAAATTCTACATACCTTTTGGACATTTTTCCAATATGTGGAGTCCATTAAAAATATCTTATTGTGTGCATACTTCAACATCCTCTAATGTTTTTGAGGAAGTTGGAGGTCTAATACAAAGATTTACTCTTCCATTGCTATTTTTTCAAATTATTCATCCATAAATACATCTTTATTATTTTTAGTGACAAATGTTCAAACACTATCCTCATCACTAGGATTGAATTTGTATTCTACTTCCTTCATCCTTCTCTAAATATTGTGAATGTCATCTTAGTTATGAAAATATATCTCTCTATCTGACCTTTGAATAATGTATGTTTCTTCATGGAACATATCATGATGATTTTGGTAAAAAATTTCAAGAGTCAAGCCCAACAAAAATAACCTCTCCACCCAATCCTTCAATGCATTAGTAATGAATGGATCCATAATATAATGACTACCCTTGAAGTCATTGATCTCTTTCTTATAGATAAACATGCCTCATTGGTCCATATAACCCATGTTTTTATACATAATAAAACCTTGTTCTTTCAATTCATAAACACACAAAAAGAAAAGTGACATTGGCATCCACAATGAAAATGCTTATGGCTAGGATGCTTGTCAATACCAACTATTGCAACATGTTAAATGTCATAGTGCATGTCATCTTCAGCAAGATGGTTCATGATTTAGAAGGAAGAAATGAAGGAATCAAGGTTGATGTTTTAGATTATGGAGGTAGTTTAAAATTATAGGAGTTGATATATTGGATGAGTAACATGGAGAAGTTCTTTGAGTGGAAGACTTTAAGAGAAGACAAGAATGTAAAGTTTACATGAATAAAATTGAAAGGTCATTCAATGATTTGGTGGGAACACCTAGAGAAAGATAGACAAAGAAAAATTAAATAGAATATTAGTTCATGGAAAAATATGGAGAAGAAGCTGAGGGAGAAATCTCTTCCTATGGATTATGCACAAACCCTATATAGAAGATTCCATAATTTGAGGCAAAAAGATCACAGTATATAAAAGTATATAGATAAGTTTTATAAGCTTTCCATATGAGTGGAGTGTGATGAAATAAAAGAGTAGATGGATGTAAGGTATGTAAATGATTTAAATTTTTTTATTCAAGATGAATTAAGCATACATAGAATACATAACATGGAGGAGGCTTATCAATTAGCTTTGAAGGCAAAAGGAAAAAAAAAAAAAAATATTAGAAGGACATATATTGGTCCAAAAAGAGGTGAATCCCCTCTAATAAGAGGATAGCATGAGTTTAATACCACTAGAGATGGATTTAATTACAGTAAAGGTGAATCGTCATGTGGTCCAGAAAAACATGATGGTAATAGACACATGTTTTAATACCAACCAAGAGGAAGAGGATTGCAAAGAAGATGAGGTTATGATGGTGTTAGAGGATAGTTTCCAAATCAATATAGATATTATGTCTATTATAAATGTGGATAATAAGGGCATAGAGAATTTGGGTATCCACATTATCAAAATCAAGAAAAGAGTTAAGAAGATCACCTAGGAGTAAATCTAGTTGAGACTAAAAAAGAAGAGTAGAATACTGAACTTGCGCCTACATATGTAAGAGAGAATCACATGATGAGAAGAACCATTATCACTCCAAAGAAGGAACAAGTGAAGAATAAAGAAGGTAGTGATGCATGGCTAAGTTCAAACATTTTTTGAACAAGATATACTTCAGATGAGAAGGTATGCAAAGTAATTATAGATGGTAGTAGTTATGAAAATATGGTTTCTAAAGAAATGATTGAGAAACTAAATTTACAATGAGAAAAATATCCTAATCCTTATTGGATTTCATGGTTCAAGAAAGGGAATGAAGTTACAGTAGATAAAATGTGCTTAGTCAATTCTTATATAGAAAAGAGTTATAATGGTGAAATATGGTGTGATGTTATTCTGATGGATGCATGTCATGTGTTATTGGAAAGACTATGGAAATTTGACAAGAAAGTAGTTCATGATGGAACAAAAAACATGTATAGTTTTTGGAAATACAGTACAAAGGTAGTTTTGTTACATCTTAAAGAAGAGAAGACAAAAATCATGTTCTCTACTAAATATTTTATCCAAGATATGAAAGTAACAGGTTGTTGTTATGTATTATTAAAAATGAATGAAGAAACAAAAATGGTGCCAATACCCATAGTTGCAACAAGAGTGTTGAAAGAATATGTAGATATTATGCCTGATAAGCTACTAGATAGTTTACCATCAAAGAGAGATATTTAGCATCACATTGATTTGATTCTAGGATCAACTCTACCCAATCCAGTAGCTTATAGGATGATTCCAATAGAACATGCAAAATTAATTAAACATGTTGCTACATTGCTAAGGAAGAAGGTGATAAGGAAGAGTATGAGTCCATATGCAGCCCCAGTGTTTTTAACTCCAAATTAAAATAGAGGATGAAGCATATGTGTGGATAGTAGAGTAATTAATAAAATTAAAATAAAGCATAGGTTTTCTATACCTTATTTATATGATATGATGGATGTTCTTGTAGGAGCAAAATATATTTCCAATATTGATCCAAGGAGTGGCTATTATCATATTCAAATTCATGAAGGAAATGAGTGGAAAAATGTATTAAAGACTAGAGATGGCCTTATATGAATGGATGATGGTACTTTTTAGGTTATCTAATGCATCTAATACATTTATGAGGGTGATCAACATAGATCTAATGCATCTAACACATTTATGAGGGTGATGAATATAGTGCTACAAGGATATATTGGTAAGTTTGTGGTTATTTATTTTTATGATATTTAGTTATAATAAAAAAACACTTATAGCATTTGAAAAAGGTAATATATTTGTTAAGAAAGGAGAAGTTGTATGCAAATTTGAATTAGTGTAGGTTTATGTAGAATAGTTTGGTATTTTTAGAATTTGTAGTTTCAGCAGATGGTGTGAAAATAGATGGAGAAAAGATAAAGTCAATTGTTGAGTGGCCTATTCCAAAAATCATTACAGAGGTAAATTTTTTTTTATGGTTTAGCATCTTTTTATAGAAAATATATTAACAATTTTATTAGTATTTTGGAATTTGTATAGACTAGTTCAACCACAATATTTTTTCAAATTTTGAAGAAGAATATTACAAAAAGACCAATTTTAGCATTACCATATTTTAGCCAAGTTTATGAGATTGATTTTGATGTTACATTTGTGAGAATTAGTGTTGTATTGAGTCAAGAAAGAAAGCCAATAACATATTTCAATGATTAAATGAGGTAAGAACAAATTATTCTATTTATGATGTTAAATTTTATGCAATTATATAAGCATCAAGACATTGGAGGAATTACCTAGTGCATAAGAAGTTTATAGTATTAATAGATCATGAGGCTTTGCAGTATGTGAATACATAAAAGAAGTTGAATAGTAGGCATGCAAAGTGGGTTTCTTTCTTACAGGGGTGCACTTTTATGTTAAAGCATAAATTAAAAAAAACAAAATGAGGTAGCAGATGGATTGAGCTGAAAAATAACATTCTTAACTACTATGGTGAGTGGAATAATTGGATTTGAAGCTATTAAAGAATTATATGGTATTGATCCATATTTAAGCAAGGTAGTTGACTAGTGCAAGAATCAGTTAATAGGTGGGACAAATGCTATTCATAATGGGTATCTTATACAAGATGGTTATCTCTTTATAAATACAATTATACATTCCAATTGGGTCTCTATGAGACAATATAACAAGAGAACTACATAGTGATGGTTTGGTTGGGCATTTTGATAAGACGAAGACAATAGATTTGGTGGAAGAAAAGTATTTTTATCCAAAGATGAAGAGAGATATGACTAGGTATATTTTAAGGTGTAGAATATGTCAGGTGGCTAAAGGACATCCATAAAATATTGGACTATACATGATATTATTGGTTCCAATAGAACCATGGATAGATTTGAGTATGGATTTTCTATTAGGATTATCAAACACATAAAAAGGTAATGATTCAATTTTTGTTCTTGTAGATAGAGTTTCAAAAATAGTTCATTTCATTGCATGTAATAAAACCAATCATACCACTAATGTTATATAACTAGTTTTTAAAGATATTGTGAGATTGCATGGTGTTTTAAAAACTATTACTTCAGATAGGGATACAAAATTTCTAAGTCATTTTTATAATAATTTGTGGAAAAACATAGGTACTAATCTACAATTTAGTATTGTATATCACCCACAAAAAAAATTTCTCAATAGGATCTTCGACAATTTATTGAGATGCATAGTGGGAGAGAAGCCCAAGTAATGGGACTTGGTTTTACCACAAGCTGAGTTTACATATAACAGTTCAATGAATATATAAAAAAATGGTCATATTTTTATATTATTTATGGAAAAATTCTTATGGTTATTTTTTATTTGGTATGATTACCAATTGCAGATCAAATTAGTGATGATGTAGAAGCATTTGCAAAGCATATGTAGTAGTTACAAAAAAGAGTAATAAAAAATTTGCAAAAAAGTAATGAGAAATATAAAGTAGTAGCCAATGTCAAGAGAAGATCCAGGGTATTTGAATAAGGAGACTTGGTAATGGTTTACTTGAGGAAAGAAATATTTACAAAAGGCACATACAATAAATTAAATTACAAGAAAATTGGACCATGCAGAATTGTGAAGAAAATCAATGACAATGCTTATGAGGTGAGTTTACCATAGAATTTTGATATATCTCTAGTATTCAATGTTCTAGATTTATATGAATTTCATGGATAAGATGGTGAAGGTGATTAAGATAAAGAAGTAAATATGTAGCAACATGTTCCAAAGAAAAAGGACAAGATAGTGCAGGTTTTAGATATGAAGATAGTAAGCATAAGGCAAGAGAATTATAATAGGTATTTGGTGTAGTAAGAAATATTGCAGCAAGAAGATAACACTTAGATTACAAAATGAGAGATAAATAAGATTGACAAGAAAAAATAATATTATTAAAATCAAGGCAACTCGCAGGAGTTGAGTTGTTTTCAACCAGAGGAGAATGATGCAGAAAAAATAGGCCAACCTTTTGGAGGCCATAACTTTTGACTCATAGCTCTATTTGAGCTCTTCCATGCACCAAAATGACTATCTCAAAAAGTTTGATTCTACTGCAAACTAATATATTCACTTAGATTTGATTTCAATATTTTTTGGAGGATAAATGTGATCATCTGAGGGTCCAAAACAAGCTTTTAATATTTTTTTAGGAGTTTTTTAAATTTAAAAATTGTATAATTTTAGAACCGAAAGTCAAATTTTAGTATTTAATTAATTTTATAAAAAAATCTAGAGTTGTATGTGCTTGCACGTGAAACTTATTATAAATAGTGGCTACTAAAAAAAGACAATTTTTTTAGATTTTATATTTTTTCAAATTTTTGCATGGAGATTCTAATTTTTTAGTTTAAGCTTATTTAAACATGATTTGGGTTTGTAAGTATTCAAAAAATCAATACAAATCAATTCCGAGTATTGTTTCAAAATCTTGACTTATTGGTAATTTTTTTGTTCTTGATAGTATTTGGGCTCATTAGTAATACGATATGAATCTCAATATATATTTATATACTTCTACCATAAGTTCAAACATACATATTATTAATGTGTGTTGCAGCTCATAAAACATCATATCCATATTAAGCTCTTCACTTCCTTTTGCACAATTCAATGTCAACTTTTATAGTGACATTGCATCTCTATCTTATTTTGTTTTGAGGGAGGGGTCTCCTACAATTACCCATCCAAGGAGTATATAGAGGATGTAACACATCAAGTTTGAGTAGATTTCAATCTGCAGATAAATTAAAATTCTAATAAGAATGGATAGGGGAAGGGAAGTGATAAGATAGTTAAATCAAATATTAGATTTAGATTTGATAAGGTTAAGATATTTTTGGGAGTTTTATTTAGAATGGAGAACTAGAAAATATAGTAATTTTTTCTTTAATATTAGTTAGTTTTGATCATGAATTGTGAGTTAATTCTATTTTTAATCTTGGGAATTCTTATTATGATTAAAAGTACAAGGGAAAAAAATAGATTAGTGAAAGAAAGGGATATGATATTTAAATATAACTATGAATCTTAATCTAAAAATATTAAGGTCAATTTGGTAGTTCTTTTTAATTGAAAAAAACTAGAATTTTTTTAAAGATCAATTTCCATCCCCTATTGACAGTAAAACAACAATGGAATCTAATTTGATTATAATTGGTAAGGCTTTTTATAATATATTTTATCAGAAGGGTTGTAATAATTTGAGAAAAGAAATAAGTTTATAATTTGCTAATTATTTTTAGTTCTAAAAATTAAATTTTAGCTTGAAATCTTCCATCACTTATTCATAGCAAAACAACAATGAGATTTAGATTGATTGTAATTGGTAATACTCATGAGATATATTTTATCAGAAGGGATGTGAGAGTTTGGCAAAATAAATAGGTTTATGGTCTAGACCTAATCTAGGCTTTAAATATGAAAAACTTAATCAAGATATGAGATAAATAACCATATTTAGTAGATGGAGAAAAAAAATTATATTTAAATACTCATATATATACATGCTCAAGCTAAGTAAGTACGTCCAGATGGATTGTGGAAAAATACAGTCTAGGAAATGGGCTTCAGTTGGTTTGCCCATGTAAAAACCATCTTGTTATGTTGTTGATCTATTAATGGAAAATGGTGAGTGAAGTCAAAATGCAGCAAGCGAGCAAAGGCAAAGGGTGATAGGATAGAGAGGATGGTCCTCTGTAGGAAAGAACCTATGTCAGTGTTCTATTGTGTGACAGGGCGATAGAGATGGTTTAGGAGAACCATGATAGCCTGAATATTTATAGGAGTTGGGAAGAAACTCAGTCAGTTGCTCTGGTTTCTTTAATCAAGTAAATCAAAGGGATGTTTAACATCCACCTAGAGGAAAAGGTCACAAGCAAATTATTAGAATATCTGTTGAGATAGATTTTGTCAGTGGAGTCTTTAGTTGAAGCTTAAACTGATGCTATCAAAGGTCCAGATTAATTATATTCAAATTCTAACCCAATCCTTCTATGCAATGGGAAGCACGATAAGGCTCCAGGTTGTGGATGAAATCCTCATCACACATATTGTTGGAGGAGGATTGATGGATGTCAGTAGAAAAAACAAAAAACACTCAGATTGCTACAGCAATTAGGGAAAAAACAAGATTTTATTAATCTTTTTGAATCTTGCAGATCTTCTTGATCTTTTTCCAATTACAAAGCTATGCCCATGGGTATCTTAAAGATATTAGAAAACAAACAATAATTATAAAAGTAAACTGAAGACTAATTATAGTCTTTACATGCAAACTGAAACTAAAACAAATTCTCTAACTATTGTTTAACTAACTAAATGTTAACTATTGCTGCATGCATGAGATGGAGGTGGAACTGGTAGCTTTGGAGAAATTAACTCCAGTGTCTAACACTCCCCCTTAATTTCTACCACTAACTACTTCAGCATTTATAATGCCTAAATGATTTACCATTCTTGCCATAGTGACATTGCTAGTGGCTGCCATTGATGGCATACATCTCTTCACTCATTCTATCTACCAGCTTTAGCTAGGATGTTATGAGGCATACACAAGTGATGCAAGTAGGAGCTTCTGCTCTCAACACCCAGCACTATAGGCTGGTGGAATGAATTGGACAAATCTACGCTGCTCCAAAATTTATTGGTTAACATAAGACATTCGACCTCCATTTATAGCAATTTATGGAAGTCTCTAGTGAAGTTTGCTTAGTCAATGAGCTCAAAAAACAACATTAAATACATTAAATAAATGGATCCATTAGCTAGGATATGAACGAATTACATATGCAACATGATATGTGGATGTCACCAAGATGTGACAAAATAGCAACTGACAATGGATTGGTCTTTGGCATATATTTGCAAAGATTTGATTGCCATCAATGTCAAGTAGGCTATAGAGTAATCTTCAAAGATGCATCTTTAGATTAGCATATAGACATTCTCCCCCGTAAGTTGAAAACGGGTCTTAAATTGCTAAAACCTTTTCAATACACTGCCTCTCATGCAGAATACACTGCCTTGCAAAATACATCACCTTATATGTGGAATACACCACCACCATGTAAATTTTGGTCTGATCTTGAACACATTTGATGCCTCTTATCTTTGGCATTTAGAGAAGGCTCTTTGGAGCAATCTTGTTTATAATACGCATCTAGCTTGGGCGCTTCCTTTTAATGACACAACTTCTCAAGACTTCAGCTTCAAATATTCCACCATCACCTTGTATTTCAAATTGCTAGCATAAACAGATGCAATGCTATAACATTACTAAACATCTTCACACAAAACAAATACACTTTCTCAATGAGTGTTCACTCAACATTTATGACTGAGGAGTAGCCTTTCAAAAGGCTATCAACAGACATGCTTATGTCCAACACTGCAAGCTTCCTGCTTGCTTACCTTTCTTTCACCTGATGCTTAATTATTCAAGTTTCCTCCAAGGACTCTGCTGGGTTCTTTCCATGTTGGTCTAGATTTGCCAACAATCAGCCTAATCTTCGGGCTCACTGTTCAACACACACTTTCACAGCTTCACTTGTTGTGCAACTCACACACTTTCACAACTTCATTCCTTGTGAAACTCAAGATTTGTAGAGCTCTTACCAAATCTGGGGCTCTGATACCACTTTGTTAGTAGAAAAAATAGAAAACACTTAGATTTCTATAGCAATCAGGGAAAAAACAAGATTTTATTAATCTTCTTGAATCTTGCAGATCTTCTTGATCATTTTCCAATTACAAAGCTATGCCCATGGGTCTCTTAAATATATTTGAAAACAAACAATAATTAGAAAATCAAACTGAAGACTAATTATAGTCTTTGCATGCAAACTGAAACTAAAACAAATTCTCTAACTATTGTTTAACTGACTGAATTTTAACTATTGATGCATGCATGAGAAGGAAGTGGAACTGGTAACTTTGGAGAAATTAACTCTAGTATCTAACAATGGATAGTAATGTGGCATTATCGAAAAGGGGTCTCATCTACAAATTTATTGGAGCAGGGATGATTCAGAATGACCTAAAAAGTTGGATGGCACTAAATTGGATGTTTTCCCCTAAATCGAAGGTTAAATTATTTACTCAGGGTTTTTTCCAAGTTTTGTTTCAATCTACTTCAGATAGATACCAAGTGTTCAAAAGGGGCCTACAGTTTTTTCAAAATGCTAAGTTTTATTCTCGATTTTGGTCCCCATATTTCCATGCTGAATAATTATTGCGGTATGAGTAAAATTTTAAACCCTCACCCCGTCTGCCTTTGCCTGCCCCCTCCCTCCTTCGAATATGGGTTTGAGGATATATTCAAGCTCTGTGCAAAAAATATTGAGCAATATGTCTGCATTTTGTATTCCACTTTTACCCTTGATGGTTTTGGGAAGCAGAATTTGGATTATGAGTATCTCTCTTTTAGATGCTTTCTTTCTAGACAAGTTGGACATACGCATATGTTTTGCCCATAAAGAACTCATAAAAACTCTTTGTTCAAATTAGGGGTGCCTCCCCCTTCCCAATCTCCTAGGTATAGGGTCTCGCATTTTTTAAATGGCTCATCTCATCCCAGGCATGTATGGAAGAAAAAAGAGATATCTTCTCATATACAAAATTTGTTTATTTGGAGGCACTACACCTAATTTTGAAAACCTAGTAAGTATATTTTGAGTACAAATCCTTATGATCTTGGTATTGAGGATTGTTTATCTTCTAATAAGTTGAAATATTTCTCATACCTTGAGAATCACCCTTTTCCTTTCGCTAATATTTCATTTGATGAAAAAGAAAGAGCTCTAAAACTCAAGACAGTGGGATTTGTAAGTAAAGAGAATGTTCCTTCAAGTGTTCTTCCTTAGATAGGAGTGGAAATCTCTCTTCATTGGGACATTGAATGCTCAAAGGTCCCCTCCTCCCTTTTGAAGGTCCCTCTTAAGCATCTTCAGGAAACTTTGGAGTATAATCCTCTCTCCTCAAAGAATTTGAATCTAAAAGTCAAATAAATTCAAATCTTTTTTAGATTATCTAAGAGACTTTCAATTTTGGTGGCTACTAAACTCCTCCCTTCCAATAGTCCTCCAAGAACTCATGGAATAAAGTCAAAGAAAGAGAAGATACAATCTAAAACTCAAGTTGACTTAGAGTAGGTGAGCCAAAAGAAGCTCATGGAGATGTAGCTAGGTGGTAGAGGTCCCTCTACCTCCATGGCATTATCAAAATCTTATGTTGGAATGTAAGAGGCCTCCACACCTCTAGAAAATTCTACTTGATGAAGCAACTAATTGAATTTTATAAACATGATATTCTCATGTTGCAAGAGACTAAGGTTGGTAAGGTTCAATGGTAAGGTGTTGCTAGATATTATTGGTTTAGAGTTGATTGGTTAGCCTAAGATGTATGTGGCTCAATAAGGGGCCTAAATTTTTTTTGGAATCCTATGGTATGCAACTTTAATATGATTTTATTAATATCCAAGGTATCAATGTAATGGTAATTGAACTAGCGGTAAAAGGTCACTTCTTGTTGTCCAATGTCTATGGCCCTACTGCCTTATATGATAAAAAAATATTCTAGGGGAAGTTGCATTGCCTGAATGGAAGTTCAAATGTAGTGGATTGGGTATTAGGAATGAATTTCAATGCCATCCCCAAAATATCAAAAGAAAAGGGAGGATTGATTTGATTGATTTAATCAATGAGTGACTTCCATTCCTTCTAACAAGGAGATGGGCTCTTTGATCTTGATTCCTATGCTTCACTTGGAATAATAGCTACCAAGGGGATCAATTGATAGTAGATAAATTGGATAATTTTTAATAAATTCTAATTTTTTGGGAAATAAATTCACTTTCATGTTTGAATTCATCCACTTTATAGTTTTGAAAAACTGAGCAATATTCTAAAGAAGAGTAGGATGTGAAGCTTCATGGTATTCCATTTAAGTTTGAGTTTATGTGGCTCCAAAATCCTTATTTAATTAACTAGTTTAAACATGTTGAATATAAAATTTTGGAGTTCTAAATGCTTCATTCTCTCTCATAAACTCAAGGAGATTAAAAGCATTGCTCTATGCTGAAATAAGAAAATGTTTGGAAATATATTTGATAAAAAAAGATAGAAGTTAAGATGAGTTTGGTCTTATTCAACATGCTATGGAGAAATGAGAATGGTTTAATGATTTAGTAGTTTTTTAAAAGACTCTTATGAAATAATAATAGTGGATTCTTTGTCAAAAGGAAAATTTCAGGAAATATAAATCCAAATCAGTTTGTCGTAGAGAATGGGACATGAATATGAAATTCTTCCATCTTTCCACTATATCCCTCAGAAATAGGAATATAATAGATAAGATTTTGACCACGGAGGGAAGAGAGTTGAATTATATCAATGATATAAAAAGGAAGAGGTCTCTTTCTACAAGCATTTACTCATGGAGGAATCATTTTTGGGATCTTATCGATAAGGAGGTTTTGGAGGCTATTGAATAATGTAGGAAAAGGAAAAATATTTTTAGATAATGGAATAATACCTTTATCGATATCATTCCAATAAAGGATAACTATCCTTATTTTTATTAATTTCAACCCATTTTCCTCCATAACACTCTTTATAAAATTATAACCAAAGTAATCTTAAATTGTCTTAAAGAGTGTCTAGATATAATCATTTCAGAGGAATAAGGTAGTTTTATCTTGTGTATATAGTTACTAGATGCAATTATGACTACTTATAAGACCTTCCATTCCCTTCCAAAGTCTACGAGGTCATTGTGTGTATCAAATTAGACATTACCAAAACAAATGATAGAGTGGACTAGGACTTTCAAGATCATATTATACAAAAGTTTGGATTTTATAAGGAATAAATATCATGGGTTCATAATTGTATCTCAACAAAATCCTTGTTTGTATTTGTCAATAGTTCGTGTGATGGATATTTTTAATCATTTATAGGCCTTAGGCAATGACACTCACTTTCTTCCTATATTGTTATAATCTTGGCTTAGGATTTAGGGTGTGCCTCGAAGGGGGCCATTGAAGTTGGTAACATAAAATGGATAACTTTCAATGTAAATATGGAGAGTATATCCCATATTATATTCATAGATGATACTTTCTTATTAGAATATCCCTCAGAAAATGAAGCTAGGTTGCTAGGTTTTCTTGGATTTCTGTGAGTTAGCAATATGTTAGAAGTTTAGTGCTTAAAAATCAATTTTTTTTCTCAATATGAGCAACTCATTAAAAGAAATGATTCTAGATATTTTGGGTGTTAAATAAAGTGTGTTTCCAAGTTCCTATCTTAGAATTCCTCTATTTATTTGTAGGTGATCTTAAGTTTTATGGCAACCAATGATGGATCATGTGCAAAAAAAGTTAGCATCTTGGAAAGTGAAAAGGCTTACTGATGTTGGAAGAATTCATCTCATTTAGTCCTCCTTGCAAGTTATACCTATATATTTAAATCTTATTTCCAAAATTCTTCAAAAATTTAAGGAACTAATTTCTAAAATATAGATATATTTATTTTGGAATGTTATGGATGGGAAATGAAAAATTTATTTGGTATCTTGGGATAAAATGTGCACTATGTTGAGGTAGGAGGGGGCAGAGGGGAGGCAGTGAGGGGAGATGAGGAAGGGTTTTAGCTTGAAAAGATTTGATCGAAGGAATAATGTGATTGGTTCTATTCTATTATGGAGAATATATGAATGCAAATAGAAGCTTTGGATTTAGGTGATTCAACATAAATATTTGGATTCTTAGCAAGTTCTTTACCTATTCACTCAATTACAAAAGTCTAAAGGTATGGTAATTTATAACTTTGTGAAATCTTGCCATAACTATGGTATTCCATGGATATATTTTAAGCTTGGTAATGGATCAAACATCTCCTTTTGGAGATATTTTTTTTTAATTCATAATATCTTAAGGACTATGAAAATATGGTGTCATTTATCACCTTTGTTGAAAATAACTAGGGTTCAAATGTGTCAAATTATTTGGAAATATCTAGTTTAGCAAGATATTATAAGTTGATGGTGTGATCTAATGATTTACCCCAAAAGGAGGCCTCTTGTCAAAAGGATAAACTCAATAATTTATTAGTTCCTAGCCAGTGTGATGAAGAATCCCTTATCTTGGAAGGATTCTCATTTTGGGAAGTTTCAGTAGACTAAGCTTACCAAGTCATCCTCAAAATATAGGGGGTGATTCTTAGAAACCTTCTCGTTGTTTGTGTCTATATCACAAAGGTCCTTCCTAAGGAAAACATCTTCCTTCTGACAATAATTCACAACCAAAATCCAAATTTTGATCAAATAAAAAGGAGAGTTTACATTGGTCCCTCCAATTGCCTATTGTGTCAAATATATGATAAGACGAGTGACTTCCATTTCCCCTGAAAGTTAGGGGTCTATTTCTAGTAGTTTCAGCTTTCATCTCCCTCTTTTTAAGACTCTCAATCTATATTTATTTTAATGGAAACTTAATATCGTCTCTCAATTATTTTAAATTGATTTACGAAATTGCCCCTTCTATTTCATAGATGACCTATTATCTAAGTGATTAAGCTTAAAGTTCCTATAAAGCCCATTTTCCATGTTCATTTGGCTTCATTAGTAGTACACAAATACAATAGACACCAACTTACTCACCAAAAACTCCACTCTTTGATCGGTTGAATCTTTAATTCATTTATAAACATGTGCTTTGAATGCGAGTGATATCCTTATATGGCATCATTTTTTTCTTAACCCGCACAGGGCATTGTATGAAAACATCTTACCCACACATCAATACAGTGGAACCATTGATATTTACAATAATTCTTGAACCATAAATTATTGCATGGATAATTTCATGTCACAAATCATTGCCTCCTCATTATGTGACTACTGCATTATTTCACCCAGGTTTATAAACATTGCCTTCCTTGTTTTAGTATCATTGACTTTTGAGTTCATGTTTTCCAACCATTCTCTCCTCACATGCCAAGTACAGAGGTATGCCTCACATTGAAACACTTCCCTAGACTTGCAATGACAAAGTAAATGTAATAGAATTAGCAAACAAAGAATTATTTTCAATGACAACAAGAAATATTTATAAAAGACATGGGCTCAACCTACCTAATAGTAACAATTTCAGCATGGTCATCATCCACCATTATAGCATTTGGCTTACATTCCAATATGTGACAATATGTACAAACCAATAAATGTTACATCCATGATGGTAGGTTTGGAATAGTAGCCCTTGACATCAACACCCATGTAATAGGAAGTCCATTGTGCATAATATCAAATACAAGAAGTATGTACAACATGAATTGCATCGTTAAACATAAACATAAGTCCTATACAATAAAAAATGTGAATATTCGAATTTTTAAATCCAAAAGTACCTTGTTGTTTTAGGGTTTTCCCATCTTCATAG
Organism: Torreya grandis; assembly: GCA_037957365.1. Classification (NCBI taxonomy): domain Eukaryota; kingdom Viridiplantae; phylum Streptophyta; class Pinopsida; order Cupressales; family Taxaceae; genus Torreya; species Torreya grandis. The sequence goes on from JARHVA010004551.1 coordinate 412,665, forward strand.
TTTACTTACACCTCTTTCAGCTTCTTAGGTTAGAATTAGCGAGGTCCATTTTAGGTTAGTCCCTTTAGTGTGTTTTAATGTTGAGTTACGATAATCACTTTAGTGTGCCCTAATCTTAGCCTATATGTACCCTCTCTCTTTTCCCTTTTTTTCTAATTATTTTGAATGAGGATTATTTTATCCAAAATCACTTAAAATTTTTGTCTTGGTGTACATTCATAGCTCCCTCACTTCTACTAGGGTTTGTGTATTTTGTTGCTTGCTAAATATCTTATTGGCCTTATATTGAATTATATATGGTATTAGAGCTTATTATAAATATTATACAAGCCATTAAAATCCTTAGTGAGCTCTTTCATAGCCTTCTTAATAGTTTTTGGTACTTTCATGGCCATTTTTGACATTAGAAGCATCATTCACATTCCATATTGATTCTCATGTAAGTATGTATTTGTTCACAAAATTATATGTATATATTTTGTGGGTTTTTCATTTCCTCAAATGGGATGTTATTATATTTTGGCTATAGTTGTTGATATTGTGTAGATCTGAGTTTTTTAGTGTTAGTTTGTTGTGCTCTCATGGCCGTTTCTTGACCTTGGAGAGATTTTTCATATTTTTCCTTGAGACTTATGCCAATAGGCCTTCCTAAAAATAAATAATTTCTTATATTTTGTGGGTTTTTAGTGTTCTCAAATGGGTATTCATTAGTTTTTGATGAAGATGCATAGATTTCTATAAAAATAAATGTTTTTGATCAGCCTTCCCATGCATGTAATTGCATCATGACATTAACAAGGCTATCACATTTAATATCCTATATTTTCTTTAGCATGTTTGATTTTCTTGAGACCATAAAATTTAATCTAATTAATTTCCAAACAAATCTTCTTTCGCACATAACCTTCAATTCATAGCTCCTTTTAAGGTGCTATTTTTTAATGTGCTTATTTGCTCAAGACCTACACATTGGTAGTATTATTTATAGATTATTATATCATAATTTTTTACATTTTTACTCACCTCGATGAATTATTGATAATGTTTGACATCCCTCTAGTTTCTTTTACTTATGCACATACTTCTCAAGGTGTATTTTTAACCGAGTCTAATGGATATACAAACATTCTTATACTTACAATAATATAGGCAGTCTATGTTATCTATTTTAGGGGTTATTATTTGGTTTCAAGTTTATTTTTGTCTACACATTCATTTTCTACATTATATCTCATGCATTGATTGCCCACATGTGGATGCATTTTTTACTATGTCTGACATCCCTATTTTGAGTGTGCACTATTTGTATTGATTCTTGAGTTATTTTCTCACTTGGAAATAATTTCAACTATGTCTGAAATTAAATTCATGATAATTCAATATTTTATCATCATTACAGAGTATATTGTGTAGCCTTGCACTTACTTGGCATTTTCTCTTAGTCATGACAACTCTATTTGAGATATTCCATAAGAGGAAGGTTGATTCTACACCAATGGTTCTTCTAAGGAAGACCAATTATGCTTCATGGTATTTGTACATGGAAAACTCAATAAAGAATAATTTATTCCATTGTTATATAGATAGATTCATGGTCATATTGACCCAAGTCAATATGATGACTGGGTAGACTCTTGTGACTGTGTGTATGTTCAATTATTGATACATGCTTTATGGGATATACACCACTATCTGGAGCACACAAAGTGTCCCTCTATTGTTTGTATCACCTTTCAGTATCTTTTTGGGTATCATTAATCGATGTATGCAACTCATCCTCCTCCACTTCGTATAATCTCTTCTGAGACTATTTTGCTTTCTCCTCCCATTCCTACTTCTTGTGGTGACACATCCATGGTGGATAGTGATATTCCTTATATCAAGCAAATATTACATGATGAGATTCTTTTAGACCTTAGTTTTCCTATTATAGACTCTATTTTGACCCTATGAAGATTATTTCTCCACAAGAGCCATCATAGTTTGGTACTATTGAGGACTCTACAATTTCCGTTAAGAGTATACACATTTAAATCTTTAACCACTCTTATCTTCCTATTGATATTGATATTTTGGACCCACATGCTTCATCTATATTGTATTCTTCAACTTTTAGGGTTATTAATTTGATCTTCCTTATTCCCATGGACATTCTTTCATGGAATTTTCCATGTCATTCCTTTAACAAGTTCTTTCCAGTGGCATTACATTATATTCATTTGCATGATCTTGCCAAAATAATGCCACACTACAGTTCTGAACTGTAAACAAAAGTAGTTATAATGATGCCATCTTCATCTTACATTTTGGAATGGGAAAACTTCCAATAAACCATTCATGTTCCTCCTTTTAGGAAGGGAAGAAACATTGTTTGATGCATGTAATTGCATCATGACATGAGTATCTCATCAACAACATTCATCATTGCATGAGCTCTATTATAAGCAACTTCAACATCTTCCACCGAAATTTCTTAGCTCGTATCTCTATATGCTCTATTTCTCTAACTTTTGGATATATTTTAGGTTGTTCCTAATGTCCTTAGACCATGCACTATTTCTCAATTTTCTCTATCTTAGGGAAGAAGTTTTATCCTATATGTTTTCTCCTTTTTTCCACTTTATGGGAGTTGCATTATGCTTGGGTATCTCATCAAGACTCATTGTCGGGACCTAATTTCTTCTACCCACTTAAGCTAAGCTTTTAGGGGGAGTGTTGGTTTAGGGTTTTCCCATATTTACATTTAACCTAAACCTCTTTCAGCTCATTAAGTTAGAGTTAGCTATGTCTATTTAAAGTTAATCACTTTAGTGTGTTTTAATGTTGACTTAGGGTAATCACTTGAGTGTGCTATGATCTTAGCCTATATTCACCTATCTCTTTACACTTTTTAACTAATGATTTTTAATGACGATTCTTAAATCTCTAAACCCACTTCTTGAAATTTTTGTCTCGATGTAAATTCACGGCTTCCTCACCTCTACTAGAGTGTGTGTCTTTCATTGATTACACTAAAGATCTTGTTGGAGTTCTAAAAAATTCTACATACCTTTTGCACATTTGTCCCATATGTGGATTCCATTTAAAGTATCCTATCATGTGCATACTTCAACATCCACTAACATTTTTTCATTCATATTTTCTCAAATACAAACGGTTACTCTTCCATTCATTTTTTTTCAAATTTCTCATCCATAAATACTTTTTTAGTATTTTTAGTGAAAAATGTTCAAACACTATCCACATCATGAGGATTGAATTTGTATTCTAGTTCATTCATCCTTCTCTAAATATTGTAAACATCATCTTAGTTATGAAAATATATCTATCTATTTGACCTTTAAACAATGTGTGTTTTTTCATGGAACATATCATGGTGATTTTGGTGAACAATTTCAAGAATCAAGCCCAAACACAATAACCTCTCCACCCAATGTTTCAATGCATCAGTAATGAATGGAGCCATAATATAATGACTACACTTGAAGTCATTGATCTCTTTTTTTAAGATAACTATGCCCCGTTGGTCCATATAACCCATGTTTTTATATATAATCAAACCTTGTTCTTTTATCTTCATCAACACATAAATAGAAAAGTGACATTGGCATCCACAATGCAAATGCTTATGGCTAGGATGGTTGTCAATACCAACCATTACAATAAATTAAATGTCATAATGCATGTCATCATCATCCCTATAATCCTTGGGGCCATATGTACACCAATAATTATATAACACATACATAAATTATAATTTATAAAAATACCAATTCATATTTAAAATAACTAGTAGGAAACACAATACCTATAATATGTATTGGACAGATCTATGAATCCTATCTTTCTGTATGTCTAATGGCACATTACTAAAAGTAATATTATCTTTATGAAGAGTATTAGGATACCCTAATCTCTTGCATTAACCATTTAAGAAGTATTATATATAATGTATCCGTATCCAAGCAACGCTATCTTTATCATTACCCACATTGTAATCTACCTTGTTCCACTCTAATTCATTGGAAGAGAACTCGTAATGATGTGGCTTTATAAATGTAAGAGATAATAATCTCTTCCACTTGAATATCGTCTATGAAATGAGGAAGCAAAAAAATAGACTTTTAAATTTATTCATAAATAAGGGCATTGATAAAAAATTGGCATTCATAAACAAACAACATTGATAAACAATTAGTATTGACAAAAAGAGAGAATGATAAGCATATACAAATTTAAGAAAAAAATAGATGACAATTACAAGATATATGCATTTTTATGTTGTCCTAAAATAATACAATGTAACAACATATAAATTCCTAAATAACATGTTTAATAACTTCTTTGTAGAGACTAACACATGTGATATTTAGCATCAATGATTTACTTTCAAATTTGTATTATCTTTTATTTATGTTATTAGTTTATTATCAATGGTAATATAAAATCTATAACAAAACTTAAATCATATTATAGCTTGTTGGTACTATTAATGGGTTTGACAATAACATAGTGAAGCCCAAAATGGAGATTCTACAAAATATGCAAAGTGATACTCCCAAGATTTATGTACTAAGTGATTACATCCTTGATACAGGGCCCATAATTATTAATTTTACATGATGGAATCAATTACCAATGGAAAAGCTTGGTGATGATACAATCATTATCATCAACTGAGATTTATAGCCATCATTATCTTAACCACATGTAATAAGACATATTAATATCCCTTTTACCATTTAAGTATCATGGAAAAACATTGAAGATCATAATGGAACTTTCATTTAATTACAACTTCACATGGTAAGTACTCTCTACCAAGAGAGAGTCCTCATTTTGTTGCTTCTACACACAATATTTTGCTCATTTCTACTTCCCATGAAATAACCAAATATCATACACATAACACATATAATGGTAATAATGCAATTAAATAAAAATAGTTCCCATAAACAAAAATGTATTCCCTCTCGAGTCACTTTGAAGTCTACAATAGAGTTGCATATTATGCATATCATATTATGTTATCTCGCATCATTGGTGACATGTCATCATTTTAGTTCCAGTGATAGTGAATGTTGGTCATCATTTGTATTCAACTCTAACTAGGAATGTGGCCATAGTGGCTCATTATCAGTGTCTTGTAACCACATAAGTGGTGAAACCATGATAGTAAAACTTGATGAAACACCAAAACTACTTTATATAACCCACCTTATCATTGCTTTCATATACCCAACATATTATACATATTTGATCTTCATGTTGAAAAACTACCAGACAAATTACACTGTTTATCTATGAAGTGTATCTACATTCTCATCTCTTACACAAATCTTACTAGACATTTGGTCACAAATTAATTTAGAATTGATTTCAACAACCACATTCTCTACATTCTAATTATAAAGAGTCATAACACCATGAAGAAGATATACATAGTATTAACATTTCAATTTTAAACGATCATCAATTAGATTAGAATTAAAAGTTATAATTTCTTTCCTCAGATCATAAACAATATATGCATATTTGAAACACACATAAGCAAACAACAATATATAATAATTAAATGTTGTCCATAATCCTCTAAAAAGTAAAACTTTAGCAAACATAAACATCTTCAAGGTTCATATAATCATCCAATGTCAATGAAAAGAAGTTGGCACACCCTAATGTTAACACTTTGAGAGGGTTATCCTTAGAAAATGTGAGCAAATCAAAAATTGACAATGTGCATCTTTACCATACATTAGAATACTAGATTGCATATAAGGCTACAAATGAAAACTTTCAAATACAAACTAATACTGTAGTATGTCACACTTTCCATTACCAACAAGAAATTTAACATTATAAACATACATTCATATCCCTATTTAAGATAATAGTTATAAGTTATATCAACCCTCAGTATGATTTGAGTCATAAAAGGTAGATGCAGATGTAAAGATAGAACATGGTAAGATCTTAAAATCATTCCCAAAAAAGAATACAAACATATTCAAGTAGTCATGAATATAGTCAATGATTTTTAATGACACTTATATTATTAGCTTGATAGATTTATCAACAAAAAAAAACATAATAAGCATTTTTTAAGCTCATAAGAAACATTCGTACTCAATAATAAATTAAAAGAAACATAACATTGAGAAAAAACATAGTACTAAGTCATCCACCACCTATGTAACTATTTTCATCATCAATAAAAAATTAAACATTAGAAACATTCACTCATATCACCATTCAAGGGAATAGTTATAACCACCCTTAGCATGAACTAAGTCATAAAAGCTAGATGCAAGTTTAAAGACAAAATAGAGTAAGATCCTAAAATCATTCTCAAATAAGCATAACATCGGGCTCAAGCAATCAACAATACATTCAATCAGATTTCATGATCCTTATATTGTTAACTTGATTGAGTTATCAATAGAAATGAACATAGTAAAAATGGTTATACACACTCATCCTTAATGTTTGTACAATTATCATTGAATAACTAAGGATAAATTTCACATGCCAATCATTTCATCTTAACTTAATTATGTTGTTAAGAGAGAACTAACATGCAAAGTATTTACACATCAAATACAAGGGAACCATGCATGAAAATAGAAGCTTATTTCAGTCCCTTGTATGCATTAGCATAATGAGTATAATGAGCTTGTAACATAAATTATACTTTCCAATTACCCTAAGAAAATCCATGTCAATTACTACTTGGAAAAAAACTCACACCCCTATACTCTACCTCCTAGAATATGCCATTAGTACATAGGGCATTATAATAGCATATTCAAGTATAAAATCAATATACCATTGGTAAGTATAATGCTAACTATATATTTACTGGTTGAAGTAATTAATAATTAGTTAGGGCATCATTTGTTTTATGTTTACTATATTGTTGACTACTTGAAGGAATTAATGATCAGTTAGTGCATAATCAATCTTTTAACACATTCAATTTATTGAATAGTTTGTGTAATTAAGATATGCTATATAGAATTTGTTGAATGCATAACTCATTTAATGCCAATTACTAGTTCAAACATTTCTCACACTCCTTTAATCTACCTCCTAAAACAATTCATCGATTGTATTGTCAATTGCTTAAACCCTTGAAGGTATGGTTATTTGGTAATGATTTTAAGATCTTAATCTATTGATGCTAAGCATGGTTATAACCACACACGACTATAAGTACACAATAAGGGTCAAATTTCCAAGACTTCAAATTCATTTATTAATGCTAAGCATGGTTATAACCATACATGATTATATGTACACAATAAGGGTCAAATTTCCAAGAATTAAAATTCATTTACAATATAAAGTTAGAATACATGTTATGGAGTTCAAATTCCTTTATATATAGCTTATTAAAATATTATTATGCATTGAATTCATATGTGTTCACTATATTATATATATTACATAATAATCACACAAACTATTTAATAAACTATGCGTCACATGAATGATTATGCCCTAACTAATTATTAATTCCCTCATGGAGTCAACAATATAATCAACATAAAACAAACCCAAATATATTACACAATCGAAGCTAATATGCCCTTCTAAGATGCCAAATCGATATCATGCTCAAGGATCGGGGATTTAACAATGCATACATTTTAATTCATTACAGATATCCATTCTATATAGTAAAATGCCGCTCTGGGGATGTTCCTAAGATTTGCACTTTTAGAATCAAGCAATAGGAAATGAGTTCCTACATAGGTATCAAATAAATACAATAACGGTGAACACAAGCTTATATACTTTTTGAGCAAATGAAAATATGTAAGTAACAACGTTCAATGAATATTAATATTATATTTTTCAACTAACATTTGACTTAACCCCTAGCATTTGACTTAACCATTAACCATTGTATTTTGGCTTAATCATTATTGTTTGCATTTACCATTGTGAATGGACATTAGCCCAACCATGAACAAAGACTTTAACCAATTTGGTGTGGCCCACAAACACATTAGCTAGAAATGTGGACACACTGATGAATTAAGGCACTCCTTGTGGGTCCATTTGAATAATATCTATTTCTTTTTAAAAAAATCCATGCCTTCAATGCTTAGATGGATATATATCTTACTCAAAAAAAGTTTGATTTATTCGCTTCAAGTGTCATTCAATCATGATATTAGGTTTTTAGATTTTCACAGGGATTGCATTCCTTGGCACATGTCTCTTTACTTTTCCCACTCATAATGGGTAGTGAAAGGTGATACATGGGTTTTGTTCACATTAATGTTAATGATTTGTTTCTCTCATATTTCATTCTTCCTAGCTCGTTGTTTGTCAATCCTCTATCTCTGCATCTTCTTTGACCTCTCCTAGTGCAAGGAAAGATGGTATGAAAGAGAGGAAAGAAGCTGTCAGTGGTGGTAAATTTAGATCCTATGAAAAAGACAGTTAAAATTTTGGGGATGGGAAAAGCAACCTTTAGAGAATGATTATGTTGGACTTGTGGGAGATGATATTTTGCTAAAAGTTTTTAACCAATATTTTCACTGTGCGGTAGTTTTGATTAGTTCTTCAATTGGCTCTGAGAGATTGTGGATCGTTGGAAGGTCCTGGAATGTAGAACAATTGTGGTATGAGTTTCAAATGGCGATAGAAAAGTAGAATTTTGTGCTACTATAGAATAAATAGAGCAAAAAAAGAAACAAGAAAATAAAAATAGACTTTGACAAATTGCTACAACAATTATAAAAGCAAGATTTTATTAATCTTTTGATCTTTCTTGATCTTGTTCTTGAAAAACTGTGAAACATGACTTACATAAATAGAGATTATAAGCTTATCAAACTAAAAATAGATTGGATAATTAACTCCAGTCTTTAACATGCTAACTGAGACTAAACTGAGCTAAGACTAAAAATAAGCAAATGTTTGACCATTGTTCTACATGCACACAAGGCTAAACAAATCTTTAACTGCTTGTAAAAACTGCTATCATGCAAACTGAGGTGTAGAGACTGTGTGCATGGCGTGCATGAGGGGGAGGCGAGTGGTAGAAATTATCTATCTCGAGTTTCTAACACTCCCCCTTAATTTCTACCACTAGCAACTTCAACATTTACAATGCCTAAATTTTGTCTTAGATAATCAAAGGTCTCCTTTGCTAATGCCTTTGTGAATATATCTGCCAATTGGTCTTCAGATTTTCAAAACTCCAGATGGATTTCTCCATTGTTTACTAACTCTCTGATAAAATGAAATCTTGTATCAATGTGCTTTCTTCTCTTGTGAAAAACATGATTTTTTGATAATGCAATTGCTGATTTTTTGCCACAAAAGATTGGTGTTGACTCCTTCTGTGCTTGTAATAAATCTTTCAATATTCTCCTCATCCAAGTTGCTTGACATGCTGCTGATGTGGTTGCTACATACTCTGTTTCAGCTGATGAAAGTGTCACTATAGGTTGCTTTTTGGATGCCCATGTGACCACACCTGTTCCTAAAAGAAAGGCATGTCTAGAAGTACTCTTCCTATCATCAATGCTACCTACAAAATCACTGTTAGTATAACCAATCAAACTAAAATCGTTAGTTATGGAATATAAAATTCCATATTCTATTGTTCCTACCACATATCTCAATATCTTCTTTCCAACTTGCCAATGTGAGTCTTTCGATGACTCCATGAATCTAGAGATTAAACTAACCCCATACATGATATCTGGTCTAGTAGCTGTAAGATACATTAAACTACCAACTAGTCTTTTGAATGTTGTAGAATCAACATTAGACCCTTTGTCTTCTTTGCTAATTTTGGTCCCTGTAGCAATGGGTGTAGGTGTTGGATTACAATTCAGCATCTTAAATCTCCTTAACACATCCTTTGCATATTTAGTTTGATAAATAAATATTCCCTTCTCTGATTGTACAACTTCTATGCCCAAAAAGTACTTCATTAATCCCAAATCTGTCATTTCAATTTCTTTCTTCATTACTGATTTAAATGTGTCTATAGACAAATTTTTAGTGAAAATTAAATCATTAACATACAAACACACAATCAAAATCTAACCTTCTTTGTTGATTTTTGTGTACAAAGTAGGCTCACTATTGCTTCTGCTGAATCCATTGTTTGTCATATATGAATCAATCCTGCTATACCATGTTCTTGGTGCTTGCTTGAGACCATAAAGGGCCTTCTTCAATCTGTAGACTTTTTCTTCATGTCCTTGCACTTCATAACCTGGTGGCCGTTTAACATACACTTCTTCATGTAGGAAACCATTCAAGAAAGTTGATTTGACATCCATTTGATATACATACCAATTATTTTGAGCAGTTATTGCTAAAACCATTCTAATAGTATCAAGTCTAGCAACTAGAGCAAATATTTTATTATAGTCAATTTCATGTTCTTGTGCAAAACCTTTTGCTACTAACCTTGCCTTGTGCTTTTCAACATTTCCATCTGCATCAAATTTGGTTTTATAAACCCATTTGACTCCTATGCAATCCTTACCTTTTGGTAGATTAGTTAGATCCCATGTTTGATTTCTTTCAATGGCATTCATCTCTTCATTCATTGCTTTTATCCAATGTTCCTCATTAACTAGTTCTTCATAATACATAGGATCATGAGTGAAAAGAGCAAAATTTGAACACAAATCTAAATTCTCTTCTTCTTGATTATAAATCTCATTCAAGTTTCTTATTTTCTTACCTTTCAATCTTGATCTTAAAGTGGCAGGAGTTGGATCTGATTCATCACTTGTGAATTTGGAGTAGGATGACATGCATGTCCAGATGATTCACCTTGTGCTAAGCTCCTAGGTGTCCTTATTGGAGTGCTTGTTCTTGCTTGTGGAGAGGATTGATCACCTTGCAAATTTTGTTTTTCAGATTCTTCTTCATTCTGTGGAATTGGTGCTCCAATTGTGATGGTGCTACCATCCCATGCTTCTTCTTCCTTAAATTCAACATCTCTAATAATAATCACTTGCTTTGAAATGGGTTTATACAACTTATAAGCCTTTAATTCTTCACTATAGCCAATAAAAATGCATTTCTCACCTCTATCATCAAGTATTCTTCTCAATTTAGATGGTATAAGAGAATATGCAATACAACCAAAATTTTTGAAATGATGTACACTATGTTTCTTACCACTCCATGCTTCTTGTGGAATTTGATCTCTGACACTCTTTGTTGGGCTTCTATTCAGAATATATACTGCACATGCTACTGCTTCTTCCCAATATTCATTTGACAAGTGTTTGGCCTTCAACATGCTTCTATCCATCTCCATGATTGTTCTATTCTTTCTTTCTGCTACACCATTCTGCTGTGGTGTGTACCTTGTAGTCAATTGCCTTTTAATGCCATGATATCTGCAAAAATATTGAAATTCATTAGACATATATTCACCTCCTCTATCTAATCTAAGTTCCTTGATGTAATGGCCACTCTGCTTTTCAACCATAGCCTTGATTTCTTTAAACTTTCCAAAGGCTTTAGACTTATTTTTGAGAAAATATATCCACGTCTTTCCACTAAAGTCATCAATGAAGGTTACAAAATAAGTACTACCTCGAAACGATGGAGTTTGCATTGGTCCACATAAATCACTATGGACTAGCTCCAATATTACCTTTGCTCTATATGTGATGTCCCTTACTTAGGGGCTCTTTTTCTCCCTACAAAAGCTCTGAACAACTGTAATATCCCCTTCAAACAGGGAATATATAAACTCATAAAGCTCTGATCACAGATACAAACTTGCAGAATAGATTCAAAATAAGCATACACAAATCACAGTATAATCTTTCAATAGCAAATAAAGATCTCATTACTTGTTCTTCTAGATGATTACACAATTGAGTCTTTGTTATACAAAATAAAGAATATTAAAATCCTGGTCTTAAAACCTTGGCTTTTGTTAATTTGGCAATGGAAACTGGATCTGGAAGTGTCTCGGCCTTTCTGTGTTGACACACAGACGCCATCGTCGGTCGATATATCGCCGACGTCGGTCACTGTCGGTCAGTTTTCTGTCGACGTCAGTCTTCAGTCAACCGATGTCGGTCACTGTAGCCCTTTCTCTGCCGAGGTCAGTGCCTGATGCGGATCTGTACGGACCTGTACGGACTTGGTACGACCGCCAACCTGTCTCTTCTTAACCCCTGATAGCTGAACAGCCTGATCTCATGAATATAGATTCTAACACAAGATCTATCTCTGTATAACTTATTAGATCAAAACTAAATAAAGAAAATACCTGGAAAGCTCTGTGATAAACTTCTGTGTGAAGTTATCTCTCAACCCTGGAATTCTGTGATAACTTCTGGGTGAAGCTATCTCTCAGATCTGTATCTCTGTGATAACTTTTGGATGAAGCTATCTCTCAATTTGGCAATAAATCAGCTGATATCTCCAGCCTCTAAATCACACACAATGAAGAGGGAACGTTCTTCACTGCAATGGAATCCCGAAACCCTTAGCTCAATCTTCACAGAAGAATTTCTTCAAAATCAATATCAATAATCTATGCATAATCAATAATGGCCTCCATGAGAAACCCTTATACCCTCAAAAAGATATGCTTGCCCTAATTAGGGTTTCTTAAATTAGAATTAGGGTTTGTAATTAAAAATAGGCTAAATAATTAATATTTGATTAAATCAATCAAATATTAATGTCTCCCTCAATACATGTCGGATCGACGAACCGATCGAAGCTAGTGAATCAGGGAGTGATTCTGCACATAACCATACCATAATAAAGGCGCTCCGCTGCATATCAAATATCCCTAAAAAGTAGGAGCCCTGGCCAAATATGTTTGAGATAACCTGAATGAAAATCAAATGTAGAAATCCTGTGAATCAAAGTCAGGCCAAGCTCCATTATGACCCTCTATCCATCTTATTAGCCTACAAAGGTCGCATAATAGGCTAATCATCAAGACTGTCAATGTCCCTAAAAAAGGAGACATGACAATCCGCCCCTCCAAAAATTGCTTGTCCCCAAGCAATCTCGGAACAATGAACTACTTGATCCACCTGCATCCCAAGGAAAAAGTTGTGTAACATCCATCATGTCACCAATCAACCCATGTGAATAAATCATCAACATCAACAGCATCAACAGTATCAAAATCAACAACTAAAAAACTGCACTCGACACCCAAACAATTATCTGAAGACCAACTGTAGATGCTGGTAGAAGAAACCACTCTGAGGGACTCAAGCCAACTAAAATATCAACTCTATCAAAAATCAAGTCCCTATCTAACTGATACTCACATCCAACTAGACCGTGGATATGACAATTATTGGTATCTGAATCACTGACACCAAAACTAATCTCTAGATGCAAAGAAAAATAAGGAGCATACCTCACCGTATGATGCTGGTAAGAACCCCCAAACTCTGCTATTGGCACACTATTGCCAAACTGGGACTCAATGGATGGATCCAATCTCGGCTCAACAAACATCACCTCAACATCCCTGTAAGGTAACATAGTAGAAAGGGTTCGTAAAATCTCCTCACCCAATCTGCTAATAGCACTAGAACCTCGAACAAGAACACCTTCTGTCATCTTATGTGAGTCCAGACGAACACCTGCACTATCCAGCAAATACTCCATGAATGGTTTAGTACAGTAGAAATTATATGTGGAAGCATCAACATACTCCCCCACACACTCCAACTGATCTCTCTGTAAAGGAGGCACAACCAACTATACCACACTGTCATCCGTGTGAGAATAATCAATCTGGAGACATGACTCCACTGGTATCTCAAACTCATCAGAATCAGCAAGATCCAAATCCTGTATATGTGTATCAGCCTCAGCAATATGCTCCGTAGCAACAACTGTAGGAATGTACTCATCACCAACCACCTCAATATACAAATGATCAACGTCAAAGCTCATATCAACAGATGGAGTATCAACAACTATAGCATCACTGTCTAACTCTTCCATACAGAAAGAAACAACCGGTGAAACTAAGTCCTCAAAATTGTCCACTGCATTCTCCTGAGTATCATCTGTAATAATAGGATCCTGGGACTCTGCTACAATCTCTACCATAGTTGAGAGATTATCAACCCTCAGTGCACTAACATCTGAGCCCACCTGTACACTCTGAGTGCAAGCATCTAACTCATCATCATCTTCACTATATCCTATCTCATAATCATAATAATTATGGGACATGCTGCTCTCTCATCTAAGTGATCTGTAGTGCTCTCTCCTCAGCTTGACAAAACGATCAAAGGTCGTCCTCTCTTGAACATGAGGAGGTAATAAGTCCCACTCATCATTCGCTGTCTTATACCTTGCGGGTTTGTTTTTGGATGTAGGATATGAAAGAATTTCCTTCATCCTCCTCTGGGTTGCTTCCAACTGCTTCAAACTATGTTCCAGCTTCTTCATATCATTGTCCCACTGTTTCTGAGTATATGAAGGCATCATGATACTTCGCTGATTCAATCTACCCAAACTACCCAACATGATGGCAAGACATTAGCTCTGATACCACTGTGATGTCCCTTACTTAGGGGCTCTTTTTCTCCCTACAAAAGCTCTGAACAACTGTAATATCCCCTTCAAACAGGGAATATATAAACTCATAAAGCTCTGATCACAGATACAAACTTACAGAATAGATTCAAAATAAGCATACACAAATCACAGTATAATCTCTCAATAGCAAATAAAGATCTCATTACTTGTTCTTCTGGACGATTACACAATTGAGTCTTTGTTATACAAAATAAAGAATATTAAAATCCTGGTCTTAAAACCTTGGCTTTTGCTAATCTGGCAATGGAAATTGGATCTGGAAGTGTCTCGGCCTTTCTGTGTCGACACACAGACGCCGTCGTCGGTCGATATATCGCCGACATTGGTCACTGTCGGTCGGCTTTCTGCCGACGTCGGTCTTTAGTCGACTGATGTCGGTCACTGTAGCCCTTTCTCTGCCGAGGTTGGTGCCTGATGCGGATCTGTACGGACCTGTACGGACTTGGTACGGCTGCCAACCTGTCTCTTCTTAACCCCTGATAGCTGAATAGCCTGATCTCACGAATATAGATTCTAACACAAGATCTATCTCTGTATAACTTATTAGATCAAAACTAAATAAATAAAATACCTGGAAAGCATTGTGATAAACTTCTGTGTGAAGTTATCTCTCAACCCTGGAATTCTGTGATAACTTCTGGTTGAAGCTATCTCTCAGATCTGTATCTCTGTGATAACTTCTGGATGAAGCTATCTCTCAATTTGGCAATAAATCAGCTGATATCTCACAGCCTCTAAATCACACACAATGAAGAGGGAACGTTCTTCACTGCAATGGAATCCTGGAACCCTTGGCTCAGTCTCCACAGAAGAATTTCTTCAAAATCAATATCAATAATCTATGCATAATCAATAATGGCCTCCATGAGAAACCCTTATACCCTCAAAAAGATATGCTTGCCCTAATTAGGGTTTCTTAAATTAGAATTAGGGTTTGTAATTAAAAATAGGCTAAATAATTAATATTTGATTAAATCAATCAAATATTAATATCTCCCTCAATACATGTCGGATCGACGAACCGATCGAAGCTAGTGAATCAGGGAGTGATTCCGCACATAACCATACCATAATAAAGGCCTCCGCTACATATCAAATATCCCTAAAAAGTAGGAGCCCTGGCCAAATATGTCTGAGATAACCTGAATGAAAATCAAATGTAGAAATCATGTGAATCAAAGTCAGGCCAAGCTCCATTATGACCCTCTATCCATCTTATTAGCCTACGAAGGTCACATAATAGGCTAATCATCAAGACTGGCAATGTCCCTGAAAAAGGGGACATGACACTATATGAGGCTCCTACTGGAAAGCTCTCTTTATGTTGTTTTGCCAGAATACAACTATCACATGAACTTCCTTGCTATTTTATTGGTGGTAATCCCTTCACCATATTTTTCTTCTATAACAAATTCAACCCTCCAAAATGTAAATGTCCATACCTTAAGTGCCATAGCCATGATTGGTCTAACTGCATGGTTTTGAAGTGGGCTTCGTCTTCTCCTTGGATGTACTAAATTTGAAGAGGGAACATCTAATTCTTGGTCATCTCCACTTTTCCTATCAACCTATCACTTGGAAACATGTCTAGTATTGTGCAAACATTTTCCATAAAAGATACTCTATAACCTTTCTATACTAACTATCCAATACTCATAAGATTATGCTTTAGTCCAGGTATAAAATAAACATTAGGTATAAACCTTATTTCACCATTTTTTGCCAAAACATTTATTACTCCTTTACCCATTACATCCACTTTGTTATCATTTCCTAATTTCACTTCAGATTTTACAGATTCATCAAGACTAGCAAAAAATTCTTTATTTCCTATCATATGATTACTACATCCACTATCTAAGAACCAAATATCTCTAGCTTTTTCTTGAGTAACATGACAAGTAAGAAATAAGATTCCAGTATTAAAACTAGATTCACCTGGATTAGAACTAGATTCATTTGAGTAATTAGCACTCTGCTTGTCCACATATCCTTGTTTCTTTCTGCAGTCACTTGCATAATGTCCAAATTTTTTGTAGTAATAACATTGAATATTAGATTTATCAAACCTCTGTGAACTTTGCTGGAAGTGATTGTTGCCACGTCCTCTATTGCTATAGTTTTGATTAAAGTTTTCACCTTGATCTGGATTGTTCCTTCCAGTTCTACCTCTGCCTCTTCCTTTGAAGTTTGACCTTCCTCTTCCTCTTCCTCTGCCAAATGATACTTGTGACTTGAAAGCATTCTCAAGAGAAGTATTATTATTCCTATTCATTCTGGATTCATGTGTTAACAAAGAACCCATTAATTCATCTACAAATAACTATTCCATATCCTTGGTTTCCTCAATAGCTACAATTATTCCATCAAATTTACTGGGTAAACTCTTCTGATCCATTATAGTTTCTCCATTAGATCTAATTTGATTCACTATACTCAACACTTGACCCATAAACTGGTCTATAGATTCTAAATCATTCATTTGCAAATTTTCAAAACTTCTCCTAAGAGATTGCAATTTAGCAATTTTTACCTTTGTATTACCTTTATAGGTAGTCTCCAAGATTTTCCATGTCGATCTAGATCTCGTTGCTACTACAACTCTGGAAAAAATTGATTCATCTAATGCCTGTTAGATTAGAAATAAAGCTTTTGCATCTTTTTTCCTGTTCTCCTTAAGCTCGTCCTTTTGTGCTCAAGTTAATGCTAGATGGGTAGCCTCATCCTGCGGTTCTAAAAAACCATTCTCTACCAAATCCCAAACTTCTTGTGAGCAAAACAATTTTTTCATCTTAATTGCCCAAAAATCATAATTCTTACCATTGAAAATAGGAATTTGAGGTTGAGAAATATTGTTGTTCATTGCCATGTCTCATGCTGAAATGACTAAATCAATAGTGGTTGCAAGAAGGGTTGAAGCACACTTCTTCACTGTGTTTCTTCCAGGATCTGACTTAAAAAAATTATATATATATATATATATATATATATATATATATATATATATATACATAATTTTTTTAAGTCAGATCTTGGAAGAAACACAGTTGGAGGACATGACAAAGGTTTGACTGCCTATTCTGCATGCGCTGCTTGCGCCTTCCCTACTCACGACTAACTTCTTTTGCTACTGCGATTGTTGGTTATCCTTCTTCTTTGTGCCAGACCTATTTGCATCTTTACTGTGTCTGATCAGACAACTGCACGGGTAGTGCCTATATGGCTTTCTCACCTCATACTTCTACACAAGGATCTACTACGTGGCTGCACATCTGAAGTAAATTATGCTACATTGCTCAGGTTGCATTTGACTGCACGCGTCTGCTATGTCCAAACTACTGGCTCTTCTTCTGTTGTGCTCCAAACTGCTGCATGCTTCTACTTAGTCTTTTAACCTGCGCTTCAGTCCTTTGGCTCTAACCAAGCTCTGATACCAATTTGTAGAATAAATAAAGTAGAAAAAGAAACAAGAAAATAAAAATAGATTTTGACAGATTGCTACGGTAATTATAAAAGCAAGATTTTATTAATCTTTTGATCTTTCTTGACCTTATTCTTGAAAAATTGTGAAACATGACTTACATAAATAGAGATTATAAGCTTATCAAATTGAAAATAGACTACATAATTAACTCTAGTCTTTAACATGCTAACTGAGACTAAACTAAGCTAAGATTAAAAATAATCAAATGTTTGACTGTTGTTCTGCATGCACACAAGGCTGAACAAATCTTTAACTGCTTGTACAAATTGCTATCATGCGAACTGAGGTGCGAAGACTGTGTTCATGGCATGCATGAGGGGGAGGCGAGCGGTAGAAATTATCTATCTCCAGTTTCTAACAGCTACCACTCCTTGAAGGTGTTCCAAAACAGGGTGAAGCATAAAACAAAATCATGGATTTCAGCTCTGGTAAGTGAATATCTTCAAGATAATTTCGAGTCTTCTGGGAAATAAATTATATGAGGTGCTTGGATTTTTGAGAAAATCAAAAGAAATTTCTAATAAAAGTGAGCGCTGTTAGGAATTAATTATGGTTGGAGATTCCTCATAGAGGACTAAGAAGGAGAATTTATTTAAAATTTGGGGATGGAAGCTCTGAATTTGTCCTTGATGGCCCTATTGTGAATGACTCATCCTACATTGCCGACCGTACAGAGTCTAGAACTCTCTAAGGAGGCTGAGGCTGCATGTTTGATAAAAGAGAAGAAATCAAATTTCCTTGTGGCTGCTAACATTATGACATTGACCTTGCTGCTTCTTTTATTACTCTAATATTGCATTGGGCTATGTTGTAGAAGTTGGTGATTGCAGGTATAAGGATTGACCTTGTTGCTTTTTTACTCAGCTATAATTATTTGTTTTATTTCTGTTGAGATTATTTTCTCCCATCGCAATGGACATATGATAGTGGATGCAGGGTGCTGTAAGGGACAACTGTTACTAATACAAAAGTCATTGAAATGGTTAGTATTTACGATGTTTTTTATAGTAATTATTTCAGTTTTGTTAGTGCTAAAGTTGTATGATTGAAAACACATGGTAGGTGGAAAGAAGTTGAATTGAAATTTAATTGTTAAAATCAGATATTTAAATAATGTAAAAAATAAAATGCAATGAAGAAAGATTAAGTTTAATGTCGAAGACATCATTTGGTTTACATAGAATTTCAAAGGAAGTAAGTGAAAAAATCTAATATACATGAAATTAAAACATTCTTAAATCAAGCAATGAATTACAAGTTGTATTTTTCAATAGTTTTGTTGATTGTACGAATTTAGGTCTAGGCATGGGCCAAGGAACCAGACTCAATCCATCCATTCTTTACAGAGTAAGTTAGGTGCATTTCAAAATTCAGATCCATGTATTGGAGAGTGAGTTAGGGAGCATTTCAAAGTTTAAATTCATATATTTTTTGAAAGTGCAAAATATCTTCTTTAAATTTGAGTTAATCACCATAGGATTGAAATTCGCAAAACAAGCATCTAATCTTTAACACATTTTTTGTCATAAAAATTCATTTATATATTATTATGGCCTAAAACATAAGAAATAAGAGCTATAGAGTAACTATAGTACATGCCTTTTGAAGGGCAGGGAATTGTGAACTATTCAATTTAATGGCTAATAATATTATACATTTTATCTACAAGGCCTTAATTGATATCAAGCTTTATAAATGCTCGTGAAGAACTAGCTTTAACCCAGAAAATTTGTTTCATTGCCATATTTTAGAGGAAAGAAAGTAAGTTTTTCAAAGGCAGATTCTTATTCCTAAATCACTCAGAATTATTAATGAATTTTTGCATTGTAATGTTTAAACCTATAAAACCCTGCTATGCTTGCATCTTTTTTGAGTAAAAACCACATTACATCGATGAGAATCAAGGGATTGGAAAATGTCTAAAACAATTGGGTGCACTGTTTGGAATCATGTAAACGGAACAAAATTGACTAACAAGAAAATTTTTATCTTCTATAAGTTATAGACTTGTGTCAAGTTTTATTTTATAGAAGGCCATAAATTAGTTTCGTACATGATAAATTCTAAACTTCTCCATTACTGATACACCCAATAAATGGATTATAATAATGGGTCATTCAAATTTAAAATTCTCCACATATATGGAGTTCGATATTTAATCAAATCATTTCCTAAAGCATTTTTCGAATACAAATAAAAAGGGCAATATGAGTAAACTGCTATTAGAAAATCAGAATAACATCCATTCCAAAAATAAATGAATGGCTTTGGATTCTCAAGTTAATGTCAAATATATATTCCAAAGTGACCAAACAAATTAAGAAGTAAATCTATAGACTGAGGCAAAGATATGTCTTTTACAGAATAAGAGGCAATGCTAAACTTTGAAACTCTTGAAAAGTAAATTCTTGGCACTATAGGTATGTAATAGTTGGACATACGTATATCATAGAATCTATAGATAAATTAACAACGAAAAGGGAAAATGTTAGAAACTCAAGATAATTTCTACACATGCAAGTAGTTAGCTACAGTTAAGCAATTAGTTAGTAAACTAGCAGTTGAGCAATCAGTTAGTTTACATTCAGTTAGTTAACTGATAGTTAGAGATTTGTTAGTTTAAGTAGTTAACAAATAGTTAGTTAAACTGTTGGAGAAGCAATTTAGTTTTAGTTAGCATGGAGTTAATTTTAGTTATTTATGCAGTTTATTTTTGGATTCAAAATCTATTTAAAGATGCCTTGGGCACAACATTGTAAGCAAGGAAAATTGATGATCAATAAAATCTTCTTCTTTCAAGAATTTGCAATAGCAATTGGGTTCAGTTCTTGTTTATTTGTTTAAGTTCTTATTTTCTCATGCTCTCTTGATTCTAACAAATTGGTATCAGAGCTAGGAAGAGCCAAGGGGAGCCTGTTTAGGAAAGCGACCAGCAGGGAGGCGACAAGAAGAAAGGAGAGAGAAGCAGTCGGGTGAAGAAAAAGTGCAAGAATTGCCCAGCATGCAGCGCAGAGACCGACATCGGTAGTCAGGACTGATGTTAGCTGACTCGCAATAAAACCAATGTTAGCACTATCAGCTGACCGACCTCAATAGTCTAACCGTCGTCACACTGACAATCAAGGTGAACACAATAATCAAAACTATAGCAGTAGAGGATGTGGCAACAATCACTTTCAGCAAAGTTCACAGAGGTTTGATAAATCTAATATTCAATATTATTATTGCAAAAAATTTGGACATTACGCAAGTGACTACAGAATGGAACAAGGATATGTGGACAAATAGAATGCTTATTACACAAGTGAATCTAGTTCTAATCAAGGTGAAACTAGCTTATTTCTCACTTGTCAAGTTACTCAAGAAAAAGCTAAAGATATTTGGTTCTTAGATAGTTGATGCAGTAATCATATGATAGTAAATAAAGAATTTTTTGCTAGACTTGATGAAACTGTAAAATTAGAAGTTAAATTAGGAAATGATATCAAAGTGAATGTAATGGGTAAAGGTGTAATAAATGTTTTGGCCAAGAATGGTGAAAGAAGATTTATACCTCATGTTTATTTTGTACCTGGACTAAAACATAATATTATGAGTATTGGACAGTTAGTATAGAAAGGTTATAGAGTGTCTTTTATGGATAATGTTTGCACAATATTCAACAAGTTTCCAAGTGACAGATTGATAGGAAAAGTGGAGATGACCAAGAATCGGATGTTCCCTCTTCGAATTCAGAGCATCCAAGGAGAAGAGGAAGCCCACTTCAAATCCATGCAGCTAGACCAATCATGGCTATGACACTTAAGGTATGGACATTTACATTTTGGAGGTTTGAATTTGTTACAGAAGAAAAATATGGTGAAGGGTGTACCACCAATAGAAAATCCAGGAAGTTCATTTGACAGTTGTATTATGGCAAAACAACATAGAGATAACTTTCCAGTAGGAGGCTCATATAGAGCTAAGGTAATATTAGAGTTAGTCCATAGTGATTTATGTGGACCAATGTAAACTACATCATTAGGAGGTAGTACTTATTTTCTAACCTTCATTGATGACTTTGGCAGAAAGACAAGGATATATTTTCTCAAAAATAGGTCTGAAGCCTTTGGAAAGTTTAAAGAATTCAAGGCAACGGTTGAAAATCAGAGTGGCCATTATATCAAGGTACTTAGATCAGTCAGAGGAGGTGAATATATGTCTAATGCATTTCAAGATTTTTGCAGGTATCATGGCATCAAAAGGCAATTGACTACAAGGTACACACCACAACGGAATGGTGTAGTAGAAAGAAAGAATAAAACAATCATGGAGATGGCTAGAAGCATGTTGAAAGCCAAACACTTGTCAAATGAATATTGGGCAGAAGTAGTAGCATGTGCAGTGTATATTCTTAATAGAAACCCAACAAAGAGTGTCAAAGTTCGAATTCCACAAGAAGCGTGGAGTGGTAAAAAACATAGTGTAAATCATTTCAAAAAAATTGGTTGTATAGCATATTCTATTATACCATCTAAATTGAGAAGAAAGCTTGATGATAGAGGTGAGAAATGCATTTTTATTGGCTATTCTAAAGAATCAAAAGCTTATAAGTTGTATAACCCTATTTCAAAGCAAGTGATTATAAGCAGAGATGTTGAATTCAAGGAAGACGAAGCATGGGATGGTAGCACCATCACAATTGGAGCACCAATTCCACAAATTGAAGAAGAATTTGAAGAACAAAATTTGCAAGGAGATCAATCCTCTCCACAAGAAAGAGCAAGCACTCCAATAAGAACTCCTAGGAGGTTTGAACAAAGTGAATCATCTAGACATGCATGTCACCCTACTCCAAATTCACAAGTAAGTGATGAATCATATCCAACTCTTGCTACTTTAAGATCAAGAATTAAAGGTAAGAAAATGAGAAGTTTGAATGAGATTTATAATCAAGCAGAAGAGAAATTAGATTTGGTTTCATATTTTGCTCTTTTCACTCTGATCCTATGTATTATGAAGAAGCAGTTAATTAGGAACATTGGATAAAAGCAATGGATGAAGAGATGAATGCTATTGAAAGAAATCAAACATGGGATCTAACAGCTCTAACTGAAGGTAAGGATTGTATAGGAGTCAAATGGGTTTATAAGACTAAATTTGATGCAGATGGAAATGTTGAAAAGCACAAGGCAAGGTTAGTAGCAAAAGGTTTTGCACAAGAACATGGAATTGACTATAATGAAACATTTGCTCCAGTTGCTAGACTTGACACTATTAGAATGGTTTTATCAATTACTGCTCAAAATAATTGGTATGTATATCAAATGGATGTAAAATTAGCATTTTTGAATGGTTTTCTAGATGAATAAGTATATGTAAAGTAGGCCACAGGTTATCAAGTACAAGGACATGAAGAAAAAGTCTACAGATTGAAGAAGGCTCTTTATCGTCTCAAGTAGGCACCAAGAGCATGGTATAGCATGATTGATTCATATATGATAAACAATGGATTTAGCAAAAGCAATGGTGAGCCTACTTTGTACACAAAAATCAACAAAAAAGATCAGATTTTGATTGTGTGTTTGTATGTTGATTTGATTTTCACTAGAAATTTGTCTGTAGACACTTTTAAATCAGCAATGAAGAAAGAATTTGAAATGACAGATTTGGGATTAATGAAGTATTTTTTGGGCATAAAAGTTGTACAATCAGATAAGAGAATTTTTATTTGTCAAACTAAATATGCAAAGGATGTGTTAAGGAGATTTAAGATGCTGAATTGTAAACCAGCACCTACACCAGTTGCTACAAGGACTAAACTTAGCAAAGAAGATCAAGGATCTAAAGTTGATTCTACAATATTCAAAAGACTAGTTGGCAGTTTGATGTTTCTTACAGCTACCAGACAAGATATCAGTTATGGGGTTAGTTTAATCTCAAGATTCATGGAGTCACCAAAAGACTCACATTGACAAGTTGGGAAAAAGATATTGAGATATGTGGCAGGAACTACAGATTATGAAATTTTATATTCCACAACTAATGATTTTAGTTTGATTGGTTTTACTAATAGTGATTTTGTAGGTAACGTTGATGATAGAAAGAGTACTTCTGGACATGCCTTTCTTTTAGGCATAGGTGTGGTCACATGGGCATCCAAAAAGCAACTTATAGTGACACTTTCATCAACCGAAGCAGAGTATGTAGTAGCCACATCAGCAACATGTCAAGCAATTTGGATGAAAAGAATATTGAAAGATTTATTACAAGCACAGAAGGAGTCAACACCATTTTTTTGTGATAACAAATCAACGATTGCATTATCATAAAATCATGCGTTTCACAAGAGGAGCAAGCACATAGATACAAAATTTTACTTTATCAGAGAGTTAGTGAACAATGGAGAAATCCATCTGGAATTTTGCAGATCAACTGGGAGATATATTCATAAAGGCATTAGCAAAGGAGACCTTTGATTATTTGAGACAAAAATTAGGCATTGTAAATGATGAAGTTGTTAATGGTAGAAATTAAACGGGAGTGTTAGAAATTCAAGATAATTTCTACACATGCAAGCAGTTAGCTGAAATTAAGCAATCAGTTAGTAAACTGGCAGTTGAGCAATTAGTTAGTTTACATTCAGTTAGTTAACTAATAGTTAGAGATCAGTTAGTTTAAATAGTTAACAAACAGTTAGTTAAACTGTTGGAGAAGCAATTTAGTTTCAGTTAGCATGGAGTTAATTTTAGTTAGTTATGTAGTTTATTTTTGGATTCAAAATCTATTTAAAGACACCTTGAGAGCAGCATTGTAACCAAGGAAAATTGAAGACCAATAAAATCTTTTTCTTTCAAAAATTTGCAATAGCAATTGGGTTCAATTCTTGTTTATTTGTTTAAGTTCTTGTTTTTTCATGCTCTCTTGATTCTAATAGAAAACCCATTGCAATTACAATTAAAAATGTTGTAAGAAACTTTTCAAAAAAAAATATTTTAAACTACCACTTGACTTAATTGGTTTGCAAAGCCCACACCGAATCCCAACATGATATGTCCAACTATGAGCATAGCGACATTTATAGTGGTCCCGTTAAGATCTATGCCAACGAAGAAAGTGCACCCCGTCCCCATCAAAACTTTCCACCCAAAAGCTCTGGTAATAGATGATGCTAAAAGCGAAGACACTATGTACA
This sequence comes from Torreya grandis, assembly GCA_037957365.1. Taxonomy (NCBI): domain Eukaryota; kingdom Viridiplantae; phylum Streptophyta; class Pinopsida; order Cupressales; family Taxaceae; genus Torreya; species Torreya grandis. Next base: position 437,912 of record JARHVA010004551.1, read on the forward strand.
ATGAGGAAGTGAATAAAGTAATAATTAGGCTGTCCAACTTGCAGTACTCATTTGAATTTATGCTAACTTCCTTCCTAAATACTGTAGGAAATAATTTATTCAAAAAAGATGGCATTGATGTAACTACACTTGTAGTTGGAGTCACATAAATATATGAAATAAGAAATAGCCATAAAATACAAACCAAAAAAATATGCAACTATAACTACTACTTGAAATTCCAATGTCCTAGTCGAAGATCAGTCCGCCAGTGACAGTCACAATGTATAATATTGTGAATACAAAAATAGTCATCCTGAAACAATAAGAATTGAAGACACATAAACAAATCTTAGGAGAAAGAGTGGCAGAAATGGGGAAAATCCCAAAATGGTTTTGAAATACCCATCTGAGTTGCCCATGGTAATAGCCTGCACATGTCACTACAGTGTCATTGCCTCTGATAGCATGAAGGTGCCATCTATTTCTCAGTCCACGTATCATTGGCTGTATCAAAAATTCAAATAAATTAAACTGCTAGAAAATGCGCAGGTTAACGCAACTACCATTTTAGCTCTTTAATCCATAAAAAAATAAATTAAATAAAAACATTTTTCATCGGACGTAGTTTACAACTACCATTCACTATTTATTGTCAACTAAGAAAATAATTAAAAAAAAAAGCAAACCATTTGATTTCATGATTAGAATGCTTGATATTGATGGAAAATGGATCCCAATGCATATTAATCTCGCCAGGGCTTCACAATAGTACCAGGCATGTACTAAAAATACACACACTATAAAAATAGCAGAAATGATCATCTCAGTATACTTTATTCCTTATGTAATTTACATGATCCATGCTCCATTGGATTGTTGTTAATGTGAAGAATACAAAAAAATAAATGGAAAACCTCCACTATGATACTTTGTTTCTTATGTGTCAACTACGGAAGTACCTTATTTTCTATAAATAATTTCTTGGTCATCATCTGTCATCCCCATCCAAATTTACTAATTCGATTGTTGAGGATTGGTAATATTTGGTTAACTCTGTAACTTTGGTTTAGAGAACAAAACCTAGCTTGCCTCTAATTTAAAAATAATCATTAATTTTTTTCATGTGAAGGAAATAGTCTTATTCTACTCTTCAGGTTCTATTTTTGATGGTCCATTTTATCAATTTGGTAATTTTTTATGATAGTAACGTAATCAATGCTTCTTCTATTCTAGGACATTTAATTGCTGGTGGGATTTGAATATGGGCTGATAATATGTCAATACATCCATTTTAACTATGGAACCTCAACCTAAGGGATATATATTTGCATATTGACTTAGTGGAGGTATAGGGAGTAGAACCCCTGCTTGTGTCCTTAATCAGGAGTGTCCCTGCCAATCCCATAATTATCATGTATTAAAAATATTTTACAGAGATGATACGATAGTTATTTCTCCTGAATATTGAGATGGAGACATCATTTTCCATTGTTTACCAATTCTCTGGTGAAGTGAAACCTAGTGTCAATATGATATCTTCTCTTGTGAAAAACATGATTATTTGACAGTCCAATTGTTGATTTGTTATCACAAAATTTGTGTAGAATTCTTCTTCTTATACAATAGATTCTTTCAACACTCTTTTTCTGCAAATTAATTGACATGTTGGTGATGTTGTTGTCACATGCTCTACTTTTGCTGATGAAATTCTCACTATAACTTACTGCTTTGATGCCCATGAAACCACACATGTGCCAAAATAAAAAGCATATCTAGAAGTACTCTTCATATCATCTATGCTACTTGTAAAATCACTATCAATATACCTAATCAAATAAAAATCATTAGTATTGGAATATAATATTCTATATCCTATTGTTCATGCAACATATCCTAATATTCTCTTCCCAATTTATCAGTTTGAGTCTTTTGGTGACTTAATAAATTTTTAAACCAAACTAACTGCATACATAATTTCTGGCCTTATAGCTATGAGGTACATCAAATTTTCAATGAGTCTTTTGAACATAGTTGGATCAACATTGCATCCATTATCTTCTTTATTGAGTTTTTTACATGTTGCAACTGGAGTTGGTGTAGGATTACACTTCATCATCCTTAATATTTTCAACACATCCTTGATATACTTATATTGACAAATAAATATACCACATTTTGATTGCACAACTTCAATGCCCAAAAACTATTTTGTCAATCCTAAATCTGTCATTTCAAATTCTTTTTTCACTATTGTTTTGAAAATGTCTATAGAAATTTTTTTATTAGGGATTAAGTCATCAACATATAAACATATAATCAAAATATGACATTGTTCATTGATTTTTGTATGTTATGTAGGCTCATAATTGCTTCCATTGAATCCATTGCTTGTCAAGTACGAGTCAGTATGACTATATCATGCTTTTAGTGCTTGTTTCAAGAGCCCATAAAGATCTTTCTTTAATTTCTATACCTAGTGGTTGTTCCACATATACTTTTTCTTCTAGAAAACCATTCATAAAAATTAATTTGATATCTATTTGGTAAATCTTTCAATTGCTTTGTACTACTATGGCTAAAACCATCATGGCTATATCACATCTTGTAGTTGATGTAAATGTTTCATTATAATAAATTCCATATTGTTGATTAAAACCTTTTACTACTAACATTGCTTTCTACTTTTCAACTTATCCTTCTACATTGGATTTGGTCTTATAAACCCATTTAACTCCTACATTATCTTTACCTTTAGGTAAATCTACTGGCTTTCATGTTTAATTTCTTTCAATAGAATGCATTTTTTCATCCATAGTCTTGATCCAATGATCTTCCTTAGCTACCTCTTCAAAATATATAGGATCATGAGATAATAAATCATAATTTAAGTGTAAATTTAAATTTTCTTCTCCTTGATCATAAATTTCTTTCAAACTTTGTATTTGCTTCCCTCAGTACATTGATCTTAATGAGAAAAGTGTAGCTATGATTCATTAATTCCTTGTGAATTGGGACTTGCATCCACTGATGATTCACTTCGCACAAAATTACTTGGTGTTCTTAGCTCTCCTAAGTTATTTCCTTATAGACTTCTTAGTGGAGTACATGTTGCTTGTGAACTTGGCTGTGAACTTGACTAGTCACATTGCATACATTTTACTATTGATTCTTTTTCTTCTTGAGGTATTGATTCTCCAATTGTAATTGTTCTATCAGTACTTCCATCCCAACCTTTCACTTCTTTGAATTCAACATCACTCATTATTACCTTATTGGTATGGGATTGTACAACATATAAGCTTTTGATTGTTCATTATAATAAATAAATATACATTTTTTACCTCTATCATCCAACTTTCTTCTTATTTATTTTGGTACATGTGCATATGTCACATATCTAAGAAATTTTAAATGAAATACACTATGTTTTCTTCCACTTTATGTTTCATGTGAAATTTTGTTATTAAAAATCTTTGTAGGACACATTATTATACTATAAACTTCACATGTTACTACTTATTCCCAAGTATTAATTATACCAAGGCTTGGCCTTCAACATGCTCCTATCCATATCCATTTTTATTCTATTCGTCATATATTTAACACCATTCTATTGTGGTGTATATATTGTAGTGAATTACTTAATTTCATGATACTTGTCAAAACATATAAACTTATTCTGACATGAGTACCTTGATAAATAGACTACTCTATTTTTCAACCATTTATTTGAACTCCTTGAATATTTTTAAGGCTTCATACTTGTGATTCATAAAATATATACAAGTTTTCCTACTAAAATCATCAATGAATGTTAGAAATATGTACACTTCCTCCTAATTTTAGTGTCTTCATAGGTCCACATATATCAGTGTAAAAAGCTCTAATGGTTCATTTGCACTATAGAACATTCCTATTTGAAAAAATTATTTGTGTTGTTTTCCCAAAATATAACTCTCAAATAAATTCGATGGTTGCTCAATTTATGGTAATCCTCTCACCATTTGATTCTTCTGCAATAAACTCAAATATTAAAAATGAAGATGTCCATACTCTAAGTTCCATAACCATGTTGGATCTAAATGGTCTAAATTTTAATTTGTCTCAGGCTCTTCTTTGCTTAACTTTTCACTCTTGATTTAAGGTGGGAGCATTCAGTTCTTGGTCATCTCAATCTTTACAATCAACCTGCCACTTAAAAATCTATCTAGTATAGTTCACACATTATATTTGAGTGATACTATGTAACCTTTCTTCACGTGTTTCCCAACACTCATGAGTTTATGCTTCAAACCTGGTATAAAATAAACATCTAGAATATATTTTATTTCACCATGTTTTATGAAAATATTAATCACACCTTTACTAATATCTGATAATTTATTATCATTGACTAGATTGTCTTCTGACTTTAAAAAACTGTCTAAGATTGCAAACAAATCTATATTTTATGTCATATGATTATTGTATCCATTGTTTAAAAATCAAATATCATTGGAACTCTTTGATTAATATGAAATAGAATGAATAATTACTCCAAAAAAAATTAGATACATCTAAAAAATTATCATTTTGCTTACCCCAATTTGCTTGTTTTTTCCAACACTCATATGTGTAATAACCAAACTTCTTGCAAAAATGACACTAAACATTATATTTATAATACCTTTGAGAATGTTGATGAGACTGGTTGTGCCCTTCAAAACTATGAGTATTGAAATTTTAATTTATCCTTTCACCTTGATTTTGAATACTACTTTCACCTCTTTGATTATTATGTATACCTCTACCTCTGAAATTTGACCTTCCTCTTCTTTTACCTTTTTTGAATGAATCCTATGATTTCAAAGCATTCTCTATAGAAGAATTATTGTTCTTGTTCATTATTCATTTGTGAGATACTAAATACCCCATCAACTCATTTATAGATAGTTGTGTTTGATCTTTATATTATTCAATAGCAATAAAAATAGAATCAAACTTACCGAGTAGATTCTTGAGAATATTTTCCACAACCTTCTGATTAGGTATTTCTTCTCCATGTGGTCTGATTTGATTAATAGCACTCATGACTTGAATGAAAAATTGATCTACAAAATCTGAATCTTTCATCTGCATATTCTCAAAAAAATTCCTAAGATTCTATAATTTAGCAACATTTACCTTAGTTGTTCCCTAATAACCTATGTCTAGGATATCCCATGCCTCTTGGACCTACTTGTTGCTTGAACCCTCAGGAAGAAAGACTTGTCCATTTCATGTTGAATAAAAAATAGGGATTTTACATCCTTCTTCTTGTTTTCTCTAAGTTGGTCTCTTTATACTCATGTCAAATCCTAATAGGTTGCCTAATTTGTAAGATCTATGAATTTATTCTCCACTAAATCGCATACATCTTGTAAGTAGAAAAAACATTTTCATTTCGATTGACCAAAAATCATAGTTCTTCACTAAATCCCATATAACCTATAAGGATTGGAATTTGGGGCTATGTAAGACTATTCTTCATTTCCATAATTTGTTGTTGAGATTTAATTATGTATTTATTCCTTATAATTTTTCTGAACAACTATAATTAGACATCTTCTCTTTACCATTTTTCACATAAAATATTGTGGCTTAAACCAATACTGTACCCCCTTTTTAAAATATATTATGATCATTTCTTTTCTCTTATCAACTATTTTAGGAAGGATAATTATTTATTTTCTTTATTTTTCTTATTTAGCTTAGTCACTGGGTAGCTTGTGGACTGCAACCCTTTTTGTCTTTTCTATTTTTACTGTTGACTATGCTATTAAATGTTTTTGCCTAGTCTTTCTCAACCTAGTTATGCTCTTTCTTCTCTCTTGCCTAGGCTTGGACTACACTTCTTCTACATTGGCTTTAGTGTTTTACATGTTCCAATGACCCACCACAGTTTTCTTAGCTACTCTTTCTCCTAGCATAGACTAAACTCTCTTTTTTTTCTCCTAGCCTCTGATACCATAGTGAAGATCAAAATAAGACTCACAAAATTAAAATATACAACAAACTAATTTTATTCAACTTCATTCTTATCATATTTGGTTACAAAGAGCCTCAATTAAATAGAGGACTATGAAGAATATAAATATATTTATTAAAACAAAAACAAAAAAAAATTAGAAAAGTATAACTTTAAAGTAATTATCTAATCCTAATCCACACATCTTTAGCTTTAAGGTAAGTTTTAAAACAAATATTATGTAGGAATCAAATTGATATTCTAACATTTTGAATATGGGTTGCTACTATGTCAACACATCCACATTAACTATGGAACCACAACCTAAGAGACATAATTTTAGATTGCCTTAGTGGAGGTATGGGGATTATAACACCAAAATTTTTTCCCAAATCAAGTATGGTCCTGCCAACCCCATAATTATCATGTATCTAAAAATATTTACTCAAAGATGATAGGATAGTTCTTCCTCCTAGTTATTGAGAAAGAGACATCTTCTTATTCATCTATATACCCACCAAGAAATAAAGGGAATGAATATTTATAAATTGTTGTACTAAATATGTATAAATTTGAACAATCAATGCAATTTTAGATATTAAATTCTAGGTGAAATAGTTATTTTAAGAAACAATATCTTGTATTGATTTTTTAGAAAAAAAAAACACCTAAAATTAAGATTTCAATTTTAAAATATCATAAAGTGTCAGTGAAAATTTTAAAAAAAATATTATAAGGATTGAATGAAAAATATAATAATATATATAAAAAATACAAAAAAATTAACAATCTATCACATAAACATTATGTTTTCAAAAAAAATATTGGAAATATACTCAAACAATTATTTCTAAAATCTTGTTCTTTAGAAGAATATATAACCTATTAAACGTCCTTTATAACTTCAGATAGTTTTTCAAAAAAAAACACCTTCCATAAGATAATATATTTATAATTTTGATTGAATTTTTAAGCTCCCTTTAATTATATATAATATTGTGGAATATTTTGAATAAAAATTTAAAATCACCATATCATTAGGACATCTATTACTCTTCAATTATCAAATTAATATTTATGGGGTATGAAATCATAAATCACAAATAAATCATACAGTCCTTAATTTTAACACATGACATGTGAATTTTAGTCTTGTCACATCCTTCTAATAGAATTCTACAAATCCATATGTCTGTATTAATATTTTCATATATTGACATTCTATCAAATAATATGAAAATGAACAAATTAAAAAATAAACATTCTAGTTATTAACTTCTTCTTACAACCCAAGACCAAATTTATTTTTAAGAATATGAATTTTGTAGGGCACATAGAATCAATCATGACCAAATCATGTTGACAAATGATGGTGCATGAAAAAATTATTCATATGGGTTTATATCCTAAGCAAGAGCTTAAAATATCCTTACCTTACTTTCAATTGAATTTAAGAACCTACCCACATTTAAAGTTTTTCTCTCTAAAAGACTTGAAAATAATGGAACACTTTAAAAACTATGGAGATTTTTTTTTTTTTCCAACCTTTTACATTTTTGGAGATGGGGATTTATAAAACCATAGTGAAATTAAACACAAACTTTAAATTACTCAAAGTTTTTATCAAAATAAAAGAAAGCAAACCTTAAAATGAAACAAAATAGTTGGGAAATCCAAAATACAAAATTGTGTAACAAATAACAAAGAGTAAGCGACCCATATTTGTAAGGCTAATCTTAAAATTAAAGACAAAACTTCAGATCACACAAAATAAAAAATAGTGATGCTACACTTATGATGTTGTGCCTCTCCCTAATTGCACCAAATAGTTAATTGCTACATTCTATTCTAATTGATTCTAATTGATAATGGATTTCTTACATTATGCCTCTATAAGAAGAGGACTTACACGATTACAATGAAACTAATTTTCTAGTTGTAGACGTATTCTAACATTTCTAGGTAGTACAATGAATAAATAAGAAACAAAGCAAAAATAAATTAACTAAATATAGTTATAATAATTTATGAATTCCAACACTCTCCCATAAATTCTTCCATTAGATATTAAAATATACATTACTCTTAAATTCTATCTTAAATGCTCGAAGGTCTCCTTCACTAGAGTCTTTATGAAGATGTTTGCTAACTTATCTTTATATCTACAGAATACCAATTTGATTTCATCATCTTCAACCAATTCTATTATGATTTGATAATGAATTTCTATGTTCTTGATTCACCCATGAAACACTAGGTTCTTCATCAATGCTATTGAAGACATGTTATCCCAAAATATGATATTTCCATCTATTTGTTTCTTCTTCAAATCTGCTAAGACTATCCTTATCCATATTATTTGACATGCTACTACATTTGATGCAATGTATTCAGCTTCAGTTGTGGAAAGAGACACTATGGGTTGCTTCTTTGATGCCCAAGAAATGGCTCCTAAACCCATGTGGAACACATAACCATATGTGCTTTTGTTGTCATCTACACCTCATCCCCAATTGATATTTGTATAGCAAACTAGATTTAAAAAAGCACTTGATGTTAAATAAAGAATGCCATAGTTCTTGGTTCTATTGACATATCTTAGAATTCTCTTACCCGCTTGCCAATGTGTATGCTTAGGTGTTTCTGTGAATCTAGAAATAAAACTTATTGCATACACTATATCAGGCCTAGATGTTGTCAAATACATGAAACTATCTACCATGCTCTTATATAGAGTTAATTCACCTCATTATCATAATATTCCTTACTCAACTTGAGACTTGTAGTGGTTGGTGTTGGCACAACCTTGTTTTTCAACATTTTGAATCTCTTCAAGATTTGTGAAGTATACTTATACTAAGATATGAATATGCCATGATCCATATATTGTAATTCTATACCAAGAAAATATCTCAACAAACTTAAGTCTGTCATTTCAAATTATTTTTTAATTACTTCTTTGAACTCACTAATAAAAGCATCATCATTTCCTGTGAATATTAAACCATCTACATATAACATAGTAAACGAAACCATACCATGGCTCTCCTTGATGTATAGTGTAAGATCACTATTGCATTTTTTGAAACCTTTGGTAGTGAGGTATGCATCAATTCTACTATATCAAGTCCTTGGTGCTTGCTTAAGTCCATAGAGTGCTTTCTTTTGCCTAGACACCTTATTTTCTTATCTTAGTACTTCATATCTAGGTGGTTGATCAACATACACTTCTTTTTTGAGTACTCCATTAAGGAAGGCAAATTTCATGTCCATTTGATATACTTTCCACTTGTGCTAGGCAACTATTGCTAAGACAACCCACATGGTTTCAATTCTTACAACAGGAGTATAAGTCTCATCATAGTATTTAACAGGTTTCTATTTGCATCCCTTAACAACCAATCTTTCTTTGTATCTATCAATTTTTCCTTCTACTTTGTTCCTAGCCTTGTAGACCCACTTCACTCAAATCACTTGTTTACCCTTAGGTAAATCAGCTAACTCCCATGTCTTGTTTCTTTCTATTTATTCTATTTCCTTATTCATGGCTTTACACCATTTCTCTTATTTTACTGCTTCTTCAAAACATGTAGGTTCATGTAATGAAAATAAAGAAAAATTCAATTTTTCATCATCATACCTTGAATCACCATATATCTCCCACAAGCTCCTTATCTTTCTAGGCATAAGGGAAGAAAGAGTTTGACTTGAATTACAACTGGAGTTGGTTGATTTTGGAGCATGTTGTGAAGGTGATAAAAGTGTTGATGATTGTTCACCTTACTGATCTGTGACTTATTTAATTTGAGCATCTTCATTTCCATCATCTATGAGTATCAATTTTGAGATACCTAATGCAGTGTGAATGGTTCCATCCCATGATTCATTTTCAATGAACTTTACATCACTACTAATCATAACCTTCCTTGTAATAGGATTGAATAATTTATATGTTTTAGTGTCTTCACAATATTGAACCAATATACACTTTTCTCCTTTATCATCAAATTTATGCCTCCATTCATTTGGTACATGTGCATATGCCACACACCCAAATATTATGAGATGCTCAACATTATAACTTATGTTTGTCCATGACTCTTGTGGAGTCATATTTTGAATTGCCTTTGTGGGACACATGCTCAAAAAATACATTGTTATTGCTAAGCTTCACCCAAATATTCTTTTTAAAGTCCTTTGCCTTTCAATAGGTTTATAGACATCTCTTAGATGGTCCTATTTCTCCTTTATGCTACTCCATTTTGTTCTGGAGTGTATCTCAATATGAATTATTTTTAAATTCCTTCATTCATGAAAAAAAATTAGGAATTCACTAGACACATACTCTTCCCCTCTATCTGATGTCAACGCCTTGATGAAACAACCACTTTGTTTTTCACCCAATGCTTTAAACCATCTAAACTTCTCAAAAGTCTCAAACTTATTATTTAGGAAATAAACTTAAATTTTCTTACTATAATCATCTATGAAAGATAGGAAATATGCATTCTTAGAGTGGGTGAGGGTTTTCATTGCACCACAAAAATAGAGGTTCACCAATTCCAAAGGTGATTTTTCACTTTCAGACATACCTGATTGAAAAGGTTGCCTATGATGTTTCCCTATTATGCATGAATCACATTTTATTTTAGGTATTACAATCCTTGGTAGACCTATAACCATATTCTTGTTAGATAAAAGATATAATCAAGAAAAACTTAAATGTACATACCTCAAATTTTAGAGTATAGATGTGTCTTTCATGACTATCTTGAAGGTTTCTTCATCTAGTACTATTGTACTCTTGAAAGGATCAATCTACATCTTGAGAGGAAACATTTGGTTCTTTGACATTTGAATCATAGCTATAATGTTCTTGCTTCCTTCCTTGTCAAAAATTTTGAATTCTCCATTATCCATCAAAACTCTATATCCCTTTTAGATCAAGTGTCCAATACTCAATAGATTATGGTTCAAAATTGGATCATAATAAACATCCTAGATTTCTCTCTTGTCACCTTATTTAGTGCAGATAACAATAGCTCCTTTGCCATTAATAGGGACTCTTTAATTATTTCCCATCTTAATATCTAAATGATTATTCTTATCAATAGTGGAAAATAGATTCTCATTACCACTCATGTGGTTATTACATGCACTATCCAAATACCATACCTCAACATGGCTCTGCTCAACAACATTACATACAATGAACATATTTGGTAAATGTTTAGATTCACCTACATTCTCAGTGGATGCATGTGAATTTTGTCTTGATTGGTTATATTGCCTCTTTCTACATTCATTGGCAAAGTGACCATACTTATGACAATAATAACATTTAATATTATTTTTATCATACCTTTGATTTGAAATTATACTTTTTTTCTTGTCTTAGAAATTTGGTTGGGAGTTGTTGGCTCCTTCATAATTGTCTGAGTTTAATCTAACATAGGGGATCCTTCCTCTTCCTCTACCCCTGAAGTTTCTACCCCTATTTTATCTTTCTCTCCCCTTGCCTCTAAAACTAGTCTGAGCCTTGAAAGATTACTCTAGGGAAGAAAGTCTAGATCTGTTCAACCAATGCTAGTGGGTTTTAAGAGAACCCATCATTTCATCTACTATCATCCTTGAGGGTTCTTTGGCCTCCTTAATAAATCTGACAATTGGATCATATTACATAGGCAAACTCTTAATAATATTTTCAATGATTCTTTGATCCTCTATTGTTTCACTATTTACTCTTAACTAATTTATCAAGCCAGAGATCCTAGTATGAAACTTAGAAATAGACCCATTTTCATTCATTTGTATTGTTTCAAATTTTCTTCTCAGTATTTAGAGTTTCACTAAATGTACCTTATCTATGCCTCGATAGGAATTTTGGAGGATCTCCTATGCTTGCTTTACATAATTTACCTCTACAATTCTTAGATATATAGCTTCAACAATTGTCATCTCTATCAGATTCAATGCTTTTGCATCCATCCTTTGATTCTCCTTCAACTGAGTCTTCTAGGTATTTGTCAATGTGTTGTAAGCAACTTGATCGATCATGTCTATGAATCTGGTGACCACACACTCCCAAAAATCATTCACCACAAATATTGTCTTCATCTTCTTTGCCCATACATCATAAATTTTTCTTTCAAATGTATGTAGACGCTACTAGCTTTTTCCATCTATGTTGGCTATATTACCGATCCACTCTCTCCTATTTTTTAATAGATCTTAAATAAATATGCTTATGAGAAATTGGCTATAACATAAACACTTACATGTAAAACATTGATCAAGGTTGACTTATATCTTCTATGATCTGGCTATCCTCCTTCATCAATTTTAGTGATTTGTAACTTCTTTGACTGTGCATGGTAGATATGATTAAGGATGCGGCCTTTAATCTTCTTTTCGACTTTACTATGACCTTCTAGTTCTTATTATTCTAGCAAATTGAAATCACTCCTTCACTATGATATTTGGACATGTAGCATCCCAACTACCATGATTTGTGGATCTACGCTAAGATGGTTGGCTTGATCTTTGTTATGGAAATGATTTCATAGATTCTCATAGCTTTAGTGAGATGTAGAAACTCCATGTTGGCTTCTCTTTTTCCTGATAGTAATGATCTTTGATCTCCTCTTTTACTATTTTTCCAATGACTATGATGATGCGCCTCTTGGCTCTGTAATGATCTTTTAGCTGATTCTCCCATGGTGTACAGATGCATGATTATACTACTAGTGTAGCCTTTCTCCTTATTGGAATTGTAGGATCTTTTTAACCTGGGTGTTGCTTCTTATTCTTCTACCTAGATCTTTTGGCCTTCAGCTCTGATACCAAACTAAAGATAAAACATCATATCACAAAACAAAACATAATTATACTACACTTATGATGTTTTGTCTCTCCCTGTTTGCACCAAATAACTAGCTATTGCATTCTATTCTGATTGATTCTAATTGATAATGGCTTGCTTACATTGTGCCTCTATAATAAGAGGACTTAGATGGATTACAATGAAATTTATTTTCTAATTTTAGACATATTGTAATAGTTTCTATGGAATACAATGAATAAACAAAAACCAAATAAAAAACAAATTAACTAAATATAGTTATAAGAATTTAAGAATGCCAACAAAAGTTTCCCGAAATGCAGTATAAAAGCCACATTTGAGATTTACCTAATACCAAAAATAAATGTAAGGCTAATATTCGTGCTAATAAAATACAACAAACATATGATAAAAATAGCCATGACACATTGGAATACTATGTAGACATTCGAAACAAGCTTCTAAGAGTGCAAACAATATTTTAGAGAGCTATTGGACAAGTGGTATACCCAGAGAGAACTCATATGTATAAAATCCACATGAAACCAATTAAATAATGCAATAAAAAGAAAGGAAAGTACACACAACTTCATTGGTCCAAAACATCTATAATGGCTTCAAATATCATCCCTAATGAAAATAGGGGCAAGGCAGCATAAAATCAAATGAGATGCAAAATACTAGAAATGCAACATAGAAATATTTGTACCTAGGATAGGACAAAAATTTGAAATATTTTCCTTGCAAGTGGCAGTGCCCCATCTCCCAATATTCATTGAAGGTTATGACATCTAAGTTTCCATAACACTCTAAAAGGTACTCCATTTAGTTTGGCATCTCCCCCAACTTTCTCTAAACAATAAGGTCCCTACAAAATATAATACAAATGTTAGGCTCATCTTTGAAATTGTCAAACCAAAAGCTTAATTTTAATTAAAGTAAAGTAAAATAATTGTCTATTTTAGACAAATTCATTAATTACATTAATTAGTTGATTAAACACATCCCACAGAACATATTATTAGAGTAATTAGTCACCACAATAGAGCCATGTTCACTTTCAAAATTTATAAGTTTGTATTCTATAAAAATGTATAAAATATTTATAAACTTTGGTTAAGTAAATATAAATACAGTTAGAGGATGGATCTATTATCAAATTTATATAATTTGGGGCTATTTTTAATGATTGTATGATGGTATATACGATTTTGCACCATAACTAGGCACTCAAAAGTTCTTGCAATTTTGCACATAAGATACACTCAAAATAAATTCTAAAGCACCATATAAAATTCTAACTGTTCAAATTTTTAATATTCCAAGAAACCTTGGAAATTGATGATCAATAGCCTGATTTAGAATATTAGAAGGTATATTATAGTCAACAATTCCAATAGGTTATAAATGTTTATAGCTTAGTAAAAAAGACTATAAATCTTTACGGCCTATAAAAATTAGTAACCCCTAATGTTTTCTAATATCCTTTCCTAGGTATTAACTAGAAAATTAGTAATTACTTGGATGGTTTCTATGAATAATATGATTATAGGTACCCAAAAGACTCAGAGGTCCATTGTTTTCAATTGATAGGCATAGTTAATTTGAAAGCTTAGATTAAAAAACAAGCTTTTTCCAAGATGCTTTTTACTATTCTCAAGAATGTTTATGAGAGTATGTTTCTTTTAATTTTTTAGGTACGGGAAATGTTAAAAAAGATAATCACCATAGAAATCTTACAAGCCAGGTTAGAGCATGCCACTATCCATTAAAATTTACATTTCTTTAGTGAAATCCAACAACTATTGGGATAACTAGGTTAGTTTAAGACCCCAGATTAATGTTTGTGGCTTCAAAAATCCCACTGTCAACATTCTTCTGTCATTATTTCTATAGGAATAGGCTCAACCCTAAAAGTCAATAATTTATAAAATTTAAAGAGTAAATAAATAAATAAAATCATTAACATTTTTTTAATTTCATCTATTTTTCTGTTGGAAGTATAGACATTTGCATTCATTTAACATCTAGAAGATATAAAATGTATAAATAAACACCCTTTTTAGATTCCATACCAAAAATTAAGATTAAAATAAGACACAAAAAAACATTAGACAAATAGAAAGATTTTGATTGCAATGACCTTATTATGATGATATAAAACAATACATGGTGCCTCTATAAATAAAGGACAAAAAATGATTTAAAGAAAAATCTAAAATAGTTTTAACACTGGAAAAAAAAGAAAACTACTTTTTAAAACTTATTTAAAGAAGCTCGAAGATTCATCTTCAAAGCTTTCTTATAAAATCAAAATGTATTGGGAGAAATCAAATCCATATTCTAACACTCCCATTTAATTTATACCATGAAATGATTCAATAAATCCATAAAACCCAAATTATATCTCAGGGACTCAAAATTCTTCTATGTTAATACCTTTGTAAATATATCTACCAATTGGTCTTAAGATCTATAAAAATCTACATGTATTTTTCCATTATTCACCATTTGGAAACTCCCTAATGAACTGAAACTTCATGTCAATATGATTGTGCATCTTCTTGAAAACATGATTCTTTGATAGTGTAATAGATGATTTGTTATCATAAAATATTAGTGTAGAATTGTCCTACTTGTGCAATAAATTTGTCAACACTCTTTGCATCCAAAATTCTTTACATGTTGCTAATGTTATTGTCATATACTCTATTTTTGTTGATGAAATTTTCACTATAGGCTACTTCTTTCATGCCTATAAAACTACACTTGTGCCAAAATTAAAAATGTATCCATAAGTAATATTCCTATCATCTGTGCTACCTACAAAAACTCTATCAATATAGCTAGATATATTAAAATTATTAGTTTTATAATATAATATTTCATATCATGTTGTTCTTAGAGACACTAGAAAATTGTACATGATAGTTCTACTTATCAAAATGCCTTAGAATCCCTATTGGACCTTGAGTCTAGTTGAACACACTGTTAGCTAACTAATCAACCTACTAACATAACCTTTTAACCAACCCTTTTTAACTTACTTTGACCCTTTTACCCTTGGACACTCGACTTCTGATGATCAGTATAATCATCGATGATTAGCCTAAACATCAATGGTTAGGACCTCACCAGCTCACCTTCTTAACACATCACTAGCTGAGTATGAGATAATGGGGCTCAATTTAAAATGTTCATCTTATGCAATGATATAAAACATCCAAGCATTTTGATCAGCAACCTCACCCTCTAAAGAACATTCCATCCTCCATTTCTTTTTGCATATAAAAGGAGGGGAGTAGGAGGTGAAAAGGATGGAGGTTAAAGCTACCAAATCTTCTTCTACACCATTATTCAAGTTCTTTATCATCCAATCTTCCTTCAACAACTCAATATCATCAAAAGAGACCTAAACCTCTATCAATTTAATTTTAAGGTCAAATTACTATTACTCTAACAAAATTGCCTCATCCTTCAACTATCGACCATCTAGAAAGTTGTAGGTATATTCTACTTGTTCTTTGTTATCTTGGATTTCCAATCTCCCTAACCTAATCAAAGCTATTTTTACCCTATTTCCTCTCTATAAATACTTAATAGAACCAGCATTTGACCACTTACCTATTCTGCAACTCTTTTTTCAATACATTCAAAAATCCACAGGCAACTGTCAACAACTAGCACAATCATTTATGGTTAGCCAAACCACCGATGGTCACCCCCAACTATCGATAATTACCCAACCATCAATAATTAGCCCAACCACTAGAAATTCACCCAATCACCGATGATCACGATGGCAGAAAATAATAAGTTATTTTTATCACCTTAACCCCATCCAAACCTAACTTTTTGTATTCCTACATGTTCATAGATCCTATTCTAATTTTCTAAACCTAACTTCACCCAATTTAGCATGAGTATTGACTAGATTTTGCTATATTTAGTCATTTTGTTTAACAAGCATTCTAAATTCTTCTTGTATTGCATTTCATTTATTTTATGCAAGTACATTATTTTTAACTTAATTGTATCAACAATGGATTGATACCCTCTTATAAAGTGTATGCTTCTTTGATCTAGCTCATGCTAGGCAGTCCACTTAACTATCTTGCTAATAACTCCATTTTTTAGTGTTTTTTTTATTTACAGGTTATTCCTTCCTAGTGAAAGAGGAGTTATCCATCATCATCTGGATTATGTACAC
The DNA here is from genome assembly GCA_037957365.1 of Torreya grandis. Lineage (NCBI taxonomy): Eukaryota > Viridiplantae > Streptophyta > Pinopsida > Cupressales > Taxaceae > Torreya > Torreya grandis. The sequence continues at coordinate 454,931 of JARHVA010004551.1, forward strand.
ATCACCAATCAGGAATTTTTACTACACCCTTATTACTAGTTTATTATCTTCTTCTAAAATTAATAAATGAGTAAAAACTAAGAGAACTATTTTGGCACGTCCCTTAGGACCTAGAGTTATCTAGGTGCCCTTTCTTTCTTCCTTTATTCTAGGCTCATTGAATAAAATCTAAAATTTCTTTTGGTGTAAAATAAACTCTTTGCGTACATTGATTGTTTGCTTTTTTAGTTCATCTAGGAACTTAAAGGCAAAGTAATTAACTATAGTTTCAGTCTTATTATCACACACTTATCCAAACCACATAATCAATCAACACATCAAAAATAAACATGAGATAAGGCCCAACTAGAATTTATTCACTTAGTGGTGAACCTTACCCTTTCTCGACAATCATGTTTGGAGGTCATTATTAAGGAGAGAACCAACTCAGCTCTCTAGTTGAGTATAAACATTGAAAATTAGTATATTTTAGCTAAGCACCTACCACCTTTATTGTTTGGTGTGTGAAGTGAGGGGGTAGGCCCCAATACCAAACCATGTATTAAATTTTAATACATATTTATCTCTTGAGCACCTAAACACAACCTAGAACCAGCCATAGATTTCCTCTTTACAACCTGATCTACAAGCCAAATTATCTTCTTCACACTTTCTAAAGCATAAGCTAAAAGTGATCTAAAAAGAATCCTATGTTTTAAACACACTTTTAGTGTATATTTAGATTACCTTGATTTATTTTCTTGTCAGGATCCCTGCTCCTTAAGAGCACACTTGCTTACATTTGTATAAGCAACTAAACACGGAATTTAACCAGAAGTAATATGTAACTAGAATTTAGAAACATCACAAAATATGAGAGACAATACAATCTTGTATTAACACTCTTCCAAAAGGAAATACAATGAAGTAATCACACTCTTCCCATACCTCCTGGGTGTACCAGTAATTCTCCCTCAAGAGTTCTCTCTCTCTCAATTACAAACCAATCAACTCAAACACAGAGTTGTTTCAACTAGTCAGTAACAATACTACCAATACACCACCGAGTACACCACATACTCCAAGTAGATCTCCCTGATCTTGTTCCTTGTTGTGTTATAGATCTCGTTTGACCTTGCTATCCCGTAGATCTCCTTTGACCTTGCACACACACACACACACACCTGCAGATCAATTGACCTTACTTACCATGTAGATCTTCTACCTGATCTTGCACAACCTGCAGATCAACCTGGTCTTGTACACCTGCAAACCTAGATCTTACACACCTAGAAGAACCCTTGTCCTTGCCTTTGCAAGTCCTTATGATTCTACAAACTACAATACAACCCCATGGGTCTCTTAAATAGATCCCATACAAACAATAATTAGACTTCCTAATTATAATAATTAGAAATGCAAACTCAAGACTAAAATTAGTCTTTACATGCAAACTGGCCATTCATCAAACTAACTATTCATGTAACTAATAGTTCTATAATGCACAGGTGGCTGACATCAGTCCTTGTATGTCTGGAGATGACTGACATCGGCTGATGAATGACCAATGTTGGCAACTTCTAATCTACCCCTGACCAACGTCGGTTGGCCTGACCGACGTCAGTTAATGTGACACTCAACAACCTCCTCCATGTTTGCATCAATAAAGATTTTAGCTCCACAACCTAACAATCTCCCACTTGGAGATAAATAGCTACACCTATACCTGTACCTGTACATCATCTAATTTTATTTTCTAGCTTGTATCCCTATTCAAGTTCAATCTTGAAGATCAACCACCACACATCCTGTGGTGCTACTCTTGTCATCCAAGTAACCTGCCATATCCTAATCTACATACTCATATAGAGAAGTGCCTGACCTTGCATAACATGAATTCCTACTGCTGGTCCCTCTCAGATACTTGAGAATCCACTGAACTACTTTCCAGTGCTCCTTTCCCAGATTGGCCACAAACTTGCTGACAACTTCTACTGCTTGGGTAATATCTGGTCTAGTACTCATGTACTCAACCTCATCATGTGATTTGGGACACTATTTTATGAACTATCCATCCATAGGTGTGCTAACCGGTTCTGCATCCTACATATTAAACCTCTCCACTACCTTATTCACATAATCATCTTGAGAAAACATCAACCTGTGATCTTCCTTGTCTCTAGAAATACTCATGCCAAGGATTTTTGCTCCTCCTAAATCCTTCCTGGCACACCACTGAGCTACTTTTACCTTTAGCTCAGCAAATCCATGCATGTATGAACCTGCAACAAGCATATCATCTACATATAGTAATAAGATAATGTCGTGACCATTATCTAACCTGGTAAAATAAACACAATGGTTACATTGACATTGACTAAAGCCATGCTTTGTCATACCCCTATCAAACCTGTACCACTGTCCTGAAGCTTGCTCAAAACCATATACCTTGGCCTTCTATCTCACCTGTCCATTCTCTCCTTTCTTTAACCTAATAATCCTTTCATCTTTCAGTGCTTTCATCCCAGCTGGAAACTCTACCAAATCTCCCATTTGGTTCTTTCCCAAGGAATCAACTTCCTCATTCATGCCATGCTCCCACTTTTTCCTAGATTTTACCTGCATTGCCTCTTCAAAACTTCCTGGTTCTTGACCATCAGTGAGTAATAAGTTTAAGTGGTATAAAGAAGAGGAATAATGAATTTGAGGCTTACTTACCCTTTTAGTCCTCAATATGGGCATTTGAGACTCCTTGATAGCTTGTTGTCTGCCCAAAATCCATTCTTTGGTTGACCCTGGTCTGCACCCAACCAATGTCGATTCCACCCGATCACTGACGCTAGTTCCCTAACTGCCATCAGTGTCCACCTAGTAACTGATGTTAGTTCCCTGACTGACATCAGTTTCCACCTGCCCGACATCACCGACTTCGGTCTGCACATGATCGATGTCGGTATCTACCCATTTGACGTCGGTTCTTACCTGACCCACGTCGATAACTGTGTTTTCCTGTGAGTGATGAATTTTACTCACGAGCTCACTTTGGATCATAACCTTGTCTAAACTGCCCTGCTCAGAATTATTTAGCCCCTTGAGCTGATCTCTGTCCATCATCTCCTCCATGGAAACCAAGGCTTTCTAGTTCTTAAGTTTGTCAAAGACATCCGACTTCCTCTTAAAAACAAGCATCCCCTTCTGATTCATGTGACCAAGCCTACAAAGCGACATCTTCACATCTACATCTGAAGTAGATAAACCAAAAGGAGAATCAATAATACAAGTAGATAGATAAATAATACCTACTTTCTTACCACATGTTAATTCAAGTGCACCCTTGAAAACTTTCCAAGATTCCGCTATGAGAGTAACTGTGCAACCCTCATCACCCAACTTTCCTACAAAAATTAGACTCCTCTTCAGGACTAGGACCTGCATGACATCCTTCAACAACCATGTGTTTCCCGTCTATAATTTCAGCTGCACTTCCCCTTTGCCAATGATTTGACAAGGCTCACCAACCCCTAAATAAATCTTTCCAAAGTCTCCATGGACAAAATCATGGAAAAATACTCTATTTGGGGTTGCATGGAAAGAGGCAAAAGAATCTAAAACCCAAGATTCTACTTTTTCCAAGGAACATACAAGATCATCTTGTGCAACAATACCTACAACATCGGCTTCTTCATTTCTTTCATGTTGATCTTCTACCATCCAACAATCTTTCTTTACCTGCCCTTTCTTTCTATAATTCAGTAATTGATCATTCTTGCCATTGAATTCCTCCATTCTTAGTGTACTTTCTTCTGCCATTGCTTTACTCCCACTCAATTAGAAACCCCTGAGAGTGACCTATAATCAAAAAACACTTAACACGCTCTGACCACTTGTTAGTGTACATAACCAAGCTCTGATACCAATTGTCAGTGGTATCACTTGGTGAACGTGGCTCTAATACCAACTATCAATTGTCAATAGTATCACTTGGTGATCCTAACTCTTATACCAATTGTCAGGATCCCTACTCCTTAAGAGCACACTTGATTACCTTTGTATAAGCAACTAAACATGGAATTTAACCAGAAGTAATATGTAACTAGAATTCAAAAACAACACAGAATATGAGAGACAATACAATATTGTATTAACACTCTTTCAGAAAGAAATACAATGAAGAAATCACACTCTTCCCACACCTCTTGAGCATACCAGTAATTCTCCCTCAAGATTTCTCTCTCTTAATTACAAACTAATCAACTCAAACATAGAGTTGTTGTTTCAACTAGTCAGTAACAATATTGCCAGTACACCACCGAGTACACCACGTACTTCAAGTAGATCTCCCTAATCTTGCTCCCTGTTGTGTTGTAGATATCCTTTGACCTTGCTATCCCATAGATATCCTTTGATCTTACACACACACACACACACCTATAGATCAACTGACCTTACTTACCATGTAGATCTTCTACTTGATCTTGCACAACCTGCAGATCAACCTGGTCTTACACACCTGCAAACCTAGATCTTACACACCTAGAAGAACCCTTGTCCTTGCCTTTTCAAGTCCTTATGATTCTACAAATTACAATACACTCCCATGGGTCTCTTAAATATATCCCATACAAACAATAATTAGACTTCATAATTACAATAATTAGAAACACAAACTCAAGACTAAAATTAGTCTTTACATGCAAACTTGTCATTCATCAAACTAACTATTCATGTAACTAACAATTTTAGAATGCACAGGTGTCTGACGTCAGTCCCTGTCTGTCTGGAGATGATCGGCGTCGGTTGATGAATGACCGATGTCAGCAACTTCCAGTCTATCCCTGATCGACGTTGATTAATGTGACACTCAACAACCTCCTCCATGTTTGCATTAGTGAAGCTTTTAGCTCCACAACCTAACATTTCTTTTATTTGAGGTGTGAATTTCATTATTTGTTTCTTATTTTCTCACATGGTCTTTACTAGACAGTAGTTGAGAAATCAAACTAGCCAAGGACCACCTTCCTCTTCCTCTTCCACCTCTATGGAGTATAGTTTATATGTTAAGGGTTCTCCTCCTCATTCTTCCCCTCCTACCATGCCTCAAATAGTAGTTAAGGGTGATGTATATTTTGCCATATTCCTTGATAACAACCCTATAGCCCTCCAACACTACCTTAACAGATTATCTCACTATACCTCTATTGCATTGGTTCCTCCCATAGATCCACCTTATGGTATGCCTCCCTCTATTATGGTTGGTGTTTCTTCTACCCAATTGCTGATCACCCAAGCCTTTTTTTCTAACAATATCCCATTTACTAGCACCACCAAAACCAATCCAAAAGTCTAACCTATAACCAAAATCCTCCTACACCAACCAACACCTATAATGTAGATTCAACCTTACCTCTTCTTACCTATAACCTACCTACCATGGGGATATCCTTTACCCCTATTTCCACCATTCCCATTATCACTACCAATCCACCAATTTCTACCTCACTCTAGAATTTCATACTTTCCACACCTCTTACCCTTCTACCCATTAGGACAAGGGTCACCACTCAACCTCAACAAACCACATCAACTATATCTTCAAACCAAACCTTTTTAATTTCTCAACAAACACCCATGACCTCTTCTCAATATGTTGCTAGTCCACAATGATACATACCACCTTCTACCCAATGTTTTATTCCTACATACAAATATGGGGCATCAACCTAACCTTCCATGACTACATACCAATATGTGGCATCTTCTCAACCTTTCACCTCTTATCCATACATTTTAGTAACCTAACCTTAACTAAACCTACCACCCAATTATGGAGCTCCCCAACCTCAAACTGATTTAGTTAAGATGTTGATGGATAAAATTTCTAGTCTTGAATCATCTATTTCTAGTGCTCATAAACTTTTATCTTATGATCAAATCTCTAATGAACCCATTCACCCATCCATTCCAATTTTACCTTTTCCTTCTCAATGGGAACTACCAAAGTCTTACAAGTTCCAAATCAAGGAGGATGCCCAACAACATTTAAGAGCATTCCACCATTTTTATTATTTGATTGCATATGATGATGCTCTTCTGATTCATAGTTTATCCATGTGCTTATGTGGACCAATATTAGATTGGTATAGTGTTCTCAGCAAGCACTTTATCTTATCCTTTTCTCAACTAGCCGAAATCTTTTTAGATCACTTTTCAATCAACATATCTAAAAAGGTTTCCATTACTGGACTTTACTCCAGTATTCAATTCGATGACAAATCAATTATCGATTTTGTATCTAGATGGAGAGGTTTCATTAACAAAATTAATTTCTCATTACCCCAACCTAAACTGATTGCACTATTTTTTTAGGTTGTGCCAAACATATTTCTCCAATTCTTTAAGCTCATACTTTTATAACCTTTGATGACGCATTTACCATGCCATGTAAACTTGAAATTAGAGCCATTGATGAAGGTAAATTGAAATTGAGAAACAAGAATTCCATATTTAAATATAATGACCCTTCTTCAACCAAAACCACTAACCCATCCAACCATCCCAACACCAAGAGAAAGGTAACCACAAATATTATTGTCTTAAAATATGTTCCACCTCCAGTTATCAACCAACATAATCAAACCAATTGTTCTAACCCATCAAACCAAGAAAATCACAACCAAAACAGAACCACTCCAAGATAATATAATCCCATAAAGGAGTCATATGCTTTGGTTTTAGATAAAATACTTAAAGCTAATCTAATACAAATTCTTTCTATCAAACCACCCCAACAATTCAATACTTCTCACCCCACACTTGGCTGGTACAATGAAAATGTTCTATGTGCATTCCATCATGTTATTGGACATGATGTTATCATGTGCAATACCTTTAAAACTATTGTCCAAAACATGAATGACAAGGATGAACTTCCATTAGATAATCCGAATGCAACTCCAAATCAATTATTAAACATCTTCTAGAAACCTTTTCCTAATCATGCATCTTCCACCAACTATGACAATAGCCAACCAGAATCATCTCACACTCATGAGGTGCACATGGTCAATGTCATCATTAGTGAATGTACCATTAAGGAAATTATTACGTCAACTACCTATTATTCCACCCCACTTATTAAATTAATGGAATCTTCTTCTATTACTTTAGATAACCAAATAAGGGAATAAACCTCCTCTATTTCAATTGAAGAGACCATTGACTTACCCAGCTCTCTTTTGATAGAAATACCAAAGGAGCCAACCATTGTTTCAACTACTTCTTCCTCAAATCCACTTATGGAAGTGGTGGAATCACTACTCTTTCCTTTGGACATCCAAACAAAGGAAACAAACACCTCCCTTTTCCATTTGAATAAACCACACCATCCTTAACTAACATAGAACCCAGCACTCCTTCTTTGGAAACCACTCTAAAGTATGAGATAATCTCCTCTATTCTTTCCCTAGAAACACCATCTTCCTTAACCATCAAAATTTCCACCCAAGACAAATGTGAAGAAACTATTCCCTCACCTCAACCTATTGGTTTGATATTTGAATCTAATAACCAATTAATCAAACCCATCTATAAAACTTTTTCTAGATTGGTTCAAAATCTAGAGTTTAGTTCTCAACCCGATCTAGATAGGGAAACCTTTTAACACCATCTTGGGCTCCCCTACCAAAACAAACAAAAAACTTTAACCTCACTTACATCTCCCCTGAAACCTATCATTACCTCAACCCCATCTGTAGATACTTCTTCCTTTAAAACCATAGAGGAATCTTCCAACCCAACTCAATCTAAAATTGCTAAATCACCCTATGCCTCTTTGACCGAACCCATCAAGAATTTAGGAATACTTTCTACCCCTAGATTGGCTCATCCATATTTGAAGTTGGACTTAACCCCATCAAGTCCACCAAAGACACCTTTGACTAAACATATTAAAAAGGTGGAACCACCTAAACCATTTCAAACTAGACCTATACCAACCCCTCTCTTTTACCTTCAATTTTAGGACGACATCCCTCTACTATCCCCATTACTTATTCCTCAGCTAGTAAACCTTCTCCTTTTACTCTAACTACACCTATCTCTATCGAAACAACAAAATCCCCATCATTTTTAACTAACCTAGATACCTCTACCTTCCCAAATATCACCAAAACATTACCCTCCACCTCTAAATCTTCCACCTCCAAACCAACCATAACCAAAAAATCCCAACTAAAACCACCTACCAAAACCTCTAATTTATGTGTCAATCCCTACTCCCAAAAAAGCTCCCACTCCTAAAATGAAAAACCCAACACCCTCAACACCTTTGATTGAATCTTATTTAACCATTCTAAAAAGGTTGTTGCAAATGTCATCTTTAACCTTACCACCCATCAAACCTTTCAACCCTTCACATCATAAACTAATATGACTCAATGACAATTTGATTTTATTATACCATAGGACACCAAGACATACAATATGGAGAACTACAAAGCTCTCCAAACACTAGTCCATAGCCTATGGGATGAGGATGATCTTTTATCGAATGAACCTACCTTGAGCCAATTAAAAAACCAACTACCAACCTAAACCATCCATCATTCACCTACTCCTTCACTCTCACCTAATATTGAGGAGAAATCAAAGTACCGATCTAAAAAAAACACTTCCCTTTATCCACACCATTCATATGGTTACCCGATTAAGGGCCCAACAAAAAGATAAATGAAAAGAAAAAGTTTCCATACTATGGATCTACCCTTCTACACCTCAACATTTCAGTCAAACCCAAACACCTTCACCATTACCAAAACCCAAAGTATCCCTTTTGGGTGCCTCTCATTCCAACCCTTCCAAATCCATTCAATGTGTAGCATTGAAACAACTTCACCAAACACTGATGAAGATGAGCTTATATGAATTAATCAACACCTCACGTCCTCACCATTAAACATTGATATCGATTTTGTGATCCATAGAGGTTTAAACTAAATATCCTCAACCCCTTATATCCTTTATCGAAGCCCTTCAAATTTCCACCCTAGTCACCTTTAAGGATTCAAAAATACCTTTTGTGCATCCTGAAGACACTTATCGTGCCCTCTTTATCAAGGTATAAATCAACCAAAAATTCATCAAGAGGGTGATGATCGATGGATGAGTCAATATCAACATTATCTCCTCGCATGCCTATGACCAACTTGAAATTCCAAAGAACACCATGTCTAAAACTGTAATAATTCCTCACTCTTTTAATGACACTATGGCCACTACCTTGGCAATAGTTGGTATCCATATCTATTTGGGACCTCTGACCATTTCAAAACTCTATTACATTTTAGAGGGAAAGTTCTAATAATTATTTTTTGGACACCCTTGTATCTATGCTAGGAGTTGTGTCCCCTCCACATTACATCATTGCATCAAATTTGAGCATGAAGGTCATGTCATCACCATACCAGATGACACTAGTCCTTTTACTTTTTGTAATATGATGTATTGACCCAATGATGTTATTCTTCCTTGTCCATCCGCCTCACTACCAACTACCAATAATTCTACCAATATCATTGATGAAGCTTCAACAATCTCATCTATTACTTCTTTACAAATCCCTATTGAAGACCCCTTGGAAACCACTTTTCAACATCTCTCATTGGGATAATATCATCTTTTGGCCTTGGATGCCTTCCCTAATCTTCAAGAGTATGGGAGCCTTTACCATGAACCTAGATATGACCCTAAATTTAGAACCATCATCCCTTTTATACCACCCAACCATAAAACCAATTTCATCTATGTGGGACAAGACCATCCACTTTTTGCTTCCTCTACCACCCTTCATATCTGAGCATTTACCTCTGCTTTTTCATATCTCAACAAACCAACCTTTGCTAAAGCTTACCTTCATAGGTGTGTTTATAAGGGGTTTGTTCTTATTCTTTAAAAATAGGGACCTCATGAGCTACCCATAATCAAAACTCAAAAACCTTGTGAGTTATTTTTCCTTGGGTTCATACCACCAGAAGAACCCACCTCACCAAAACCCATCACCACCATTGACAAGGATGTTCCATCTTCACCAACCCCATATCCATTAAAATTTGAGGCATTCAATATCATCCCATCTCACTTTTTTATCAATACCATCATTTTGGGCCCCCTAACCTATCAAAAGGATAGGCAAACTAAAACCCTTCCTCTCATCCATCTTGAAATGGTGGAAATTAATTCTCTTACTATCAACACAATTCAACGTCAGGATGATGATTCCATTATTACATAATTTGGTGTGTGGTTTTCTTATATTCATAAATCACTTCTTCCTGAAAACAAAAGCATGTTGAACAAATCTGCTATTGAGTTCAACTTGGGTACTTAGGATAACCCTCACATTGTCAAGATCAGACAATCCTTGAATTTTGCAAAATAACAGGATTACCCTTCCTTATTTCATGATTGAAGCATATAATTTACTTGGTCTTATAAATATATGCCTATAATTGACCCTTCTATTTCTCTCCACAACATTGTCACCAATCTCAATGTTAAACCTATCAGATAAAATCTTCGTAAGATGCACCCTTGTATTGCCCTTCTTGTAAAGAATGAAATTCAATGCCTCTTATTTGTTGACTTCATCCAACCCATTTATTATCCCTAATGTGTTTCTAACATCATTCCCTTTACCAAACCCATAAGGGGACTTTGCCTTTGTATAAATGTTCATCACCTCAACCTTGCTTGTCCAAAGGATGAATTTCCTTTGCCTAGCATTGACCAACTTGTAGATCTTACATTTGGACACAAGATGTTATCTATCATGGATGGTTTTTAAGGATATAATCATATCTTTATTACTCCAAAATATCAACATTAAACTTATTTTATCACCCCATGAGGTAATTTCTACTATAGAGTCATGCCATTCGGTTTAAAGAACGTTGGTGCAACCTACCAACATTTCATGACCTACATCTTTTATGACCACATCCCTAAAATCATTGGGGATTATTTGGATGATCACTTTTATAAATCCAAATATGTCAAAGATCATCTACATGTCCTTAAAATCATATTTGTATGCCTAATCCATTTCCATGTCAGACTCAACCCCAAGAAATGTATTTTTGGGTTTGTTTTTGAAAAGATTTTGGGCTTCATTATCTCCATTCAAGGAAACAAAGTAGACATTAACAAAGTCATAATAATCCTTGAAATTTGACTTCCAACACACCTTAATCAACTTCACAACTTCTAAGGGAAGCTCTAATCGATTTATCACTTCATATCTCAATTATAAGATAGATGTCAACCTTTTCACCATCTGCTTAAGAAAGACACATCTTTGAAGTGGACTAAAGACTACCAGAAATCCTTTGATTCACTCAAAGAATACCTTATTTCTCCACATGTATTGACACTTCCTATATAGGATCAACCCTTCTACCTTTAAATCTCTGCCACTGACCATTCCCTAGGGGTAATGCTCTCTCACCATGATGAATAAAACAAAGAGCAAGTTGTCTATTGAAAAATTTGAACACTTATATAGTATGAAACTCTATATACCTATCTCAGGAAACTTTGCCTTACCCTCATCTTTGTGGCTTACAAACATGTCCATTACCTTTTCAATCATAAAACCTACATCATCACTAACACCAACCCACTCAAGTACATGCACTCCAAACCATACCAAAACTAGCATATGGCTAAGTGGATCATGCTATTAGCTAAGTTTGATCTTGAGTTCCTTCAATAGAAGTTAATAAAGGGAAAGTTATTGATCAATTTATCTAAGCTACTCTACCCAAAACTAACCTCTTCCTCTTGTATTTCTAGATGAGTCCATCATGACTCTTTCTCAAGAGGACCCCACCTACCAAATGACCATGTTCTTTGATGCCCCCAAATGTCAGTGCACTAGGGTTAATGGAGTTATTATCATTCCCATTGAAAGTGAACCTCTTCCTCTTTCCTTTAAACTTGACTTTGAATGCACCAACAATGTGGCTAAGTATGAAGCTCTAATATTAGATCTCCAAACTGTTGTAGTATTGGTGATTCCCAACTTGTGGTCAACCAAGTCAGAAGATCTTACTAATGTAAGAATGATGTCCCACTAATGTACAAATAAATATTAGATGTAATCTTAGTGTCATTCAATCATTACATTATCCAATCAATTTCATGATCTATGAAAAAGTTCATGGATACCATGGCTTCCCTTGCTTCCCAAATTCCTTCTCAACCTTCTAACTCTAAACTCTTTGTTACTATCAATCATTTTATTACCCCATCCTATATCAATTCTGACCTTCCTACCATTTTTAATGTAGGGAAATATCCAATAGACATATGGTGCGAGCAAACCTTGAACTACCTCAACCTCAACATCCTTCCTCCCAACCTCTCTAAGAATACCTGAAGAGCCTTTCTTCAAAGTACCTCTCATTACACCATAATAAGGGGAATCATTTAAAAACATGTATTTTATATCCTCCTTCTCCATTGTTTTTGCAGTCATGAAGATTCCCATGCCATCAAGGAAACACATAACAAACTCTTTCTAGGACATTTTAGTGGTTTAGTTGTCACTAAATGCATCCTTCACCTTGGTTACTATTGACCTGCACTAAACCAAATAAATTGTGATTATGCAAAGAAGTACATTAAATATCAACAACATGATAATTTACACCATGCACCTACCCATGGCCTTCAAGTATCCAAAGGCTTTTAGCCATTCTCACAATTGGGCTTATATCTAATTGGGGAAACCAATCCTCATTCTTCACAACACAACCAATCAATCATCACCTCTAATGAATATTTCACCAAGTGGGTGGAATCTATTCCTCTCATCTCCACCAAAGACAAAAAAAATATTGATCTCATCAACCATCACATCATTTATCATTTTAGTGTTCCACAAAAGATCATCAATGATAATGTTAAATCTTTGAAGAACAAGAAATCCCAAGGTCTTTCTGACATATTTGGCATCAAGTTATGTTTTTCCTTGTCTTATTATCCACAAGCAAATGGATAGGTTGAATCCTCTAATAAAATTCTTAATAAAATGTTGACTAAAGTCATCAGTGCTTTAGGTCAATATTGGCACTTACACATCCCCTTCACTTTATGGGCTTATCTCACTATCATTCAAACATCTACGAGTGCTATCCCTTTTTATCTATTCTTTAGAGTAGAGGTAGTATGACCTCTTGAAGTCTAGATTCCCTCTCTTTGCATATCTTTGCAAGAGATCATTTCTAAGAATGACCATCATCAAGAATGACTGGCATGACTTGAGATAGTTGATGACCATCACCTTGTAGCACTCAATCATCTTTGTGTCTACCAAGAGTGAATCAATCATACCTATAAAAAACACCTAAAAGAATGAGAACTCAATATCAGAGACCTCATCCTTAAGGAAAATTAGCATGTCACCAACATGGAGAAAATAAAAAGAGGCAAATTTGCTTTCAATTTGCTTGGACCCTATATCATAACCCATAAGTATGGATTAGGAGATTATCATTTATCCTCTATCGATGGAAAACTAGAACATGAACCTCTCAATGCTTTACATCTAGGTTAATTCTTTTCTTAAAATAAGGATCGAACTCACTTTTATATCTAACTTAAGATCATCCCTTCAATTATGAGATTTTCACCTTAATTCACCTATCCCTCTCCCTTTGAGTACAACTAATTAGAACATAGAACCATGTGATTAACCATCATAATCATATTTTAATTCTAAATATGAGTACCATGGCTATACCCATGGGATGGTTTTCATGGATACTTTTTATCTCTAACAAGATGGAATCCCATGATATTTTGTGCTTCAAACCCTTCCTTTCACCTACAAGTAACCTCTTTGTGATAAAATTTTTGGCCTCATAAAGGTAAACTTATAAGCCTAAATAGACTTGTCCATGTCTAAAACTAGCATCAAAACAATTTAGGATACCAAAATATTATTTGGATCAGATATTTCTAGCATTGTAGATTGATCCTATGAAGGATAGCTACCAAAATAAACAAATCCAAATGTAGACCACTCCATTAAAGGATGGATAAATAAAATATGTCAAAAGAAATCATTTGAAGATTACTATGTCGATCAAATTCAAAAACCTATCAAAACAAATAAGCAATAAAAAGTAGAACTTATGTCAAAATGGAACAAGCTATCCCAAGAAAGTTACAATCACCTTTTATATCTAGCACTAGTAGACATCCCACATCAATCAATCTACACTTAGCATAAGACACGAACTTGTCTATTATAGATCTTAGGTCATCTATATAAGGGGAAAATTAACTAGCATAAGGTTACCTTATCTATCACCCATTTATTTTATATTCATATTACCTACCCCTTTTATACTATCCATAAATCAAGGGATTATGAGCTTACTCAACATGATGTGATCAAGACACCTTTTTATCAACCTAAGCATGTGAATGTGAAGCATTTGAAAGGCTTACATTATTTAAGCCAATCTAACTTTGGGTTTCATTTTGTCCTTACTAATGAAAAGGTATCATCTTCCTTTTCTTATCTTTCATTATTGGTTCATGTAGACATGTGTCTCTTTAATTCTTATCAATTTTCCCACATTTACTTTATCTTAACTAACTTTATGTGTCATCATAAAACATCATAAACCATGAACAAAAACATCATACATCAAAACATCATCACTACATCACATAATCCATGATCATCATACCAAAATGAACATCACCACCACATGACATAATCAAAGATCATCACATGAAATGCCATTACATAAACAACATCAACGATCATGAACATCGAACCATCCATAAACATTATATCATATCCAAGAACAAAAATTGAACATCATAACAATATTATAAACATCATATGCCTAAGCTATTGAGTAAAACATGTCATAAATCATACACATAAAACACAAACCAAATCGTGAACCATTAACATATGTCATATATATATCATCATAAACATCATCATATACATCATGTCTATTGAATAAATAATACATGTAATAATGTATAAAATATCTCTCTTATATACATCTTGCATCATCGACACACAGTACAATATCAAAATCATCTACATACAATGTATCAAAACATATATCATGCCCCTAGGGAACCATTACCATTGACCCCTCCTACTCCTGCACCTACACTACCATTTGATGTTAGTCCTCTAAGGGTACATGTATGACCATTCACTATAGAGGCCCACTACCATGGAGTTACAATAGATAGACCACCTACTAAAATGGCCCTATACTCTCCCCATCTTGACTACTCTAGACATTGTGCTACCACTATAGCCTCATAGTACCTCAACTCCTTATCCTTAGCTAAGTAGCATGTCATAAGAATCATCCTAAGTGGTCCTCCTACTGGTGCTACCACAAATCCTACACTCTACCTTAGTGTATCCCTCTCCCGAGTCACTAAACCAAGGGAAGTCATCACCTAATCTTACTCTCCTATCAACATGGCAACCTAACCCTATAAAGTAATAATATATCTCTATAGAGTGGTCACATATCATTATAACCCTATAATTTGAGTCTATGCATCTACCAGTATAGTTGCTACCTACCCATATTAACCACCACCTTGTACTTGTGCCTGCATTAGATCCACATCCATAGCTTGTTAGTCCCCATTATCCCATCCAAAAGCAGCCATTGCATATAGGGCTTTAAACCATCTTGCATATCTATCAACAAAACTAGCATCATCTATCATAGCTCTAGCTGGCTGTTCTTAATGATCCCCTACTACATCATGTGGCTACATCTCTATGGGTAAAAACTCTACATCCTCTATTTTGTACCACAGAGAAGGAGCAAGAATCCCCTGCACAAGTCCTTATTGCCTCTGAGCTCTATCAGATGAGATGAACTTAGTCTCACCATCTATTCTCCCATAGACCCACGTCCATCTCTACAAAGATATAGTGTGATAGTTGTAATAGGCCCACCTAATCCAACCCACAAATGTTCTCTAGATCACATCACCCATAGCCAAATCCTCCAACACATCTCATAACTAGTTAATGTCTCTGTCACCACCACTAGTCCCTATCAATGCATAATTTCCCCTCCATTAAAAAAAACTTGCTATGAAGTTTATATGGGTATATCCCTCCCATGGTATACCTAATATCTTCAATACCCTAATGTGATCATATGAGTAACAATGAAGCACAATCCTAACATTGATCCCATATCATTGATGAGTTCATAATCCCTATAGCTCCTTCTAAATCTAGACTAAAAAAATAGGAGCCCATCTGAATACTAACATGCCCAACAACATTTCTACCAACACTCCTAATACCATATATGAAAATGGAACACTACTTGAATCAAGAAATGAAAAACATAACACTTCCATCATCATCATAGTCATCAAACATCAGTCTCCTAGAGCCCTCTCGTATAGTGGCTTATAGCTTAAGCCAACATAATTCCACTTGGCATAGATCCAATCCTCAACGTATAACAACTCCATATGGTAATCCTCCTCCTAACTCACAATGTGGTAAATCAACTCCACTCGAATGGGCACCAGTGTAATCATATGAACATCCTCCATTAAGATGCTCATCTCTACTATAAAAAACAAAAATATGTTCATGCCTAGATCCCATCTTTCGATGGGGGCCATGATCATAGTTGCATCTTGTAATAGGTGCTGATAATGAACCATGGCTTTAGTACTGACCCCTTCCATATTCATCCACTCATCTGAAGTCATCCCATTATGATCTCTACAAAGATTTTGGGAACCTGGTACCTCATCTGGATTAGGTCTTGTGCCCACAAAATGAACAAATTAGCTTGCACACTTCATTTTCAAACATTCTACCTAGACCCACCAAATACCAAACTTTTTTATCAACCTACAGCCACCAACATCCACTTTTTTGAAGGCCTACCCAAACATATCAAACCAAACACATCATGTTTCTACCAAACAACACCCAATTCTAAACCCACAAATTTTCTTACAAACCTACCTAAATCAATCAAAACAAACACCTAGCTATACATAACAACCTTTTCAAAAGCATTAATAATTTTAACATAAACTTTATTAAACCTATACCTAGGTATTTGTACTACCCCTAACCACTTTTCAAATTTTCAAAACATTTTTTTTATTTCTTCCTATTTGAACCTCACATTCCCTAAATACTTGACCATCGATAGTCTTACAATTATGGATGGTCAAGTGTATTTTTTCCTTCAATGGTCGACTACCAAAGTTCATGTCTAACCATCGACAGTCATGTCTGACCATCGATAGTCACTATATGTGACTATTTATGGTAAAACCCTTGACCTAGCTCTTCCAAAACAAACTAAAACAATACAATTTAACAAAATAACTACATAAATCCTATCCAACCTCCTACCCTCAACCCACAGATTCTTCCAATTTCAAAATTCATCGATTCAATTTTCCTAATTTGACTAAAACATAAATCTAGGGTAAACCCCTAAAAAACATATCTAATTGACCACCAAACAATCAAATTTAACTAAATAATAGACCTAATCAACTAATTAACAATTTCAAAATATTATCTACCTCATTCCTCAATCACTATCAAGGATAGAGCCTGTATCATGTTGCTCAGCCACATCCTCGTCTACCCTACATTATGGTCCCCACTGATCACCTCAACACACACACTCAGCTAGTCGACAAATGACACCTCAACCACACACTCAGTTAGACAATCTACCAATAAGGTGACAAATCAACCAAATCACTAGAGCATAAAACATCAAGGCCAAAATTGTAAAAATGTGAAAATGATTTTTATTTTTCACTTTTTATCCATGGATTTTTAGGTTTTTCTACTGACCATCAATGATCATGGTGACTATCGATGGTCTACCATGGGAACCTTGACTATTGATGGTTAGGGTCTCACACTTTTTCATTTTAGGCACTTATTCCTAAATTCCAAATTTGGGAGATCACCTAATCTCCCCAATACAAAACCATATACGTTTTTGAGATTACCCTTCTCCGACCAACCATTAGACCATGTCCACCTCAATGTTCACCATTTTTTACCTAAACTATTTTCATGTATTGTGATGACCTTGCATTGGTATTTTTGTCCACACTTACTAACTTTGTCATGTTGACCATTTGAATTTTCACCACTTAGTGCAAAACTACCTCCAGTACCTACAAAAACACCAACGCTATTTAGAAGACTTATAGAGTAACTTTATCAACTATGACTAATTTTGTGGATCAATTAACCTATCACTTATTCATCTAGAATTGACCTTATTTTATCAATATTAGCAACTTTAGTCTTTGTGTGATCTTAACTATCACACTTAGTCACATTTTATGTGTATGTTTGTGCCTCAAATGTCCAACCCCATCCTTTGTCACCAACTTCATGACTCACCATATAAAACTTATCAAACTCAAACTTAATTTTGGTTTCACCTTATCAATTCCTAATTTGAGGGGGAACACCTCCTTCCATACTAAGAGAAATCAGACCTTTGACTAGCAATCCATTTTTTTTACAACTTGTTAAATCAAAGCCATATAAATTAAAAAAATAAAAATGTAGACTCTAGAAAACTACACGCGATAGTTCTAGTTGCTAAAATTCCATAGGACCCCTATTGGACCTAAGTATAGTTGACCAGATAATTAGCTAACTCATCAGCCTATTAACTTAATCTTTTAACTTACTTTGACCTTTTTACCCTCGAACACTCAACCAAAAATGATCAACTTAACCATCAACAGTTATTCTAACCATCGATATTTATGTCCTAACCCCCTCACCTTCTTAACCCATCATCAACTATGTGTGAGATAATGAGGCATAATTTAATATGTTCATCTTATTTGGTGCTAATGAACTTCCAAGCATCATGATCAATAAGCCCACCCTCTAGGGAACCTTCCATCCTCCATCTTTCTTTACCTTCAAAAGGAGGGTAGTATAAGGTCAAAAAGAGACATGTTCAAGATATAAAATCTTTTTGCACATAGGTATTCAAAATCTCTAGCATCCAGTGTTCCTTTAGCAACTTAACATCAACAAAAGAGACCCAAACCTCAACCAAATTTGTTTTTGAGGCTAAAGTATTGTTACTCTAAAAAAATTGTCTCAGATTTCAACTATCTAGCAAGCTATAAGTATATTCTACTTGTCTTTTATTATTATTTATTTCTAATCTCCCTAACCTGATCAAACCTATTTGTACCTTATTTCCTCTTCACCAAATCCTGAGCAGAACCATTATCTGACCAACTACCTATTTTGTAACTCTTTTCTAAATACCTTCAAAAATCCATAGGTAACCATCGATGGTTAGCATAATTACTGACCATCACCCCCAACCATTGATGGCTATCTAGCCATCGACGATCAACCCAATCATCGATGGTGCACCCAACCACCGATGGTCATTATGGCATAAAATAATAATAAGTTATTTTTAGCTCCTTAACCCTATCCAAACCTAACTTTCTATGTTCCTACATATTCATAGACCTTTTTGTATATTTTGAACCTGATTTCATCCACTTTAGGATGATTATTGACCCACTTTTACTATATTTATTTATTTTCTTTAACAAGCATTGTACCTTCTTCTTGTATTGCATTTCATTTACTTTATCCAAGTACATTACATTTATCATTTTTAACTTAATTTTTATCAATAGTGGATTAATGGCCTCCTAGCAAGTATATGCTTCTTAGATTTAGCTCATGCTAAGTAGTCCACTTAACTATCTTGCTAACAACCCCTTTCGTTAGTGCTTTATTTTTTATAGGTAATTCCTTCCTAGACAAAGAGGAGTTCTCTATATTCGTCTTGATTATATGCACATCACCAATTAGGTGTTTATACCCCACCCTTATTACTAGTTTCTTATCCTCTTCTAGAATTAATAAATGAGTAGAAATTAAGAGAAATAGTTCCTACAACATATTTCAATATTCTCTTCCCAAATTACTAACATGAGTCTTTATGTGACTCCATAAATCTTTAATTCAGGCTTCCTACATACATAATATATGGCCTTATAACTATATAGTAAATTACACTTTCAAACAGTCTTTTGAACATAGTTGGTTCAACATTAGATCTCTTGTCTTATTTGCTGAATTTTGTATCTGTTACAACTATATTTAGTATAGGATTACAATTCATCATCTTGAGTCATCTCAACACATCCTTGGCATACTTAAATATTTATAAATAAATATACCATTGTCTAACCAAAAAACTTCAATGGAGAGAAAATATTTCATCAATCCTTAATTTATGACTTCAAATTCTTTCTTCATTATTGATTTGAACATGTCTATAGATAATGTTCCAATAAATATTAAGTCATCAACATATAAACATACAATCAAAATCTAACCTTGTTTGCTGATTTTAGTATACAATATACACTCACAAATACTTCTATTGAATCCATTACTTATCAAGTATGACTCAATCCAACTATGCCATGCTCTTAGTGCTTGTTTGAGCCTATAAAGAACTTTTTTCAATCTATATACCTTGTCTTCATGTCCATGCACTTCCTAACCTTGTGGTTGTTTCACATATACTTTTTCTTCTACAAAACCATTTAAAAAACCTAATTTGGCATTCATATGGTAAGCCTTCTAAATTTTTTTTGCTACTATGGATGAAACTATTATGACTATATCAAGTCTTGCAACTAGTACAAATATCTCATTATAATCAATTCCATGTTGTTGATTAATATATTTTTCTACTAACATTTATTTATACTTGTCAAATTATCCTTTGGCATTGACCTTGGTCTTATAGACCCATTTGACTCCTATGTTGTCTTTACCTTCAAGTAGGTCTACTAGCTCCCATGTTTCATTTCTTTTAATAAAATCCATATCCTCATCTATAGCCTCAATCCAAAGATCTTCCTTATTTGCTATTTCAAAATATACAAGATCATGAAAGAATAAAATAAAATTTTAATTTAAATCTAAATTTTCTTCTCTTAGATCATAAATTTCTTTGAAAATTCTTATTTTCTTCCCTTTTAACCTTGCTTTTAATTAGGACAATGTAATATCTTATTCATTACTTCCTTCTTAATTGGGTATTTCATGCACTAATGATTCACCAGGTACAAAAATTCCTTGGTGTTATTATCTCTCATGAATGAGCTCCTTGTAGGTTTTTTGTTGGAGTACCTACTACGTACGAACTTGTCTATAAACTTGGCTGACCACCTTACACAAATTTTTCTATTGATTCTTCTTCTTCTTGAGGTATTGGTGCTCCACTTATAATTAGTCTATCAATACTTCCATCTCAAGCTTCCTCTTCTTTGAATTCATAATTACCTTCTTGGTAATGAGATTTTGCAACTTATAATCTTTTGACTGCTCATTATAATCAATAAAGATACATTTTTCACTTATATCATCCATATCTCTTCTAATTTTTTGTTGCACATGTGCATAGGTCACACATCTAAAAAATCTTGAACGGCACACATTGTGCTTTCTACCAATCCATGTTTCCTATGGAATTTTGTCCTTAACAACATTTGTAGGACAAATGTTTAAAATATAAATTGCACATGCTATTATTTTTTTCCAATATTCATTAGACAAGTGTTTGGACTTCAGCATTCTCTTAGACATAACCATGATTATTCTATTTTTCCTCTCTACAACGCCATTTTGCTATGGTGTGTATCTTGTAGTAAACTAAATTTTGTTTTCATGGTACCTAACAAAATATAGGAACTCATTTAAATTGTATTCACCACCTTTGTCTAACCTAAGTACATTCATAAATAGTCACTATATTTTTTAACCATTGCTTTGAACCCTTTGAATATTCTGAATGATTCAGACTTCTGCTGTAGAAAATATATCCAAGTTTTTTTTATTAAAATCATTAATGAATGTTTGAAAATATAAACTTCCTCCTAATGTTGGAGTATACATAGGCCCATATATATTAGTTTGAATAATCTCTAATGTTGACTTTGCTCTATAAGACATTCCTATTTGAAAACTTTCCCTGTATTATTTTCTCAAAATATCACTCTCACATGAAATCGATGGGTGCTCAATTGGTGGTAATCCTCTCATCATATACTTCTTATGAAACAAACTCAAACCTTCAAAATGAAGATATCCATACCTTAAATGCCATAACAATTTTGGATCTAAATGGGCTACCTTATAATTTGTCTCAGGCTTTCCTTGGCTTGATTTTTCACTCTTGATTCAAAGTGGGAACATTCAGTTCTTCGTCATCTTAATCTTTGAAATTAACATGCCACTTCGAAAGTGCACACATTATCTTTAAGTGATACTCTATAACATTTCTACATAAGTTTCTCATTGCTCATGATATTACTTATGCCTCAAACCTAACACAAAATAAACATGTAGAACATATTTTCTTTCACCATGTTTTGTGAAAATATTAATATCAACTTTACCCATCACTGATACTTTATTATCATTGTATAGCTTGACTTATGATTTCATAGAACTATCTAAGATTGCAAACAAATTTTTGTTTCTTATCATATGATCACTACATCCACTGTCTAAGAACCAAATATCATTAATGACTCATAATTAATTTCAAATACATTTAAAAAATTTACATTTTGTTTACTCTCATTTGCTTGTTTCTTATATCACTCATATGCATAATGACCAAACTTCTTGAAATAATGACACTGAACATTACATTTATCATACTTCTAAGAATGTTGATGAGACTCATTGCGCCTTCGAGAACTATGAGTATTAAAATCATTATTTGTTCTTTCACTTTGAACTGGACTACTCCTTCTACCTCTTTGATTATTATTTATGCCTCTAATACTAAAGTTTGACCTTTCTCTTCCTCTACCTCTGCTTAGTGAAACTTGTGTTTTAAAAGCATTTTCTAAAGAGGAAGTATTGTTCATGTTCAATCTTGATCCGTGAGATAATAGAGATCCCATCAACTCATCTATAGATAGTTGTGGTAGAACTTTAGATTCTTCAATAGCAATAACAATATAATCGAACTTACTAAGTAGAGTCTTGAGAATCTTTTCCACAACCTTATGATCTTGGATTTCTTCTCCATGTGCTCTGATTTGATTGACTACATTCATGACCTGATTGAAAAAATGGTCTACGGACTCTAAATTTTTCAATTGTACATTCTTAAAACTTCTCCTAAGAGACTATAATTTAACTACTTTTACTTTGGTAGTTCTTTGGTAAGTTGTTTCTAGAATATCCCATTACTTCTTGGACCTAGTTGATGCTACAACCCTAGGGAAAATAAACTCATCCATTGCTTATTGAATAAAAATAGGGCTTTTTCATCCTTCTTCTTGTTTTCTCTAAAATGGTCCTTCTCTGCTTGTGTCAAAACTTAATAAGCTGCCTAATCTGCAGGGTCTACAAATCCGTTCTCCACTAAATTCCCCACATCTTATAAATAAAACAAAGATTTCATCTTGATAGAAAGTTAGAATTCGAGGCTGAGTAATGATGTTGTTCGCTGCCATGGTTGTGTTCAATTTTGTATTCTTCCTTCTTTTGTCTTTAATATTGCACCACTTTTGTCTTTGAGGATGGATGTGTCAACCTACTTCAGCTTCTGACCTGTGCTCTATCTCCTCTCCTACGGTTCTGCTGGTTCTTTCACACATGCTCAGCTGCGCTTTCTCTTCCCACGACCAACCTGTTTCTTGGTTGCTCTTCTCCTACGACCAACTGCTTGCTATTCTCCAACCTGGTTCTCAGCGACCTACTGCGCTTCTAGTTGGCTCTCCTACCACAATGAAGATTAAAATAAGACTCAGAAAAAACTCAGACAAATAAAAAGCTTCTACTTGCAATAACCTTTATGTGATGATATAAAACAATACACATTGCCTCTATAAATAGAGGACAAAAACCGATTTAAAGAAATTTCTAGAACAGCTTTATAACTGGCGGAAATACAAAACTACTTTTAAAAACTTAGTTTAAGAAGCGCGAAGCTTCATCTTCAAAGATTGCTTTTAAAAGCCAAAAAGATTGGCAATAATTTTTTCGTGGAAGACTATACCAAACAATGATAAATTTTTTAAGAGTTAATAATTAAAAAATTATTAACATTTTTTTATTTCATATCTTTTTCTATTAGACATATAAACATTTATATCGTTTTAACATCTTGAAAATATGGAATGTACAAATAATCAACCTTCTTAATCTCCGTACCAATAAACCATTTTGTCAAACGCTCTTGGGACTTAAACCCATCCCCTAATTTAATTTTCAAGGTCATCAAACCTTTCTGCGCAACTAAAACCCGAAGAAAACTAAAAAGAAACCAAGTACGGATAGTAGCAAAATATTATGCAAAAGAAACCAACAAAACATAGAGAATACTCTCATAGACAAAGATGCGCGGCACAAAACGCTTAACCACTTAAAGCCATTCCAATAGAGGGAAATTTATTTAGGAAGATATTTTAAGCTGAACTCGAAAAAATAAATTATATGTACAAATTCAAACCAAAAAAATCACAGTAGGTATATTTTGCTCTATTTTATTTTTGGTTCTTGACTAAACTGTAAGCTACATATTTTCACTACATTAAGATGGCAATAATAAATATCTCTGGGTGATAGGTTTTAGTAGAAATTAAAGCCCCTCAAACTTTGTAAGAAAATTTGATTTAAATGATCAATTCCCTATAGGTGATGCAATTTAATCAATTTACTCCTTTCCATATATAGAGTTGAAATTTTTTTCGTAAGAGAAAATAGTTGTATCTACATAAGTGAAGAGAAATGAATCAATCTTTTGTATTGACAATGTTCATTGTCTGCAATTTTGCCTCCAGGACGTCAAAAACTTGTTCAGTGTAATATTCTAAAGATAAATCTTTCACTACCAAGACAAAAACTTCATGAACCTATGAAATTAAATGAAAGAATAAAAAAATAACTAAAATTTTACCAAGAGGTCGAAAGAGAGACTCCAGGCGAGATTCAACCCCGGGAACTGGAGCTGCTTCTTGCACCGTGGGCGGTTTAGACATTACATGACATGAAGGATCTCTGCCGAAAAAGAAATCGGATAGTCTACATGGGTAGAGGCATTATACACGGTCTGATTAAAACGATGTTCCAGAATCCAGAGAGAGATGAGATAATGAAAAAAGAATAGTGTAATGTTCGCTGGCACATTAATTACTGTTAACAGCGGCAATACAGTTGTTAACAAATTTATATTTCCAGCCAACCCTGACTGCTCCGCTAACTTTTCAAAATGATTGCCGAATAAGCACTATAGCTATGAACAGTCTATAAATCCAAATAAATGTAGTACCCTTCAATGAAACTCAAGACTTTTATTGATACAATGTCAATGGATGTGTCCATCTCATTCATGTTTCAATATACATCTTGAGGAAGATTGAGACCTGATACTAAATAAATAAAAAATAGACAGAATGCACTCCGACAGTTTTAAAACCGGATTTAAGATTGCAGTAGTCAGGGACTCCCATAGGTAACGAGACATTTATATTATTTGTATTTGACTGAACCGATACCATTCTACTCCATTGCTAATCCTGTTTGAAAACGGCTTGGGAAGATAATGAAAATAACTGGTTTATTTGGGAATATTGTATTGCTATTTGGACGAAACTTCAATGTAAATGTCGTTATTTTCTTTTACTTTCACGGATTGTTTATTTAGTTTTATGCATCGGTACACCACATTGAATTCCACTATATTTCCTAGCCGTGATAACATGCAAATGAATTTTTTACAACAATATCCATTCGACCAGGGAACAATAGGGTGATGATTGCCCATTTATTATCGAAGCAGGAGTGATCTGCCAGAAGCCGCTCCGCATTCTCTTCATTCCTACATATGCCTACACTCTCCCAAACATAAAGCCTTAGGTTCAAAACTTTAAAATTTTGATAAATGAGTTATAAAATGCATGGCAAGAAAATAAAGAGTAAAGAGTTAAAAAAGCATAAAACATATTATTTATCCCAATATTGAACCGTCTAGGCGTACATAGGGAGCTTTAAAGCAGGCCATGACGGAACTGAACGCCAACTATTTCGCAAAAAGCAAATGCACCGCGGTGAAGAACAAATGAATGACCTTTTTATCCAATTTAACCGTTGTGTGGAGAATTTAACGTACATGGAGCCATGGATTAATGCAATTCAGTTCGCCTATCATGGCAGTTAATTTCAAGTACGCCTTGAAAACCACGCACTTCGCCTCGAAAGTAACCCAAATTTCGTTAGTTTCGTAGAACAATAAATACACAAATAGAGTACAAGCTTGTTATGTGCTCATAAATAGCGTTGATAACCTGGCTAAATCTTGAAAACATTGGAGAACAAGAATTTAGTATTGCAAAATATTTGTCCAAATACTGATTTTTTTAATTTTTTTTTAAAATATATTTGAGAATACGGTCATAAAAAATATTTTAAAAATTATGCACTGTAAATTTTATAATTACAAAAGTAACATATTAAATAAAGTTTTTTTGATTGACAGAAAAATAAATTATTCTCTATTCTTTCTAAACGATTTTACAAAATTTAAAGTTATGAGTTGAAATGAATTTTTGAGTTGGATCTATGACTTGGAGGGGAGTAAGCTTTTACATAATCCGAAGCTCCAAACTGGAATTGGAGTACAAATGGTGGCCCGTTCCCCTAGAAACACACTGACAAAAATACAGTTCAAAAACAAACGGAGCACTCCAAATTGACCAAGAGAAGCCAACATAAATAAATCAGTCTATAACCCACTAAAGATGGCTTGACAACAAAGAAACAAGAATCAAACAGCAATAAAGAAGACTATAGAAAAAGCCCCTGAAGAAAAATAAGGAAAAAAAAGGCCTATAAAAAGCCTACAAATCTAAGAGGCGAAGATCATCCACAAGAAGAAATAAGACTTCTCAAAGGGAAATCATTCAATATCTTTTGGTATCCATCCTGAATAAGTTCTTCAACATTTTCTCTCAATCTTTCCACCTCCATTCTGCATCCTCTGCATCTCGCCAATACTCCAAGATCAACTTCTTGTTTCCCATCAATAGAATGAAGTGGACTACAAAACTTTGTTGAGCGAGCATCCAAATATGTCTCCACCAATTTCCCGTCTAAACTGTCACTTCAATCAGAAGGAGGTGAAAGCAACTCCTCCTTAAAAGGCCTCTCATTTACCACCACCTTCTCAAGATATAAATTCAAATTATTCTAAAATAGAGAGAACGAAAATTTCATCTACTGGGCATAAAACACATCACGATTACGCCAAGTAAAATCTTAGTTAGAATGCCCTTCCTTTTTTCTCAAAAATCTCTAACACCTTAAAGAGCTCTTAGCTAAACACGCAACAATATGATAACCAAGTTGATTGCATTAAAAATATCTAAAAGAAAAGCTTCTGTAATTGACAAATTAAACCCACGAGTCTCTAAAAAAATACACTTTGACAAAATTAAAAGAGGCTTCGACAAATCAATGCTAACACACACTTGTTGATCTTCTTCCCTCAAAGATATCATCTAATTTGAGAAAGGAACCCAGCAAACTCATTAGCTTTTAATATGTTCCTCATTGCAAAGGATAGGGAGCAGATTATAGAGTCTAAGCCAAAAAATAACAAATTTGATGAGATAATTTGTTTAGTTAAAGTAATTTTTATAACCTCAAATGCAACAAATAAATAAATGAGACAAAATAAATATTATTAAAAAACAACCTATGATAAAAAGACATCCTGAAATAAGGGTTACAAATGATAGCATAGAAATAGAAATTTCTATAACTAACTTCTCTTTCTTTTCAGGGGTTGTTATGAGTTTCATGTAATTCATTTGACCACAAGGGATATAAGTTCATGCATAAATAACTTCATTTTTACAATGTTTATTGTTTTATGTTTAAAATAAAACTCAACATCTAAAATGTTTGTCTCGCAAAATCGCCACCACCATCACCATCTACAAATTGGAAAAAGAAAAAACATAAAAGATAAAGCTTTACTTTTGCATAATTAAATTAATCAGGGTAATTAGAATTACTTACTTTACCTGCATATCAAATAGTGTTGCATCTTGTGTCTCCTCCATTCTTGCTAGCAGGGGTAGCAAGTAGAAAAACAGATAATAACTAAACAGCTAGGCTATACCTTGTCGTTTAAGTTAACAGAAACCATAATCAACTACTTTGTTATGAGCAATAGGCCAAGATCCTGTTGAAAACAGTTTAAGATTTCAAACGTTATCACCATGGCGATAGCATGTTTGCAGAGCAAAACACAAGGTCGTCATGAAGGCTTGGCATAGGGTTGGAAAAAGCCGGGCACCAAAGGCCTTGATCAAGAATACCCTGTACAAAGGCCTGCAAGGTGGGTTCCATCAGGCAAAAGAACACCGCGTCGTGGGATCCAGTTTGATGGAAATGTAGTTTAAAATATGTGATTTCTGGGAAATCGTCCCAGCCTTGTCCAAGGAAAAGAAAGAGTCATCCTCCCACTAGCAAACGGTAGAGGACAACATGGATCAAAGTAGTGACGGGTCAAGTATGCCTTAGGAGATAGACTAGGTGAAGTCAGATCAAGTCATGGTCACAGGTCGTTCACGACATGAGGGATAGCGAGACCGACTGTGATGTGAGCACGCGAGCTTTAATGGACTGCTAACGGACGGGGTATGCCCAAGGCCTGAGAGCTACACACGCACGGGGAGATCTCTTGTAAAGGATCTGCGACAGATCCAGTTCGTGTTAGGGGCAGACTGTTGGCGAGCCCCCAAAGTGAAGAGAACATTGAGGCCAATGAGGAAGGTCGAACTGTAGGCCTGAGGTCGAGATGTGATCGAGGAATCAGGAATGATAACGCAGCCAGAGATGTGATTGAGGAGTCAGACGTAATGACAATGCAGGTCCAGTGGAGTCATCAAAATCGAGTTGTCTACTTCTTCAATGCCAATGTTCGTGACGATTATTGGACTTTTGGGCCTAACGTTAAATGACACGTAATGGTGTGGGAATAAATCCTTGTTAATTTGTCTACATGATAAAAATTATACCTGAGATCTTATTGCCATCAACAATCAATATTAGATATAGATTCAACATTAACAAATTCTATCATCGTATGATTGGTTGAGATTGCCTTATAATGTAATTTATGCATCCGTTGAGATTGCTATATAGCAGGACGTAATAATTGGAAGCATATGTAGACACGAAGAAATTTCCTCACAGCCTCATTTAGGGTTATTGTACGAGTGTTTTGCATTTCTACGTTTATAGGAGATTTGGTCTAAACGAAACATTATTCAAATCTTTTGTCAAATTTGGTACCATGAAACCTTTAATCTCAATCCTCCATATTATTTTTTTCTAAATTAGTTTTTAGCTTCCCCATTTTTGAACCATGTATATGTACTTAAAATTTATAGAGGCATTTGTACGGTCATTACATTTTATTTTCGAACTTTTTTTTAATAGATGAGTCTATTTTTATATTATATAAATATTGTTAAAATTTGAATTTAAGTCATTTATAAATAATCAAATTATTAAGATTATTTGAAAGATAAACTAATTATAAATAAATATTTTTTATTTTATAGTTAGCATTATAATATGGATCACATTTTACATATGAGATGAAGGTATTTCTATTATGTAATTTATTTTTATCGACATATTTATTCTAATTCCATAGATTCAATAAATTAGTGGATCTATATAACACATATTCCCACTTATTTTCCTTATCATGTTATAATGTTTTGGTTATTTTACATCTACGAGATATAAAATAATATAAACTATGCAGTAATTAAGATATAAAAATATGGCAATGAGTATATTTATCTTAATTGAAATGTACAAGCAAATATTGCATTGTTTTTGATTTAGGAGAGAGAGAGAGAGAGAGAGAGAGAGAGAGAGGGGCGGGGGGGGGAAGTCGGGGGTGGGTAACCTGATTCTAGCTATCCATTACTTAGAGAAAGTGTCTTTATACCAAAAAAATGCTTTTTAACTACTTTGCCAGCTATGCAACCCTGAAATAGAGGCTGAAGACTTTTATTGCCACGAATAGAGTCTGACCCTTATAATAGTTGACATTATCTAGAGATTGGCGATAGTGTCCTTGTGCAATGTGTTGGTATGTAACTCATGAGACCCTTGTGCATGTGATTGTAAGTTGTTCATTTGTGTGTTTGCACCTTAATTCCTATGTGATGATGCTTTTTCCATCTCTTTCATCCCGACCCAAATTCTTCTTGATTGACTACAAGTTGCCATTAAAAAGGGGTTACTATTATAGGTTGGACAACCCCAACCACTCCTTGTGCAATGGTTGAGTGTTTCCTATGTTTCAATACTTTGAAGAGCACTCAAACCATATATAGTTCTTCCACTAATGTGTGTATGTGCACATGCACCATTATGAAAAATATATAATTAAATGAATTATTTTGACCTTTGACAATTGACACTATGCAACTTTGACTTTGTGTATTCAAAATTGGTTGTATGGACTAATCTAAGACTACTTCTTGAATGTTTTGACATGTCTACACCTTTTTATAATGTGTCAAGAGAGTGCTTAGTTGATTCTTCAAGTTTTCAAGTAATAGGTTAATGGATTTGTATGTAAAATTGGAACCCAATAATAGGTTTGTATGTCAAAGTGAGATCTTGATTATATCCAAAATAATAAACAACTAAAAACATATATAAACCCAAAATGCTTACTAGTACCATCGTTCCCCACAGATCCTCAATACATAAAATACGAAATTGTTCACATGAACAAATTTCATGTTCCAATGTGATCCATCTGTCCCTCAAGATGACATAGAATGCCAAAATCCTTCTATCAAAATGTTATGAAATATATCAATTGGTTGTCACATTCATGTAGAATGCTAGAATATGTCTTAATCTACTAAATCTAACCAATGATATAAATTTAATAATCTAAAAGATTGTTGTGATGACTATTTAGAACAATTATTTAACAAAATGTCTCAATAATTTTGAGTCATATGGACTCTGACTATTTTAATAACTAATTAAAATGGGGACACTAATTATGTGTGTATGTGATTATGTGCTTCCACACACTTGAAACATTAGAATTTCAATATTTAATACATTTGATAATTCAAAATTAAGCACAATTTAATGTTTAAAATTCATACAATAGAAACAATAATGAATTCTATGTATGGATATCAGAATGATAAGAAGAAACTGCAAATTAGTTATTATTTTTCACTTTGAAGCTTCAAAATTTATGTGTTCATAAAACATCTGCGTTCTAATGTTCATGCAAAAATTAGTTTTTCCATAACACAATTTTGATTTTTTCCCATGTTTACACCCCATAATAACTCATTTTTTAATTTTCAAACACACACACACAATAATAATAATAATAATAATAATAATAATAATAATAATAATAATAATAATAATAATAATAATAATAATAATTATTATTATTATTATTATTATTATTATTATTATTATTATTATTATTATTATTATTATTATTGAAATCAAATGAACAACCATCAATCATTCTGTCAGCCATATTATAAAAATACAATATAAAGACCCCAAAAAAAAATTTAAAAATAAACGCACTCAAAATAGTAAATATATGAGATTAATATTTTTTTTCTTATAAATCTCACTACATTAAGTAAATGTCAAAGGAAAATAAACACATCACTTTGTAAATTATCTCTTACCTTAAATTCATGTCATGACCCGATACTATGATACATTTAGATGCTAGTTATGAGACTTTTATGGTATTTATTTCTTGAATTTTATTCTCACTCAGGGTATGTGTTGCAGATGTGATTATGATTTTAACATTATATTTTGAATTCATAGTTTATTATTATACTAATGAATGATGTCATAATGGATGATTATAGATGATTCATTATATGTTGATTACATGTTTTATAGTTCCTATTATGTTATTTTATGTAATGTCATGTTCAAATACTCGTGATGTCTAGTGTCGTGAATGCAGGAACATGCTATATGAGTTGGTCTCGGTGGCAGACTTTATGAATTGGGTTATAAGGAAAGATAAATGGGCAGTCGGTTGAAACCAATACTTGGAATAATGAAATGGGATTCCAAGCCATTCTATCAACTCCCTTGTTCTGTTAGTAATTCTAATTTGATGATTTTTTGAACTTGTTTTAGTGGTTGTTCTTTCACAATGAGTGTTTTTCATCTTACAAGCAAATGCCTCCACGAATGATCTTATGTTATTTTAGATTGAATTTTCTCATTTACCATATTTTTGGCGGTGTTTTTACATTTAGTATTGCCAACATGTAATCTAGTTGTGCCTTGTGCGGGTTCGGTGATGTTTTTAGGTGTTTTTTTTTTTTTTCTTTAATAGATTTAAATAAAATAGGATTGTTTAATACATGATTATTTAGATTTTGTGGACCCTTTGGTGATCATTATGTTGACCCATTCATTGACTTGGGTTTCATGGTATCATTTTCTCCATGTTGGTTTGAGGGGTCATGATGGCCTATGGGAACCGAGGTGTTTTTTAACTACCCTTAAGTATCGTGAATATAACTTTAGGTTTTTTGTGATAATTTTTTTTCATTTGTGACTCAACTTGTCTCCTGAGCAGGGGCATGTAGTGTTTGAGAAGCGTCGATCTTTTAGCTCGAACTAGCTAGATGGGTGAAACCCCTAAGGCAAAAATAATTCTCTAAGAGTAACTAATGGTAGATTTTATTAAGTAGGCTATTAATGGTGACATGTAAAAAAGATTGGATTTTGCATAGAGAAAGAAGGGGGTGTTGGTTTTCTATGGTGTTTAAAAGCAAGAAAAAAAGGAAGGCATTTTCACCATTTTTCCTTCTCTACGGGGACAATATTTTGATTCCAAGTAATGCTTTATAATTTTTAAGATGGGTGAAGGGCTTTAAGTATGGTTTCTTCTTGGTAAAATTTTTAAGTTTAAATAAAATGTTTGTCATTTCACCATAAAGTTGTAATACTTCATAGCAAACCTATAGTCAACTTATAATCATTTTGTATCAATATTAATGTTGCATGGTTGCAGAAATGTATTTTGGGTATTGGGTTTGAGACATATTATTTTATGTCATTTTTAGGTTCAACCTTGTAGAACCATTGTAATATCTTTCTAGTTAAAACTCTAATTAAGTGATATCTTTTAAATAATGTATTTTTCTTTCTTGTTTGCTTAAGGTTTGAGAGGTATTTCATCTTCATTGAATTTGTAACTCTATTGGGTCATGGCTTCGTATTATAGTCATTTCTTTCTATCATTGGAATGGTGGATGTTATCTTGTGAAGTTGTTATTCCTTTTTATGTCTATAGGTGTATATTTAATAAGACTATAGCATTTGTATTCTTACATAATAGTGGTTGCTAACTTGAATGATTGAATATGGTGGTTTAGTATTCTCACTTTTATTTTTTCAAGTAAAAAATATATTTTTTGTAGGGGTTATAGAGGATTTTTTAATCTAAGTCATTTCTTGACCCTTTTTGGTGTTGCTAAGATTTTGTCAAGGTTCTCTAACATTCAGGTGTAAGTTATAAGTTTATCTTCTTGCTTAAATTGTTGATTTACTTTTATTGACAAATTTTTTGTTTAAATTGAATATTGTTTTTCTCTTTGAGTAAGGCATCATCAAAGTAGTTGAGATGGTTTGGTTCAAATTGTTGTCAGCTAACTCTCATAATATGTTAGTAGGTCATTTAACTAGCTATGCATGTACATTCCAATGGAATACATGGACTATTTGATAGTCTCTTTTCTTTAAATGATACATTGCGGGTTGATTATCTTGTCTTGTTTCCTTTTATCATGTGTCAACTATCTCCATTTTTTAATCCATTAATTCAATCTCATAGCATATGATCAT
Source organism: Torreya grandis (assembly GCA_037957365.1). NCBI lineage: Eukaryota > Viridiplantae > Streptophyta > Pinopsida > Cupressales > Taxaceae > Torreya > Torreya grandis. Next base: position 488,970 of record JARHVA010004551.1, read on the forward strand.
GGTCTTTCTTCAAGTCTAGGTGTTTGATTCCAAAATCAAGCTAATTGTTGGGGTGTTTAGGGCCACTAATGGTTGGCCTCATAGGATTGGGCATCATAATTTTCTCTATTGAAAGTACTCTTCTCTTTATAATTAGATGTGAGTTGATAGCATGTTCTCTATTTTGATGTAAATGCTCTTATCTATTACTTTTACATTTGGAAGTGGTTTTTATTAGTTAAGAGTTATATTCAACAATTCATTACTTTATTAAACTAGAAGTTATTTATTTCATTGCTTTCTTACATTATAAGTTTTTTTGGTATTACATAGAATCTGGTATTGATATCTAATGTTTGATATAATAGCATTATTGTGCTTAATTCCTTGGGTATGATCAAGGCATGTATATTATTCAAGTATTCTCTATTAGGATAGTTATTCTTCCAATGTACTTGCAACAGAACTATGTCTCATGAAGTTATTGGAGTACATAATTTAGTGTATTTATTTTAATCATGTTGCAGTCATAAATAATATGATATAATGGTTATGGAGATTAAGACCTATGTTTTTACTAATTTAGGAAGAATGCAAAGTTAAGTTAATGAATTATTATCCATGTATTTTATGTTTCATATTTTTATATGGTCTAACTAACATATAGATTAACAATTAAAATAATAATAATTATAATGGTTTAAACGAAAGATATAATTTTAATCTTGAGTGTTTTATTGGCTCAAACAATTCTTACATATTTTTTATTTACATTTAAAGAATTGGATATCTAACTTGACTTTCAAAATGCATGATTATGTCAATTGTTGGAATGGACATTTGATTCTATTATGGATGTAAAAGTTCACATTTCAATATAGTGTTGTTATTGTAAATGGATGATTGGCACTTCATCTGGATGGCTCAGTAAACGGTAACTTTAACATTAAAATTATGTTGTTTGCAAATATAATAGTGCTATTGTTACTTGATGTTTAAGTTGTAGTTAGTATGGAAATTTTGGGCACCAAGCATAATGGTTGATATTAGGTTTTATTCTAAATCATATATTACCACAATTGCATTAGTTTTGCATTAAAATAGTTTAAATGAGTGAATTGGAAAACGTTAATTTTCTTATATCATTCAATAAGATGATTATTTTTCAATTTTTATTTATTATGAAGTCACTAAATAAGAGTCTCTTAGGTATATGCAAAAAGTTATATTTCATCTTTAATGAGCATCAAAGCATATTAATGGTGTATCAATTTCTATGCATATGAATTAAGGTAAATAGAGGATATTATGTTATGGATCTATTTAGCTCGGGTGATCATTTAACTTAAACCAAGTTAAGGTAATGAAAGTGCATGGAGTTACTAAAATATTTTAAAGTAAATAAATAAGCATGATTTTTGAGACATTTTTTTTCTTCTCAAATTGATCTTGATATATTAATATTTAATAACCATGAAATTATAAAAATCAAGTGACACATAGGCAAAAGATAAAGATAAAATCTATATTTAATAACTTATGTGATGGTTGAGGATATTGAATGTGAGATTAAAATTAATTAGTTTTGCAATTTATTTAACTTGATGTGATAACATTTTATGGGGTATTGTCCATCTTCGATGAAAACTAATGGAACTTTTATAAAATTAGAATGCTATAGTGATTTTATGCAATGAATATAATGGGTTCAATTAAATTTATTCCTATTCTAAATATCAGGGTAAATTTTTTCTAAGAGGATAGCAAGGAAGTACGGATTGTTCTCACATGAAGATTAAAATAATTTGCAGTGTTTCAAAAGCTTAGATTTATTATTTTTGGAAATAATTTATAATTTCCTACTTGTTGATGTTGGAATAATTGTAAATATTTACCTAATCCAACTTAGTATGATGACTCTTCTATTGAAATTGACAACATTTGTGTTTAAAACTATTGTTGTTCTAGTGTTCAAATTACATGCTTAGCAGAAAGTTAGCTAGTTAATTTCAAATTTCACTAATTTTTATTTCTTGAGTTACTAATATTGTCTATAAGAATTAACCCATAATATTCTTGTCACATTATCAGTGTCACAATTATGAATAGAATATCTAATCACTACAACCATTAATTGGACTCACTAGAAAGAGCGGGATGCTTGGATAGGATTAAGAACCCTTAAATGATCTTATCAGTAAAAAACTTTAGTGGTATAGAGTTTAGAGTTTGTTAATGTGGACCTACACACTGAAGCACCCTGAACTATATGCTTGCCAATGACAATATTCTTCTTTGTAAAACCCTCTAAAAGTTTTTATCCCTATATAAAAGTCTATAGTGATCTAATATCATTGGTTACATAATGATGTGTAAATTAAAAAAAAGCTTTCACATATAACAAAATGTGTAATAAGCTCTACTTCTTAATAATAATAATAATAATAATAATAATAATAATAATAATAATAATAATAATAATAATAATAATAATAATAATAATAATAATAATAATAATAATAATAAAAAACACATCTTGTAAGATGCACTTATAAAATGAACTCACACACTTCTCTAGAAGCTTTCTTCACTTTGTTTAACTTCGCTCTTTATAATTTCAAAAGTATGTATACGTAATTTAGATATGGTATTTACCTTCACGTTTCTTATTTTTCTTAGTAAAGAGGATAAAAACCTAAGGTAAAGAGGATAAAATCCTATGGGGAGACTCAAATACTTTAACATACAAACAAAATAGGATCTCAGTCATTGAGCGAAAACTTTAAATAGATTACATATATAAATGAATGAATTAAGATACTTTTGGCATCTTAAAATATGTCGAAACATCTGTATGTGGCACTTGGTATGCATATGAAACCGGCGAAGTATCTGAAGTGTTCACAAAAACGTTCTTGTGAAGGTTAAATTGGTGAATAACAAATGACATGAAAAATACGTGATATTCTAAGGCATAAGCATGCAACATGATATCACTTCTATGACACCAGAACAAAATCATTCTAGAGACCTTATGTTATGTTACACGTTGAACCAAAATTTGAGCCCTTCTTAACATTATTGTTGTCAGGTAACAAAGTAATCCGCATAGGCCGTAATAAAGATAACCAAACCCATATAGATAAGCGATGTTTGAGTGCTATTTTCAGTTTATTTTTACGACAAATAAAACCATTCAAATGGCTCTAATGAAATTAGTATTTTTTTTATTTATCATAAAAGAGAAGAATAAAACCATCCAGTGACTATAGATTAGTATAGATTATTTTGTTTTAAAAATAATTAATTTTATTTTTTATTTTTTAAAATAATTTACTTTAAAAAAGTATATGTTCATATATAATTTTATAAATATATTATATTAGATCAATTTTATTAATTAGAAAGAAGCAGCAGCATAAAAGTCAAAAGAAAAAGTGTGTTGGTCTGAATGTTTTAGACTATATATAATGTACTAGCTATGAGTTATTTTTTATTTAATTTGTTTCTGTTAAACAATTAAAAAAAATAGTAAAAAATATTCAATTGGTATCGAAAGAAGGTTTGAATTGTGGTTTTTTATTTGAAATCTCTCTTGCAATTAATCATGTAAAACTCACAAGCATTGTTTTATATTTGTACAACTCTAGATAGAAGCCTATTTCAGAGAATTACAGCTGCAAAGACATTCAAGGATGTTTGAAAGACTTTTAAAAAATCTTACCAAGGTAGTGAAAAAGATAAAATTGTCAGGTTACAAACATTGAAAAGAGAATTTGAGGATGTAAGACATTGAAAGTGTGAGTGATTTTTGTGTAATAGTAAAGAATGTGGTCAATAATATCGCTACTCTTAGAGAAATTTTCAACAAATAATTTTTGATGAAAAAGCTTTGAGGTTTTCTAACACCAATGTGGAACCATGTTTCCATCATAATTGAATAAATCAAAGATTTGACTACTTGATCTTTATCACCTAGTATGAACTCATGTCCCATCAAGAATGACTAAGAGACATATTTGAAGAAATTGATGAGAAAGATTTTGCATTAAATTTAAAGATCAAAAAGAGTGAAGGTGCAAGCACTAGCAATAAAACACAATGAAGTACAAGGCAAATAAAATAATAAAAACAACCAATGATAAGGAAAATATAGGAGCCATAATTATTTAATTGGAAATAGTAGAAAGAAGAGGTGGATCACGTCCAAGAGGAAGAGGTAGAGGAAAATTTGATAAGACAAATATTTAAAGCTATCATTATCATAGGTGTGGACACATTGAATGGTAATGTAGATTAAATTTAAGTAATTAATATTCAAATCTTAAGTATGCTAATAAGGATGATAATTCTTCTCCATGCAATTTGTTATTTTCATATTACAAAGCTAAAATCAATCTTAAATATGTTTGGTACTTAGATTCAGTTTGTTCCTATCACATGTCAAGGAATAAGGAGTTTTTTTCTACAATAAATAGAAGCTTCAAGACTAAGATCAAACTTGGTATTGAATTTTTTTTGGAATTTGCATCAAAATAAATTACTGAAGCGAAAACTAAAGAAATTAGTAAATATATTAATGATATTTATTACAATCCAAATTTAAATCATAATTTGTTGAGTGTTGGATAACTATATTAAAAGAATTATAAGATGGGGTTTAATGATAAACAATATATAATATATTAAAATAATCAAAGAAACAAGGTTGTTACGGTGGTACCTATGTCCCATAATAGGAAGTTCCAATTGAAGTTTTGGGAACATAGTAGCAACATTGCCAATGTGGTATAAGAAGATAAGAGTTAGTTTTGGCATCTCAAATATAAACAATTAAATTTTTGAAGTTTCAAGATGCTTAATAACAAGAATTGGTCTATAGTTTACTTAAGTTTGAACACAAGGATATTTGTAAATTTTGTGTTAAAGGCAAACACACAAGAGAAAAGTCGCAATAGGCAGTGCATGAAGAGTTCATCATCTATGAACTTTTGGCTCACTTTTATACTTTTAGTCCTGTGAAAATAATTTTTTGGCGTAAGTCATCATATTTCATTACATTTATTGTTGATTACTCACATAAGTACTAGGTTTATTTATTCAAGTATAAATTTGAAACATTTGATGAATTTAAGAGATTTAAAGCCCTCATACATAATGAAAGTTATATAATAAAGTGCTCAAGGATTAACCATGGATATGAAATTCTTAAAACATATTTTATGAATTATTTTGATTTGAATGTGTAGATAACTAAAATTAGACAATTTGTGTTGATTTTAACTATCTTGCATCATCGATTGAACAAACCCTAATTTATTATATTATAAAACATTATCAATCTAAGTATTATTTTCATCCTAGATTATGACAAAATGTCATTAACTATGGTATTACATAGTATCATATCATCAATTCAGTGGATTACATCTTAAACCAAATCATCAATTTACAAATATCACATTGGATTAATTAAATTAAATAAATATTCAATCTTGAACATTGCAAAATTAATAATAAATTAAATTTTGGATTATTAGTTAATCAAATCAAATAATTTGACTAATTTAATTTTAATTATAAAATCCATGGAATTGGCTAATTCTATATAATTATCTTAATTCTAAAAAAAAATCAATCAATTTTATCACAAATCAATGACATCATCTAAATCTCTCCATTCCACATATAAAATCCTAATCTTCAAGGAAAGGGGAAAGTGATGAATAAAAACCAATTTGAAATTCAAAAGTCACACCTCATTCAAATCCCAATATAAGTCATCTCCATTCCTCATAAAAGGAATTTTTAACATAAGTTCCAAACTTTAATAAGTTGATTGATTACATACTCAACCCCAAAATATTAATTTCCTATCCTTCACAAATTTACCAATTCTCCACCCTTTATTTTGAGATCATTTCAATGGTTGAAATCAATTTGCAAAATCTATAAATTAAGGGGTCACCCTCCATTGTTAACAAGTTTTTTTATTCTAATAAAACATTGTCAAATTAATTATTGATAGATTTAATTAATTCACATCATCCAATAAAAACATCAGCTTTGTAAAGGGAAGTGTTGTTGGTTTATCCACATGCTTCACATGTCTTTCCAATTACATGCAACCATAATTTGAGCACAATCTCGATAATCAAAGAGAGGATCAAGATTTTCTTTGGTAGGATCAATGTGATATAATTTTTTCATTTCATTTCTTTTAAGCTCATCCAAGGTATATGATACATTGATTTAGTTAATAATTTTGTTTGTTTTTTGTTTTGAGAAATATATCAATTTTTAAGTTGCTACGAATCCTTGTTTTGTGTATACATTTTGCATACCATATGGGATGCAAACTCCTAACAATCATACTCTAATCTATCCTATCCATTTTGTCAAAAAATGAGTTGTTTAAAGCCAAAAATCATCAAAATTTTATTAAACACCTATTAAAATTTCCATTCTTAGGTTCCTAGTAGAATCAACCTTCGTTATATTAGATTTGCACATGAAATTGATAGAATCACAGTGTGTTTCAATGGAGTTGCATTCAATTTCTATAAACCAATCTATCAAACTTTAATAGAAATGATTTATATTTTGGTAAAATCACACTAATAATAGCAGAGTAACCTTTATATACTTTGATTTTTTTTAATAGTAAATTAATGAAATCACATTATAGTCTGACACAATCACCCTAAAATTATAGCAGAGTAACCTCTTTGAGACATTATTGGACCCAAATCAAAATCAAAGTAAAAACAAATAAAGAAGATTAGTACCTTTGTGAAGTCCTATCTAATGAACCATTGGACAAGGAGTTCAATCAAGAATATCCATAGATCATCCAGCTCATGGCTATTCTTAGTCTCACAAAGATTGAGACTATTGGTTTGAATCCAAATTCACATCATAATTAAACCATCCATCTAAATCATCCCCATAACTAACACACATCCTCCATCTAATACACATTTTGATTCACCCTTATTGGAAGCACCCTATATTGTATGGTCTACTACTTCATAGAGATCAATTTGGAAAATGTCGATTTAGAATTTAATAACTTTTACATTGACATCTATAGAATGCACACATTAAGGATCCAATGTTGCTACAAAAAATATGATAAAAATAAAATCAATAAATTTTTTAAAAGAGATAAATAATCTAAATGAAGGTGAAATCATTCTTATGTTGCCTTGGTAAGTACCATGATGAGAACTAGTTTTGTAGCATCATGATAATTATTCATTGTCTACAATCACCTCAGCACTTGGATGAAATACCATCTCAATATAAATCCCTCAACCCAACCATCCCATCCAAATCATCTTACCCATCAAAATCATCATCTTATATCTATCCCCATATATACCTTATCTGTGACCATCCTTATTTCATGTTTTTACTTTGATAAGGTAGTGGAACAATCTTGAGACCTATCTTGGAAACATCTTAGTGTATTCTATGAATTGTGATTCGATAAATGGACACTCCATTATTTTGAATCATGGTCCCTTGATATCCATCCTAATAGATTCATATATATCCCTCATCATCCCTAAATATCATCTTGTATTTGTTCCATCGATTATAAATTCACTCCTTCAAGCTAGAACAATGTTTTCCTTTGCTAGTATCCCTTCTACATACATCTCAAAAATCTACAAAATTCATAAAATACAAAAAAAATTCAAAAAACATTAAAAAATCTAGAAAATAAAAAAAAAGATATAAAGCAACAAAATTAAAAAACATTTATCTTATCCATACTCAAGTTCAAAAAAATTATCACTTTTACACCATCATTCCAGCATTCGTTAGGATACATATAGCTATCTATATGATCAAATCGCACAAATGGAATTTGGCATGATATGTGACAAGATGATCTATGTTACTTTTTTTGTAGGTTTGTCTGTGTTTGTGATTTTATTGTTCATTTTTCTTGTTGTCTTTGACTCAATCCCTATCAGCATGACAAGTCATCATGGTTTTTCCATATCATGATGCCTCTTATCATGAAATTGTAATTGAGTCCATCCATCAGCCCATGACAACAATGACATCATGACTTTTATATATAATGGTGCATTTTTGTCATTTATTTATCAGATCAGGGATCAGTACTAATGTATAATATGTCTAGGTCATGATGGTGTTATATATCATGGTCCATATTTTCTAGTCAGAAATAAAAACTAATGTTCAAAATATAGGTGGAGAAACATGTTAAATGATACTATATCCCCTTAAAAAATCTATCCATCTCTAAATATCCATTTAGTTGAATAAATTATTCAAATCAAATCAGTTTATTCATCTTTCACTACACCAAAGTCAATTTATCTAGTCATCTTACTCATTCCTAATTCCTCATTAGATATATCCATAAAGAAAACAACTACATTCGCTTGAGGTCCATTTGGACTATGTAGACAACACTCAATCACATAGCATTTTTTATAATTAACTTATCCATTTTTATTCACATTCTTATCATATTCATCCTTTCATCTCTTAACATTCTTATCTTTTGACTAGTTATCCACACCTAACAATCATCCTTATGAACCATGTGTAGAAATCAATCTGACACAACCACCCCCTATCTAATAAATACCACTCTATATAGCCTGATATGATCAAGAAAAATTCACCATCATTCAGTCTTTATTATTCAATCATGGGGAATCTTTTTATTCCTAATTTTCTACAGATTAAACATTTTTAAAAAAGTCTTTATATCAACATCATGTAATTCTCCATCTACCTATCCCTATCAAATAATATTAATCCATTAACATATTCATAACATAATTAATATTTTAAATCAATTAAATCCTCAATTTATGTTTCAAAATATATCAATCAATCAATCATCCATTAAATCCAAGCTCATAACTTCCACTCCCCTGCACATATCCTTGTTTGGGGGAAATAAATGATGTAGTTCATCATCAAAATAAATTGTTCTCAATCCCAGGACATAACTTATTTAGGATGTGTATTCTTCCCAAATATTCCCTCTTGAATGTATCCCAATCCACTCCCTCGCATGTATCCCTACTTAGTAAAAATAATACATCATCATTAGAAATCAAATTATACAAGCATTAGATTGACTATGTTAAATATCATCCATGTGTTAATCTCATGTATCCATATCATGCATACCCATCATTATCCTAATATTAAATCATCATCACATCCTGCATCCCAACCCTTCCATTCTATCCTCTTCATCTTTTTAATAAAAATTCCAAGTGTCCTTTATCCCTACATGCCCACTTAATAGGGCATCATCCATCCATCATGTTCTTTCATAATCATTATACAACATTTTTTCAACTTCTTTCTTTGAAAACTTTTACTCTACCCATTGTGTCTCACAATAGCTTTTCAAAGAGGGGGAAAATGTGGACACCAAAAATCAAACACTTCATGTATATTTTAAATAAATGATAATTCCACAATAATGTTATCCCTAAATCATATATTATTCATTTATCAGCACTAACATCCCTAGCCTAACCTTTCATTATTCATCACCCCTATCCAATTAATCATATCCCTATCATAACTTTACCCCATTCCACCAATAATAAAATATGGAAGTTAATCATGTTAGTTAGTTTATAATATAATCCATGCATATTTTATATTTTCATAAATTAGATAAATCTTAATTTATATATCAAGTCCATGATGTGACTACATCATCATCTAACTTATCATCACATCACATCCTAAAATCCCTAAATCCTTGGATCACTCGATCCCCCCCCCAAATCCCTATACAATCCCCATTCTTCCAAGGCACATCATAACCCATGCCTCATCAATTGCATCTACATACACTATCCAACGTCTCATATTTACTCCAACTCACCTTATTTATGAGGACAAGGACCAATCCTCCACCCTTGATCTCCAAATAAGATCAATGGTCCTCATCAGTTCAAGAAATTTATAAATGGAGTATTCCCCCTCTCATTTAATAATCTCTCCCAAATGTAGTGAATATTTTATAAAAATTGAGATCAATCCCATCATCAATCAAACATCCATTCAACTAAAACATCCTTTTATCAATGAGTTACAATTTTAGTTTGTTCACATGTCATCCACAAAGTGATGAACCCAAAGACTAGCAAAGAAAAAATATCATTAAGAATAATACTCAAAATTTATTGAAACCATAATCATTATTGATTGACCTTCAATGAACAAAATAATTACATTAATATACTTAAATAAAACTCTACTTGAAAGTAGAGTTGACGTGTAAAACTAAAATATCTAAAAACTCAATAAACTACATAAATTTAACTACCCGTAATATAAATAGAAACTCTATTTTCATAATAACTTTGGGACAAAAATTTGAACATATCCTATAAATTCTAATGTCATGATTTTTGAGAAGTTTCAACCCATGCTCAAATCTACTTACGAATTTATCTTATTTTTAGCATAACTAAAAATATTAGAATGTAATTTCAAACCCCTAGATGATCTTGTATAGCTCTCCAAACATTATTGCAATTGGCCCTAACAAGTGAAGTGGGTTAATTATACATGGTTCTTTAATTTATATTAATTTTTATGTCAGCTATAGATCAATCAAGTTAATGAGTAAAAATTGATGGCCTCCAAAAGATAGGTCTCTACATAATTCTATTACTGTTGAAAATAATTTAACACCTACAAGTTTCCCTCATTGTATTCTTGTCATTTACTAGATTTTCAATATTTTCAATGCCCATTATGAAATATAGGTTTTGTCTTCCTATTTTATTCCCTCCTATTATAGAAATATTGTTATAAATTTTTTTGTTTGTGTTCACTATCTTCTTTTCCAAAACCTATACTATCTTTTATTTCTTATTCCTTTGTACCTATTTCTTCCAATCCATTTCTTCGTATTCTCCCATTACCCATGAAAATATTATAAATTTGAAACATGAAATACTAGATATATATTAAAATATTATGTTAAATTCACCTCACAAGGATTTTCATTGACTGTATTCAAAATTGTGCATGGACTAATTTTCTTGTACTTCAACTTGGTGTATGTTCCTTTGGTAAATATTTTTTTCCTCAAATACACCATCACAAAATATCCTTCTTAAACTAACTTTGACCTTATTATTACACCTGCTTCCAATTTATAATTTTCATTACTTTATTATAGATTTCTTATTACTTCATCTTTCAACTAATGTATGTGTTATACAAATGCTTTTACATCATCATTAACTCATTTTTAAATTGGTAACTACACCATATATAAAATACACATAGGATTTCTACCATAAATAATTTACAGTGGTGATTTTCATGTCGATCTATTCATTGAACTATTATATGCAAAATTCACTTGTGTTAAATCCAAGTCCCATTTCCTAGGCTTCTCTCTAGCTATGCATCTCAAATAATATACAAAACTCTTGTTTACTACTTCTATTTGTCTATCTATTTGTGGGTGGTAATCACTTTTAAATTTCCATTGAGTTCCTAGTTTATTCCATAAAGTCCTTGAAAAATGACTTAGAAATTTTGTGTCCCTATCTGATGTAATGGCCTTTGTAATACCATGTAATCTCACAACATCATTGAAAAACAATTATGGTACTCTAGTGGAATCATTATTTTTTCTACATGAAATAAAATGAACCATCTTATAAATTCTATCAACAACAACAAAAAATGGAATTGTACCTCTCTATGTGTTTGGAAACCACAACACAATGTCCATAGTCACATATATCCATGGTCCTCTTGAAACTAGTAATGGCATGTATAACTGTATATTTTGTGCATGACCTTTAACTCCTTATCATATTTTGCATATTGAAACATACCTTGCCACATATCTCTTCATCTTGGACAAAAATACTTCTCCTCCAACAAAGATATTATTTTAGTCTTACCAAAGTGTCCACCCAAACCACCATCATGAAATTTTATTATAATATTGTCTCCTAGATAACCAACTAGAATACATAATTATTTTCCCTTGAATAAAAAACCATCTTGTAGAAGGTACTCATCATAAATATTACTTGTCTCACTTATTAATGGATTCTTGAATTGATAAATTGTCATGTTAATATATGGATCAATATCATATATTTAATTAACAACTTCAAACCAACTAATTCACTCATCATAGTAGTTAAAATGCCACTCTCTTTCTCAAAGCAACAACTAGATTCTGATTTTCTAATTTATGCTTAAAAATAAAAGTATATCCTTGAAAAATGACACCCTCTTTGCATATCTAATATTTACCTTATTTTGAGTGTTCACACACTTCAAAGAGTCATGATTTTAGATTATATTAATGGGTTATATAACACCTAATTATTGTACACTTTGAAAACTTTGACCTTGATTATTCCTCTCAATTTTAGACCTTTCTTGCTTTTAGAAGTCTCTCACTCGATCTCTCTTGTGCCCCTTAGCCTATATATTGATTTGATTAGTCTTATTTTGATTACTAAAACCTTATATCTTATCTATAATGATTAAAATTTTCTTATCTTCCACCTATAAAAGTTATGATCCTATACTTACTTTCATATTCTCGACACTAGCATCTTGGATAGATACATGCATCGACATAGCTATCCTACTCTAATGCAAGTGTCCAATGCCCTAATTTATTTCATTTCGAAAATGAAATGTATCCTAATGTTTAGCCTAAGTTATTCAATATGAGTTATTTCTAAAAATGGATTAATATAAATACAATATCAACCCTCATTCATTCCTAGCCTATACACTTAAAAAAACCTAAGGAAACTTATCAAAGAATTCAATCAAACACTCAAGAAAGAAAAGTTTCCCTATTTTATCCTATTATCATATTAGTCATAAGGACCACACACACACAATTTTGAAGTAATGAAGGAGCATCCCAAGATATATGTTTTCCATGTTACAAGCTAGGTCACTATTGTATTTGCATTTGACATATTTCATAATTCATACACAAGCTAACATGTAGGGGAGAACTACATTATTTTAAGTCCCAATTTAGAGTATTATTTATGTATGTAGTGTTAATCGATAATAATATATTAGGGGTCATCTCCACACATTGTGACCACTAACTCATGTTTTCCCAAGGTTATTATGAATATGAAGATTTAGGGTTTAGAAATTTCACAAGGTGTGATAGTCCATGACCTATATCTAAATGCACTAAAGTTAAGGTGAATACAAACCCAAAATAATATAGGTGGTTTTATCCTTTCCCATCAAGTATTTCATACATGACACCTACATCAAGTTCAAATGATAGTGTCAATACAACTATGTAAGACTGATTCTAGTGTCTATAAATATAGACACAATCAATCAAGAATTTGGCAACTGTTCCAGAACTATCTTCTAGTATGCTTCTTCTAAGTTCTAGATCAAAAACTGTGTCAACATCAGAACCAACTAAGTACATTACTTATTTGTCATTTCCAAATATATAATAATTGTACTTAGTATTTTCATCCTATCTTAGTTTAATGAATTCAACATATGTTATATTTGAGTTTAGCATCTAATTGAACTTCTATAGAAATATTTTATCACCATTATACCTTAATCTATCTCTATTTCCTTTAACCTTTTATAACCCTAATCAAGAATTTTTAGGGTTAAACATTTGGTTACCCTAATTTTTTAGCACTAAACCCTAGGTGGTTCAGTGTTTTTTTTGTTTCCTATTCTCTTGATATTTGTACTTTGTTGTAAATTCTAAATTTTTCATTTTGGAAGCAATGACAAATGTTAATGCAAAAACTTTATTTCAAATGGAAGATAAAGAAGCATTGGTTACTCATCTCAATAATAACATGATCTTAATGTATGCATTTTTGTATGTTACAAGAGATGAAATAAGTAAATATGATAAAACTAAGGTTTCTTCCCCTAGTAATGGTGAGTCTTTAGAAAATAATACAACTAATTCCATACCAATCAATCTACCTACATCTATTGGAGGAATATATTATGTATTTCAACCTTTGTTTCCTAAGACTACCAATGTTAAATCTATCATGGGGCTAATAAATGTTTCAACTCAAATACCAATTTTTATGCCTACTCAAACCATTATTACAACCACTTTTCTTACTACTCAAATTTATAATCTAAATCCCAATGGGTTCATAGTTCAAACACTCCTTAAATTTATAAAGACATTGGATGAAAAAGTTACAAATGTTGAACAAAATGCTTTCATTTATGCTATGCTATTAATTCCCAAAATGTGTTACATAACCCTTTTGTACATGAGATATATTTTAACCCTTTACCAACTAGTTTTATTGCACCTAAATTCCCATGTTTTGATGGTGAGGTTGATCCTAAACAACATCTTCCATCCTTTTATGACTTATGCCTTGACTATGCCTCCAACAAAATACTTTTGACCAAATTATTTGCAAGAAGCCTCAAGGACTATGATTTGAGTTGGTTTTATGATTTACCTCTATAATTTGTGAAATCATTCAAACCTATTATAGGTCAATTTTTAGCACACTTTTCCATTAGTATTTCAAGAAATGTTTCTAATGCTCAAATTACCAAAATAGAAAAAGGAAAAAATGATCCTATCAATCAATATATCTTGAGGTACAAGAGAATGTTGGATAAAATGACCAATCTTATGGTAGATAAGGAGTTATAAGACATATTCAAGCAAATTTTGCTTGCTTCTTTACATGAGTTCATTGTTTTCAATAAGTTCAACTGTTTTGATTACTTATGCTACGTTGTAAGAGATCATGAAATGAAGCTTATTTCATTAAAGAAGCTCATCTATGTGAAAAAAACACCATCTACATCAAATAAAATAAAACCATGTAATAATATGAATACTTATGAGCCTAAAAAGGAAACAAACAAGATGGTTAGCATAGTTTGACAACAACCTAATCAACTTGTCTTATTTAATTCACCATAGAGACAATTTACATGGTTACTTGAGTCTCCCACACCTAATTACTGCCATGACTATTAGAGTGTCATTTTATATCTTTCCCTCATATTATAGAGGTTTATATAAATATATGTCTACCTAAAGTATATGATGTGAATGATTATTATGATTATCACTAGGGACTGAGACATTAGATGAGCAGATGTTTTACCCTGAAGCATATGATCCAAGACTATACTGATGACCAAAAATATCACATTTTATGATCCTCCAAAGTAGTCAAGTTCACAACCTAGTGATCAACATAAATAAAAAATATTTAACAATCCTTTACAATATCTTTCTATTAAGGAACCATAATTTTATATGGAATATAATGCACATACTCATCCATCACATTATGTACATATATTAGATGGGATTATTGGTAATTATACACTACATATACCTATTATGGTTTAGAGGCCTTATATTAATTTTGATGATACTAATATCAAGGATGATGACTTTGATATTAATTCTTTATTCATTCTAGCATTCTTTGATCACTAGCCTATATATGATTTTATGATTGGTAATGATGAAAGTGAAAATGTTTGCACCATGACATTACTTGCACATTTGGGTTATACTTATCGCAATATTCATCCTTCTACTAGAATAGTTAGTGTATTTGATGAGACCTAGAAGGTTCTTGGTGAGATTGACCTACATTTAAAGGTCGGTCCCACACATGTGGTTACTACCTTTTAAGTTATACCTTTATCGATAATATTTGATATGTTATTGGGAAGACCTTGGATTTATACACTTCATGTATTACCTTATGTAGTGCATGGAAGTGTTAAATATATTCATGCCAATTGGGTAATTACCATTTTTAGAATTTCATATGAGTATCCTCTTGAACAATATAAACTTATACCCAATTAACTAACTATCAAACCTAAAAAGCTTAATCTACCTCAAAAGGGTAAGCAAAAGGGAATCCCCTTTACTAGGTGGATAGTATTTGAGAGCACATTACATTAGAGACATATAATGGATTCCATAGAATCCCTATCCTCTATTATGCACCATATTCAAACATATAAAGAACCTAAACACATTACTACTATTATTACAAATAAACCAAATAACACACACTCATAAACCAAATAAACCAAATTACATATATTGAACCTACACATGCTCCTTAGCAGTACCAAAAATTACTTGTAATAGGTTCTGAGTGGGGAGATACGTCTAACCATTCTTTAAAAAAGATCATATGGTAGTCTCTTCATATATTCTAAAATAAAAATAAAATTTTTAAAATACCAAAAACATTTTTGACACCTACGTACTATATTGGCTCCTTGGAATCTATGTGTTTGTTTCATGTGATGGATGGTATATCAATTACTCATACATACACATGTGTGTCACACTTATACTTAAGTTTGATACATGCATACACATAAACATGATATTATTCATATTTTAGATGTTGGGCCTTACCTATACTCATGTCATATGGATATTGGGGGCATCCACCTCTATGATCATGATACTTATAGGTTATATCATTATATGATCTTTGCATTATCATGTTTTTATCCTATATGTACTTATATGTACCTTTATCCATAATTATATCTTTCATAGGGTACTTGATATGTTATGCAATTGACATTTTTTGCTAACACGTTATATCAATGTGCTACTATGATATCTTTAGGTTGGTTGTTTATCCTTTATTTTATGCACTTACATGAGTGTCTTCACTTGATATTTTTTTCCTATTTGAGAATTTTAATATGTTAATTTATTTACATCCCACATTCCTATGTGTGCTTTCTCTAACATTTCAATATGTCATTATTTGTTAAATTAACATTTGAATATGTCATCCTTGATTTTTTTAACATTTGACTAAGTCATGTCCCTTAAATTGTGTGACATTTGAACATGCCCCTTGTTTTTGTCCTCTTTAAACCATTTTATGTTGACTTACCTTTGAGTGTTGTTGTGTGTGTGCTTGGATTTCTTGTTGATCTTGTAATATTATTATCTAGACGTTTCCATGATATTTATAATTATTATTATCTAGATGTTTCCATGGTATTTATAATCCATCTTATGCCTTCATGTCATCACATTTTTATTCTCAATTCAATGCTACATTTATCTACACAATATTCTTCTATAGCCTACATGGTTTGATTCATGAATTGTATAATTACTTTATCCTTTTGAGGTGAGGTAGCTATTTATTTCTATTCTTACCTCACGTCAAAGTGGGGGCATATTAGTGTGGGCATATTTTGGAAATATGTCATCCACATTGTAACTTATTTTAATTTTTATATTTCTCCATATATAGTGGGTGCATGATTTTGAAGCATGTTCTCCACACTTACATAGATTCTAAATTGGCCTAACTACATTGTTATATAATTTAGATTCATATTTGTGGTACATTTATATGCATTGGTATAATTTATATACATAATTTTAAAATGACACATATATAATGTGTATATTATATTCAATGTGCACCTAATACTAAAAAATCCAAATAAATTTTAGATTTCAAAACACTCTTAGTGACTGTCATCACCCACTAGGATGTACTTTAATAGACTATATTGAGATAATATTCTACAATAGTTGGTTTGATTTTGGTATGGTCAAGGTGATTAAATGAATTAATATTGTCAATTTGTATGGTTGGACATGATTTTTTCATCCAACCTTACCAATTTGATAGTATGATTTGACTTTGTTCACTCATGCTCATCATGTTTTAAGTATGATTGGGTTACATGGTTGAGTTAATGTAAATTTTTGGGTGGTAACTCACCTTTAATCCAAGGTTATAGGAATGTGCCTTCCAATATCTCTATATCTACTTAAATATATGCAATTTTTAGATTTATATATATTTGTCCTAATCTCATTTTGAGAGTCTTACAATGATACATATTTTCAAATCAACTTGCCAATAAGCAAGGTGGTCATGTGTACTCCCAAGCATTGCTCTTTCAATTTTAGTCATTTTAAATACTTTAAATTTCATATTATATGCACTAATTCTATACTATAAAATGCTCTTAATTATGTGTCAGTTACTAACAAAACACTCAAGTTGGAATCAAGCAAAGGTAAGGTGTGTTATACATACCTAGATAGACATTTATTCTCCTTTAAACCAAAAATTTCATTACTATATTAGAGGAGAAATGTAGATGATATATATGGATTATATAGCACCTTAGTCTTGTACACTTGGTGAAATTATACCTTTGTTGTTACTCTTAGTTCATGACCTTTCTCGCTTCCATAAGTATTGAATATTCTCTATCTTTTGTCCCTTGGCCTATATTTTTATCCGACCAGTCTTATGTTAATGAGCCAGACCTTTTATCCTTACCATAATGTTTAAATTATAAATATCTTCCACCTCTACATGTTCTAAGTGTATAACTACTTTTATCTTCCCTAAACACTAGCATTTTAGATAGACATCTTGTCAATGCAGGTGTCATGCTCTAATGTAAGTGTATAATGCCCTCAAGTCATCCAATTTATAAATAAAACATATCCTAATGGGTAGCCTAAGTTATTTATTTTTATTTATTTATCCAAAGTGATTTAACTAAATATAAGATCAACCCTCATTCATTCTTAACCTACAAAATGTTAAAAATACCTAAGTCAACTTATCAAAGAAATAAATCAATCACTTGATAAAGTAAAGATACCTTATTTATATTATTTCCATATCAATCATAGGGACATCACATACATAAGTTTGAATTACCTAAGGAGTAACCCAAGAGTTATTTTCTAAGTTCTAAGTTGGGTCACTATTATACTTGTTTTCCACATATTACATGATTCAAAAATATACAAACACATATAGGAGAACTACAAAAGTATGAGGTCCTCTTTAGATTATATTTTATGTATTCAAAACTCATTGATAGAGGTGTATTTGGGGTCAAATTTTCACCATGTGCCCACTAAGCCATATTTCTCCATGGTCACTATGAAGATGAAAAACTAGCATTTTATAATTGTATGAGGAACGACAATCCATGACCCATATCTGAATGCATTAGATAGAATGTCAACACAAACTAATAATCATCAAAGTGGTTACATCCTTTTCTAGTATGTATCCTATATAGGACACCTACATCAGATTCATGTTGTAGCATCAATGCAACCATTCAGGACTGATGCTAGTGTCTATAGCTCAAGAGGACTCAATCCAAAATGTGGTGACTATTCCAGAATCATCTTCCATTATGCTTCCTATCTATTTAAGATAGAGAACTATTTCAACATCAGAACCAATTAATTACATTACTTCTTTGTAATTTCCATATCTATCATTATTGTACTTACTATTTTTTACATATTTTAGTTTAATGAATTCAACATATCTTATATTTGATTTTAACATCTAATTGACCTATTATAGAGATAGTTTATCACCCTTTTACCTTGAATTATCTATGTCCCTTTAACCCTAGATAACCCCAATTCAAAATTTTGAGGGATAAATAATAATCTATAAATATGATAAAATCCTTAGGCACTAGGGAGTGCCTATAATGACTTAATGTTTATACAATGGCATGAAATTCAACATCATATATAGAATAATTTCTTCTTACTTCATTCAATTTATCATTGAAATATGATATCAACCTTCCTTATTGACTCAAGATAGAAATAATTCCCACATGTAAAGCATCAAAATAAACCTCAAACTCTTTGTTAAAATATGGTAATGTTAAAATAGTTTTTTTCATAATATTCTTCTTCAACAATTGAACTCTTTCTATTTTTTCCTTTATCCACATATATTATTTTCCTATCATGCAATTTAATATTGGTGAAAAAATACTACTAGAATTATTAATTAAATTTTTGTAAAAAGTTTTTAAACCATCAAAACTTATTACCTTTATGATGCCCTTTGGAATATGCCAAAATAATTTCCTTCACATTTTCTTCATCCATTCCTACACCATCTACTAAAACTATAAATTCTAAAAATACTAAACTATTCTACATAAACTTGCACTTCTTCATATTTGCATAAAACTTTTCCTTTCTTAAAATTTATAATACCATTCTCAAATGATTTAACTAATATTTTACATTTTTACCTAATGCCAAAATATCAAAAAAATCAACCACTAAAAACATACTAATGCAATCTTGTAGCACTTTGTTTATCATCCTCATAAATGTGATGGGTGCATTAGATAATCCAAATGACATCACCATACACACATATAAGCAATATCTACTCTTGAATGTTGTTTTCTACTCATCTTTTTGACAAATTTATATATTGTAGTATATGTATCCAAGGGAAATGTAATTGATCTATAAATCTCTTGTAGCTCAAATAAGGTAAATCCTACTTACACTTTTGATTGTTGATACATTATATATCTAGGGTCATGACAAATATGGATACACTAGACCTATCCAAGGGACATATTGCCCCAATAATATCACTAGGGAAGGTTACAAATCCTCTAGTCAATCAAAACTATGAAATAACCCTAAATAGGTCCTATGTTTTCATAGTCATTTAGTATAAATGATAAAAGTGAAGAAAAGTCTAATCTAGTGGTCAAACAAACTTGTGACACCAATGGGGTTAGTAAACATTAAAGTAAACATACATAATACAATACTATTTAAGTTATGTATAGGTAAAACCCTAATGTATGGATAGATCAATATATTTAAAATCCTTTACTTATGCTACTTGTATCTACTAAAAGAGAGGATCAAATTTAGAGATAATTACCCTAAAGATGAATCCATCAGGACTCAATCTCTCCCTTGCCCATAGGTTCTTTGTAAGAAGTTGTTTTGATTTTTGATGATCACTAAGATAGGACAAAACATCCAAATGTTTTACAGAAGAAAAGATTCTTCTCTATGTGTAAACCCTAAAGTAAGACTCTTCAATTATAATAGTGGAAGATGAGATTGTAAATAAGCATAAATGAATAATTAACTCTTTTCATCTCTCAAAGAATGGTGAAATGAATGTGTTTATATAGATGAATCTAACCCTAGTTCTTTCTAAAAGTTTAGCCAATAGGGTCATCCTAATTAACTCTATATTATTATTGATAAAATCAAATTAGGTCTTGGTCTAGGTCACTCATGGGATGACCTAAACCCTATATGAGTTTTATCAACTAGAATACAGGCTTGATGGGGCCAACAGTGTATTATAAACTATTGGAAAGGGTTTTATGCTCAAGAAGGGATAATGAAAGCATAAAATGACTGAGAAGGTTTCCAAATAGGAGGAAATGCTTAGGGTAATATTTTTAGGATATGATTAGATTAATAAAAAGTGGTAGTAAAGGTAAAACAATCATGTGAATCACCAATGGTCTACCACCCCTTTCCCAGTGTACCCCTTAAGGCATGAACTCAAAGAGATTGAGACTCAATGGGTTCCTATAAGATAGAAAAATTTAGTTTTTGATAAAATTTGAAAATGTTATTTTTATACATATGCCCCACTCTAATCTCATCATGTGTCACTTAGGTGATATAAGGGATGGTGCTTGGAGAAAAAAAACAAAATAACACAATGTTGAAGGTAAAAATTTACAATATTTTACACCAAAAATAACTAAAATTAAATGATTGAAAGGGAAATAATTAAAAAATTAAATGTATGCATACCTTGAATTACCTTTATTAATGGACGGTTATCTATTGTGTTTGTTAGTTTGATCATGGATGGTACAGAGATTTCTTACAAAAAATCAAAGAATATAAAACTAAATAACAAAAAAAAACAAATGTAGTAAAGCCAAGATAATTGATGTTATGTGGATGTGACGTACATGGAAATATATAAAGATGGGGTGATAAATGCTAATTTAAGATCAAATGACCATGTTAAATTTTAAATTCAATTGAGTAATAAAAAATCCAAGGCTACTAAAGATTAAAAAGCTCAAATATGTAAAACTTAAGTAAGAAAGGTAAACTCACAAAGTCAAACCAAGGATACATGAAAAAAATGGTAATCAAACATCAATTTGAAATTTCTAAGAATCTTTACTTAGAAAAAGATGGATAAGAAAAAATGGTAAAACAACACTAATGAGTGATCAGTAACAATCCTTACTCAAAGATGAATGGAAAAAGTGTGAATAATGGAAAACAACATTGGTGGGTGAGAAGTAACAATCCAACCTCACTCAACAATAGAAAAAGTACATGAAATTAGAAATAGACTCATTTATCCAAAAAAAGAAGTTAAATATATGGAAAATGGTAAAAGAGACTAAATCAAGGCACATCTTAGAAATGTAGATCCATGGTATAAAGAAAGTAATCCATAGTCACTAAAACATATTATTTTCTTCTAAGGATAGATAAATATAAAACAAAGGGGTCCTAGCATGTTTGTAAGATGTGAATAATAGAGAATATAAAAGTGGGAAAATAGATTTAGAATCACCCTATCTTGTCAAGGGGGAAATGAAAGGGTGGAGGGAAATATGAAGGAAAAAGTAAGGTAGATAAAATTATTTATCAAAGTCAAGATAGTCAAATTAAGTTTGTCAAAATAATAAAACTTTAGACATCAAGGACTTTGAAGAATTTCTCTTAGTCACACAAATATTATATCAAAAATGAATTATATAGATCACCCCATGAAGGCTATATGCATGAAAATTAAAATGAACCTACCTTCCCACAATGTGTTTCCCATTCCTTAGGACCCCTTATACAATTGTCTATTTATTGCTAATATTGGGTACATGTATGAGAATGTAGGTAGCACCATATCTTTTATTAAATTCTCCTATTTTAATATACTATCCTACCACACCCCAATGGACCTTGGCTCTATAATGAGGTCAATTGTGGAGTTAGACCTTTAATTGGAGAAATGAGATGTGTTATTCATCATGTCTTGTGATGTGATTTTAACTTTTGATTTTGTATGTTGCCTTTTTTATCATTGAATTTTGTTTCAAATGAATTGATTTTTAAAAATTTTATGGATTATTTTATTCCTCCTCCATATGAATTTTGAAAACCAAACATGGGTGCTAAATATGACTATCATTTGAAGACTTTTGACTTGGTTGCTAAGAAAGAGAACTTAGAGAACATGGTGTCTAAGAGTCTCATTAATTCAAGTGAAATAAAAGTGTTATCTTGACTTCAACCTTGGTTTATCCAATGTGGAATGAAATGAAAATAAATGAAGAGAAATGAAACATGAAACAAATTGAATTAATTCAAATCACAAAAGATGTAACTAAGGGTAAAAAAGTGATATAATAATAGGGAACTGTGATTCCTTATCATAAGAATGAAGAATGTGTAGGAAAACATGTTATCACCTTATTGTTGTGAAAATTCTATCTACAAAATAAGATAAAGCTAAAGTTGAGAATAAAATAGCAAACACTTGTAACCATTATGAACACATTCTAGAAAAGGAACACTAAATTAATTAAAGATGGTGATTCTATGAGGAATGCCTAGTCCTATCCAATGTCTTCAAATTTTACTCATAAAAGAGAAACCCAAGAGGGTGTACAAAACATATAAAAAAATAAAGGGGTAAAGATGGTATTTGTGAGGAATGACAATTCCTATCCATGGTCTTACACTTCAACTCACAAAAGAAAAACCTAAGGTGTGATAAAATTATTAAAAAGCAAAATGAAAAAAATAAAATCATGAGGAAGACTGGGTCCTATCTATGGTTTTACAATGGAACTCATGAGAAAAGAGAAACCAGATGACCAAAAGGAGGGACTAAGGTTTATGAAAATAGAGACTCATACAAAGGGTGATACCCAAGTAAATATCTTATAAAAAGTATTAGAAATATAGTATACAAAAATTATTATAAGAAGGGAAAGACCTAGGCTAACATCTATATCAAATATGAGCATGTGAAATATAAGCCTACATATCTCAAAAAACATTTGAAGTTGAATCTGTTTGTTGTGATGCAATGTAGAATAAGAGTGGGCATCATAAAATGCTCCAATGGGTAATTGGATGTAGGGATGGGCATCACAAGATGCCCTAAAGTATGGAGTAACATTTGTGTGGGCATCACAAGTTACCCCAAAGTCTAAAAATAGGAGGAAAATCTAAGAAAAGATAGGAAGAAAATATCACCCCATATAGTGTCTAAATGGATTCAAGTTGTCCAAGAAGATATGACATGGTATTTCGTGATTCTTGATGAAATAATATTAGACTAGGAAAGAAGAAAGAAAATCACCAATAAGATAAAGAATAGAGTCAACCAATAAGTAACAAAGTCATTTAATAGGTACAAAGTTGACTACGTTAACATAGTACTATTAAAACATAGTCTGAAAAGAATGTAGTCATATGGGTCAATAGTGTACTACTAACATGAAGGTGAAAAATATTTTTTAAGAGACTATATCATCCATAATTATAGTGTTCTAAAGTATAGAAATAAATTTCAAGATAATTTCAAGTAATAATGAAATCAAGCAAACAAGCAATTGGAACACACAACAGAAACCTTGTACCAATGCTAGAAAATAGAAGGTTTGTAATATAATACACAATGATAAAAGAGAAAGTAAAAACTAAAAATTATATGCTAACTTGTTGGTCATCATAAGTGTTAATACATCATTTGAAAATTTGATTTTAATGTGATAGAATGTTGGCTACAAATAGGAAACTAGAAATTAATCTAAGGTATTCAAGATGTGTTTGGATTGAAAGGAACCACTAATAGTGATGGTAATGTCTTGGTATTAGGAACCACCCCATAACTTCACAATACCTTAATTATAAGCGTGTCAGGTGATTTTCCAATATATATCATCAACCATGTATTTATACTTGGCTAGAAAAATGAAGTCACCTTCCCCTTTGGTGATAAAATCTTAGTAGGTAGGCCTTGGGAAGACAAATGTTTAAAGTTTTTCTATGTAAAGTGGTTTAGTAGTGTGTGGAAAAGAGTAAAATAGTGTAACTATAATATTAATTTAAAAAACCACCTATTTTAATCTATGTGAGTTAATATAATCATATAAACAACTGAAAAAGGAAAAGTGAATTAATTGCTAGAAAAAAGATGTTATTTCTTGATTGACAATAGTACAGAGTTAGTTCAAATGACACTATATGCAAGTAGAATAGAACAGATTCTACTATGTCACTATTATTCTATAGAATTGAGGTCTTTAATAACAAAGTCAAATAGGTTGACTATGTCTCTTAGATAGAATACAATCTATAAAACTAAGTTGACCAAGTCAACCTAGTTGGTTATAAGGTTATAGTTTTAAAGATTGTCAACTCATGAAAAATAGTACTGAAAGAGAAACTAAAATGATAAAGAGATAGAGAAAGGAACCCTAGTGGTCTTGAAGATTATTTATCTTTAAAATTTTATGATAATATTATTCAAATGTTGTTATCAAATTTTGCCAAATGAGTCGACAAGTTTGACCAAGTTCTATAAAACTCTATATGCTAAGGAAGAAATAATGAATAGAGTCATCATATTTGACCATGTTTTTTGACCTATATGTTGATAGAATAAATTAGTAGATAGATTCAACATATTCAACTATGTATGCTAATCTGAAACTAAGGAAAATTACTATGTCAAATGGCTCAATCTAGTATCTTATAATTTATGAAGATACTACATAAATAAAATAAAGTCATTTTGAGGTGATTATGTGTTAAACCTATGCATAGAAATTTAGGACTATAATGAATGGTTTGATAAAATATTGAAAAATATAAATAATGACAAAAAAATTATGGCATGAAATAAAACCTACAATTGTTAGATGCACATTGGGTTCACAAGAATTTATGTAAAGGGAAATGCAACTGATCTATGAATTAATCCTAGCTCACAGAAGATAAATCCTACTTATACTTTGGATTGTTGATACATTAGATATCCAGTGTCATGATTAAAATGAATATGCTAGACCTAGACAAGGGATCTATTATCACAATAATATCAGTAGGGAGGGTTCCAAAGCCTTTAGTCAAGAAAAATTATGAAATAACCCTAACTAAGTCCTATGTTTTTATATTCACTAAGTATAAATGAAAAAAAAGTAAAGTCTAATCTAGTGCTCACTAAAAATTGTGGCACAAAGTGGGGTTAATAAACATGAAAAGTAAACACATGTAAAATAATCCTACTTAATCTATGTATATGTAAAACCTTAATTCGTGGAGAGAGAAATATATTCAAAATCAATTAGTTATGTTACTTCTATCTAATAAAAGAGAGGTGAAAAGTTATAGATACTTACCTTGAAGATGAACTAGTTGAGACTCAATCTCTCCCTTGGCCAAAGATGCGTCATAAGAGTTTGGTTTGGTTTGTAAGGATCACTAAGAAAGGCCAAAGCATCCAAGACTTTTCCACAATAAAATATTATTCTCCAAGTAGAAACCATAAGCTAAGACTCCTTGAGTACAATGGTGGAAGAGAATATTTTAAAGAATCTATTTCTCTCAATGTTTTTTCTTTTCTTAATTTTTGAAAAGAAAGAAACTAGGAATAGGGTGTGTAGAAGAATACCTGTTAAAGTGCACATTTTGAATCTAGATGATTATGGAGAAATCTTATTTGGCTAGGGAATAATTCCTAAAAATAAGAAAACAATACCACAAAAACTTGTTTTTTAGACAAGTAGTTGGTGGATTTCATAGCATGAGCTACATCCTAGAAGAGAAAACTTTATAGGAGGCTATCAAACCACCTTATTAAAAACACTTAAGTTGGAATGATAAAAGAAGTATATTTTGTAAAAAATGTAAAATACATGATACTAAAATATCAAATAACTAAATTTGATACAATAAACTTAAATGCTTTGCAAAAGATAACTAAATGAATGCATTAGTTTAATTAATACTAATGCTAAAAATTGGTAAAGGTTATGGTTTTGGTTTGATAATGTGATGAGGGTAAAAATGATTGTTTTGTTAATTTCGATAGATGATCAAGGTTGAAATTGTATAAAGGGATGAACAAACTAATGGATAAAATAAGTAAATATGGCAAAGGAACAAGAAAGGTAAAGATGTCAAAGAGGGAAAAGAGGTAAATGAGATAAAAGGGATAAATGAAATTGAAATAGCCAAAGGGATTAAATGAGTGAATATGATAAATAAGAAGAGGTTAAGGGTTCAAGAGAATGGAGGTTAAGAAAAGAGAAGGCCAAAGGGAAATAATGAAAGAACTGAAAGTACAAAACAAAGTAAATTACCTTAATGTTGTTGAAGTGGCTTGAAGATGTTGATGATGGTTGAATGTTGATGAAGCTTGAAATAATTTTGGTAGAGCTTCATTTCTTTGATATTTCTCCTCCAAGATGATGACCTCCTCCAAAAAAACCTACATCAATATGCCAAGAACAAAATACTAACTTGCCACTTAACCTTGGGTGAAGGAGAGGGGGTATTTATAGCATTTTTGTGTGAAGAAATATGTCAAAATAGAGGAATAGTGAAATTTTTTGAATTTATCCATGTGGGATCAATTAAGGTGACGTGGGTGAGGATTCCCGTGTGGGTTGGTTAGTGTCCAATTTTTAATAGAAATCATGCACATGGGTTTGAATGAGGCTTAAAGACTTCTCCCCATCCTTTCTTGCTTTCACACAATCACTTAAAGGGGTGGGACATCAAATGTGGAACCATTTTCCATGTGGTCAATGAAAATTGTAAGGTGAGGTTTTTGGGGATTCCCATGTGGGTTGGAAAGTCTCTCATTTGGGTTGGTAAGCCTCCATTTGGGCTAAAAGTTCAAAATGGGTGCCCTTTGTCTTTTGCAAAGTCTCAAAGAGGTAGGTATCTCTCTTTGAAGTATAATTTGATGTCAAAAGATAAAATATATGTTGAATAATTAACCCTTAAGTTTAAATATTCCACATTTCAAGGGGGGGCCTTATGAAGCTTGAATGAGGTCATCAAGCAATTTGGAAAGGGTTCTAGGTGGGGTATGATGCCCCACATCAAGCCATATCACTTCTAAGCCATGTCACTTGACATATCATCTCTAAATCACATGCCATGTCATATTCCATGTCAATTTACATGTCATTATGCCATGTCATCATACCATGTCATCATTCCATGTCATCATAAATAGTGATAGTGGGTCCCATAGTGACTAGTGATGGTGAATAGTGTTTTTGAATGATATGTGTGACTAGGAGAATAGTGATTTAGTTGGGTTAAAGGTGGGATTTTGAGAGGTTTAAGAACTTTTATGGGATCCTAAGGCATTTAGTCATCAAAATTTGTAAATGTGTAGTCTTTTGGTGTATACATTTTGCCCCTTTTTGTTATGCAACTTTGAATTAACAAGCTACAAAATAAAAACAAATATCTTGGTTGAGGGTCAAGATGCCTTGAGTATGGGAGGAGGTTTCCCCCCTCAAATTGAGAGTCAATGAGAAAATGTTGAATTATGTGTATGTTTGATAAGCAATTAATGGGGAGGCACTAGGTGGTGACACAAGGTAGCTAGGTACGTGAAATGCTCATGGGTACACAAAATATGACTAAGCACAATAGTCAAGATTACATAGAGACTAAAGATGCAAATGTTGATAATATGAAGGTCAGGTTATAAGATAAATGACAAGGTAATTTGTCCACAATGTTAGTCATAGCTAATCGGGTTAGTCTTATCAAGGTTCCTAGATAGGGTCAGTGTTGACTCAGGTATCTAAGGTAAGAAGTGATCTCAAGAAAACATAAATTGTTTATTTTTGAATGAGGTGGTTCAAACATTTAAAATTTCAACATGGTAAGGTTGGTTTTTATATTCAAAATTTATTGCAAAAAGAACCAATGTTCTAGGTCAAAAGCAATCAACATCAAGACATGGTGAAAGCATGTTTGGATTGGGTATGGGTTGGAAGGGGATGGCTGAGTTGACTCTAGATACATCTGGTAAGTGGACACTTCCTACATAGTTCCATGGATAGGAATCCAAAAAGAAAATTAGGCCAAAATTATTTCTTTTGAGGTGAAGGGTGTTGGTTAACTTGGTTATCCCAATTGGATATCATATAGGTAGGTCTAGGTGAAAGACATTGAAAAAAGGGAAGCACCAAAGGGTGAAAAAAATGGCTATCAAATAGTTTCTGATAGGTGTGGTTAAAATGGTAGATGAGGTGAGCTAAGATGGAATTAAATTATTGTGTCAACTATGTAAAAGGAATCTTTAGTCATAGATATGCAGGTTGAAGCATGAATTTTCTACCACCATTGTAAATAAAAGGAAAGGTAGAAATATTTGGTACCAAGATTTAGAAAATATAGAACTATTTGAATTATTGTGGTGATCTAATGTGCTCTTTCATCACCATCCAAATAAGTTATCATTTCATACATTCCATAATAATGTTGTTAATAGTCTATGTAAGCTTATTATTCAATGGTTTGGGGAAGCAAAGTAGTAGAGTAGGTAAATGAGAAGTGGTAAAGATTTGAACCCTTGACCCTTGAGTCAGTGGGGCCCCAAAATAATTAAGATTTGAGTTTTTGAGATAATTTAGAGAAATACACTAAGGGAATATGGAGTGAGGTGAATAATAATTACGTTAATTAATTGAGGGATCAAGTTGTGGATTGTGATTAAAGAGCAGGGTGATTGCAAGGTATAAGAAGATGTAGTATGAAAGGGAGAATCAAGGGAAATTATTGGTTAGAAGGTTAGGGAATGTGAGAGGGTTAATCTATCATCCCCACATGTGCATCCTAAATCTTCCATTTGAAGGTGGTTTTAGTTTTGATTCCAAAATATTCAATGGTCAAAGTAAAAGGGGTTTAAAATAGGTAAGACTAGAAGAGTTGGGGAAGGAATTTTCATCTTGATGGTTGAACAATGCTTAGGTTTACTAGTTAGTTGTATGATCCCATGGTCCTAGCCAATTATGTTATAGATATGTAGGATGGTATACATCTTGTAGTAAACCAAAATTGAGTAGAAGACCTTAGAGGCTATATCATTCTCAAAATGGGTAGAGAGTTGAAAAGGAAAAAGGTGATAGGGAGGGTGAAGGGAGTAGTTAGAGAGAGACAAAAAAGAGAGTCTGATTGAAACATATAAAGGTACTAAAGGAAGAAAGGGATGATCTTAAAATAAGGAACCTGACTAGATTTCATGCATTAAGGTAAGGGTATGAAGGATACAATGAAGCAGACAAGGAGATGTACATAGAAGTAGTACAATTGGTGACAACACTCTAAAGAGGTGGAGTTGAAATTGGAGAACATAAGGGAGATCCAACAAGGGATGAGGTAAATGTGGAGCAGGATATGGATGAAGAGAAAACAATGAGGCCATAGATAAAGATAAAGGTGGAAAAGGATGTAAGAATCTAGGCATGGTCATATAGGTCAAGAAGAACAAGGGCATCAAGGGAGATGAAAAAAATGAAATGAAATAGAGAAAAGAGAAGAAAAATAAAAGGTAGAATATTGGGGTTGAGAGATGCACTAAATAATGACATATTAGAGAATTGAAAAGGATGGGGAGAGAAGTTTAACAATATTGAAGGGTAATGGGAGAATGAGGGATATGGATGGCTATGAAAGGTTTGAAAACAAGTCTAAAAAAGATAAAAGAGAAAATAGTTTTGTGCTGAAAATAAAAACCAAGGAAATAAATGTAAGAAAAGGAAATATGAGGAAAAAAGAAGTGAAATGAGGACACAAAGAGGATGATGGGAGGGGGAAGAAGCATGTGGTGTCTTGACCAAGTAAGAATGGGTGATTATATGCAAGGAGAGGAATCACGAAGTAAATTAGATGGTGGTTTTGAAGATGAGAATGGGATGGAAAATGGGAAATGGGTGAAGAATGAGGGGAAGAAAAGGATGGGTGGACAAGAAGGTGAAGAGAGAAGATAGGTGTTAATTAGCTTGCTAGAAGATGTTGACAGGTTGAAGGGGTGATTAGAAGAGATTGATGAACTAAAAAAATGGTGAGGTGGTGATTAAATAGGGAGATGCAATGAAAAGGATTGACATGAAACTAAGGCATGAATATTAAAGATGATAAGAACAAAAAGGAAGAATTGAAGTAGGGATACAAAGCATGGATACTCACACAGATGAAAAAGATAAGTGAGTAATGAGATGAAAAGAGGAAAATGGGAATGTAAAAAGGCCCATAGGTAAAAAGAGATAAGAAGAAAATGGAAATTATGAAAGGATTCTCAAAGGATAAATACCTAGGGAGAAACTAGTTGTCGAGGAAAAAGGAGAAGATAAAAGGATGGAAAAAAAGCAAACAAGAAGAATGGAAAATGGGTATAGTGGGAAGAGTGGTATGATGGTAGAGAGTGGTGGTACATGTAAATAAAAAGTGAAGTAACAAAATAAATAGAAAGATTGCAAGATGCACAATATAATGTGGAATGGGTGAAGAAAAGAGAGTGATAAAGGGGGTATGACAAATAGCTAAGGTCGAGGGGAGAGGACTAGGATAGAGAAAGAAGTTGAAGGGGGTAAAGGTACAGGTTGGTAATAAGGTGAAAGTGAGGTATAAAATTCAAAAGGTGGGTGGGAAAGTGGGTTGTGAAGCATGCACAAGGAAAGATGATGGGGAGGCCAACGAAGTAGAGTAGGAGGCTACTTTATGGGAGGTAAAGGTGGCCAATGCGGAATGCTATCAACCCTTGTGTTAAAAGAGATTGACAAGATAGAAAAGTGATTAAAAGATATTGACAAGATAGAGGTAGGGAGATGGTTAGGATTTATGTATATAAGTGGAGGAAGAGATTTTAGGTGAGAAGGGAAACTAAAGTAAAGAAAATGGCTGAGTTGACCTCAGTAACTAAGCACTACCTACATAGTACAAAAAGACCTCAAGCCAATGTAGTTCTCCCAATAATGGGGGAAAGACTTAAGAGGAACTATTAAATTGTATTAAAACATAAGGACACTAAAGAAAGAGTTCAAATCTTCCTTAATGTAGGATGGCCTAAGCAAGAGGGTATTGTTAGTGGTCAAAATGAGTGAAAAGAAAAATAAGGGGATGGGAATTAGTTGTTAGTCACTAAGATGCCCCTAGAGTAGTGCCTACATAGTCCATGGACATCAACCCAATGTAGTTTAACAAGGTTTGGATGAGTGGTGTTCAACTTGGCTACCCCAATTTGATGGACTACATTCGCTGGTTTGGGTTGAGGGAAAAGGTTTGGTAAAACAACAGTTTTGGGTTTTAGTGAAGGGGTCAATGAAAATGAATGGGGTAGGTTGGTAAATAGTTACCAAAATGATCCCACATTTAGTAGGATGAGAGATATGGATGGGTAAGGTAGGATAAATTAGAAGGGAACAATATGCTAAGTACCACAAATAATACTCAATAGAGCTAATCCAAAGAAGAGGTGCTTTTGTGAGGAGGTTTCATCTTCTAAAATTATGAGAAGGTAGGATTTTAGAGATAGTGTCTACCTCTATGAGCTAAGTTTTAGGAGGTGGGGGTCTATCCAGATCTATAGAGTCATTGTGGCCAAGGTTAACCACTACTACAATTCAAGTTTTAAGGGTAGTAGCAAAGTGACAACCTATAAATAATTTCTTTGATACTTAAAGAGATTCTAAAAGTAAGGAAGTTAGCAGCATGGTGAGTAACAAAAGATGGACCTTGGCTGACCCAAGATCTGCATGGTTAGGCTAGAAAAATGGTGGCCATATCTACATCATGTGCCCTAGTTGCTTAGAACCATAGATGTGGGGTCCCATTTAGAAGAGGCCCTAGTATTGGGGAGTTATATGGTCTAAGTTATTGGTGATACAATTGGATCAGATAGTCATTACCCTATTATGGATGGACTCTTAGTTGGTACAAAATAAAAGATTTTCATGTTCAAGTAGACACTGCCAATGGTTAAGATTTGATGTTTAGATCTTGTGGCAATGGGGTGGTAGGAATAAGAGGGTAATGTGTTATATATTTTTGGTTGAATGTTCCTATGCTTGAGGTTGTGTGGATATTTATGAATTTTATGTTTATGGTTATGATTGGTATGGTTATGGTTATTGTAATCTTGCTTAACATAAAATAAATGATCATTTTTGTTGCAATATCAACCATGCACATCAAGATAAGAATAGGGCCTAATGCTTTATTTTTTATAAGAACTAAAAATATACCTAAAGTGAGATAAACATAATGAATATAAAATCTTCAAATGATGCACATGAGTGGTCGTTAGTTGATACAAAAGGTTTCATGATCACAAGGTGTCAAGTAAGCTCTAAATCTCTTAATTTACATATATTCAAAAGGGAAGATGGGTGATAGGTGGTGTGAAGGGTAATGGGTGATATGTATAATAACCTCATGTGAATTAGTATACCCCTTCTATAGGTATCCTAAGAATGGTAATGGACAAGTCCATGTCATATGTTAGATGTAAACTGGTCAATGTGAGAAATCTACATGTGAAAGCCGATTGTGGCTATAGATTTTTTATGGTAGTGGGTCTTTTGACTTATTTTTTAATATGGGAAACTGATTGATGTGGGAATATTCCATGAAATTTCTCTACTTTTTAAAAAGTTAACTCAGCCATCCTTTGATGGATTGGTCTAAGATTATTGGTTTTGTTTTATTGCTCTTGATAGTTGCCCTTCAAGGGAGCAGTCTACCTTACATGCATAAATTTATATTTTGTTTTTGTGCAGTTGTCCTTCAAGGGATTAGTTTACAATGCTTAAGATATTGACCCAATTAATTTTTACAAGATGAAATGTGTTTAGACATGGACTAGTCTAATTAGGTTCATAGCTTTACCTTTATGAGGGCAAAACTTTACACAAGAAGGTCAATGGTATGTGAAAGGGTGTGGTTTTGAGAGATAATAACCATGGGATTCCATCATGTAAGAGATAAAAAGTATCCATGAGAACTATGCTATAGGTAGAGCTATGGTACCCATATTTAGGATTGGGCCATGACTATGCTGGTTAATTACATGGTTTTATATTGTAATAAATTGTCCTCAAAAGGGGAGGAGTAAGGTGGGCGAAGGTGAAAATATCATAATCAAGGGATGAGCTTAAGTTATACAAATAGGTGAGCTTCATCATACTTTAACAAAAAAAATAGACACATATGTGAATCAATAAGAGGCTCAGGTTCTGGTTTGACTTTGAGAGAGGATTGATGATAAGCTCCTAGTCCATACTTATGGATGATGATGTAGGGTCTAAGCCAATTGAAATTAAACTTGCCTCATTTACTCTTCTCCATGTTAGTCACATGTTGTTTTTCTTTTAGGACAAGATATTTTATATTAAATTCTCATTGTTTGAGGTGCTTGTTATAAGCACATGTGATATGCTCTTGATATATATAGAGGTGGATGAGAGCTACTAAATGATGCTCATCAAGTAGCTCAAGTTGAGCTAAATGATGATGACAAAATTCTTCTTTAGAAATGAGTTCCTTCAAAGATATATGAAGAGAGGGGACTTGGACTTTAATAGGAAAGACTACCTCTATTCTAAAGACTAGAGAGAAAGGGGTAGAACTAGTGAGGTTCAAATACTAGTGTGATAGGCCCATAAGGTGAATGGGATGTGTAAGTACCAATCCCGACCTAAATCTCTGACAACTTTGGTTAATATTTTGGTGAGGGTTTTATTATAGGCTTCAACTTTTCCATTTACTTATGGTTGGTAAGGCAAGGAAAATATTAAATCAATGCCAAATGCATGACATAAACCTTAGACTTGCTTATTCTTGAAGGATTTACCATTATCGGTGATGATCTTATGAGGAACACCAAAGTGGTAGATGATATGGTGGTTGATAAAGTTAACAATATTTTTTTCTTTGGTAAAGATTAAAGGAATAGCTTCCACCCACTTGGTGAAGCATTTGGTGGCTATGATGATGGAGTTGTGTTGCTACAAAGAATGGGGGTTAATTTCCCCAATGAGATCGAGCCCCAATTGAGAGAAAGGCCAAAAGTCCTTAAATACTTAGAGTTTATTGGCTAGTGTGTGATGTAAATTAGCATGTTATTGACATTTAACATACTTTATTACATAATCACAATAGTCTTGGTTGAGAGTGGGACAATAGTAACCAAGGCAAAGGATACTTTTAGCAACCACTAGGTTGCTAAAATGTCCCCCACAAATCCCATCACATTTTTTTATGGCATGGGAAGCTTCATAACTACATAGGAAATGAAGAAGGAGATCATCAAAACCATGTTTGTAAAGGATTTCTCCTACTATGTTGTAATGAGAGTACCCTGAATAAAAGCACTTTGGAAATTCCTAGAGAGGTTGGGAGGAACAATGCCTAGGTTGAGCTAGTTGAAGGTTTGGTCATACCAAATATTGGATGGGGATTCCTCTATATTAAAAATTCTAGGGAGGTTGGATTGTCCATAAGAGGGTATGGTAAAATTATGAATGATGACAAATATTTTTGAATTAGAAGACTAAGAAGGGATTTGAGAAGCAAGGTAAGCCATTGTATCCATTATTTTATTGGTAGATTGGGGAACAGATTGGACTAAGTAATGTTTGAATGATTTTAAGATTTTGTCAACTAAAATTTTATATTTTAGCAAGACATCATTCTTACATTAATAGGATAAATTAACCTAGTTGACCACAAGTTGGGAATCACCAAAGAAATGGATTATCTTAATTCCCAAGCTTTGATCAGTTTAGAGACCTATCACTAGGGCTTCATACATGGCCATATTATTGTTGCATTCAATGTCAAATTTGAAGGAAAGAGGAAGGGGTTGACCATCGAGACAAATGAGGATAATTTTGGATCACCATCCTTGTTAAGATTTAAAGCCATCTAATAAGATTCGTGGTCATTTTGTAGGTTATGTAATCTTCTTGAAAAAGATTCATGATAGACTCATTTGAGAAAGCAAGAGGGGGTGGTTGGTTATTTTCTAAAGGATATTCAACCAATTGATTGGTAATGACCTAACCTTTAATTTAATTATGTTGGAGGAATTTAAGATCAAATTTAGCTAGGAACATGATCCACTTAGCCATACACTAATTTTGGTATGGTTTAGAGCGTATGTATTTGAGCAGGTCAGTATTAATGATGACATAGGTTTTATGGTTAAGAAGGTAGTGGTGGAGTTTGGTAGCCATGAATGTCAATACTAAGTAGAGTTTCTCAGTGTGTGTATACTAAGTTTCATATTCTACAAAAGTATAGTTAATGTAGTATATGGCTTGATCTTTATGCTATTCATCTTGATGAGCCAACATTGCCCCTAGGGAATGGTCAGGGGTAGAGATATATAGGTAAAAGGGGTGGTATTCCTTCAGAGAGGTGAGTATAGGTGGTGGCAAAAAGGTATTGTTTGAGTGAATCAAAAGCTTTTTAACAATCACTACTCCATTTGAAAGATATGTCCTTCTTTAGAAGTTGATGAAAAGGTTAGCATTAGTCTAAAAGTTGGGAAATGAAATGGTGAATGGATTAAGGTTTTCGCTAAATGCTACGAAGATATTTAAGGTTGGTTAGAGGAGGCATGTCCAATATTGCTCTAAATTTAGTAGAGATTACTTCAATTCCATGAAGAGAGATAATGAAGCCAAGAAATTTTCTTGAAAGGACCCCAAAAATGCATTTATTAGGATTTAGGTGAACATGAAAATAGATGAGGCATTAAAATATAATTGTAAGAGTAGTCAAGTGATATATTCAAAGTTTGGATTTATTGAGAAGGTTATCCACATAGTCTTCTACAATTTGATGAATGATATCATGGAAAATATACTTCATGGCACATTGGTTGGATGAACTAGCATTGTTTAACTTAAAAGGCATGACTCTATAATAGAAAGTTCTCTAAGGGGTCATAAAGGTAGTTTTATGTTGATCTTCAGGAGTAATCAAGGTCTGATTATAACTCAAAAACCCATCCATGAGAGATAACATCTTGTGTCTAGTTGTAAGATCAATAAGCTAGTCAATGCTATGTAGAGGGAAGTCATATTTGGGGTAGGTGAGGTTAAGGTCATGAAAGTCCATACAAATGTATAAACCCCAATTAAATTTGGTAATAGGTACAATTTTTGAGACCCATTAGGAGTATTTAATGGGTTAAATGAAGTTTACAAATAGGAGATGTTGAAGATCTTCTTTGATGAGAAGGGATATGTGAGGATGCATGCATAAAAGTTTCTATTTAATAGTATTAGCATCATGTTGAGTGACTATGTTATTAGTAGAAATGGTGGGGTTAATCCTAAGCATATCATTATGAGACCAAGTGAAGGCTTTGTTGTGGTATTGGAGGAAAGAGGAGAAATCTTAAAGTTCCTTAGCATTTAATGATTGACCTAATTTGAGAATGTGGGGGCTATCTAGAGTGTCCAAGTTGATATTGATGCTAGATTCATTCAACATAGTCTATGACTCAAGAGGAAGGGATTTATGAGTTGAAGACTCCCCCACACCTAGATGGGTAAGAATGGAATCATCATCTTGATGTTGGATGGTGTTGATGGTGGGAGAATCATTCTCTACCATTTTAGGATATATGAGTGAAAGGAACTTAGTTTAGCCACTATTTTGGTAGATGAGATGGCCCAAACATATAGTATTGATCAAAAATAAAAGTTAAGAGGGATTATATTGGGGTCTTCAGGTGGATAAAGTGATTTGGTTAGAAAGGATGGGATACCTGCCTCTATGGTGGTAATGGTTTTGGGTGAATTGGTGGATTCTTGAGGTGGTTCATATCTAAGGCCAAATGACTTATGAGTTTGAAAAGTTTTGAAATGGGGTAACTCATGAGGCCCTTGTTCATAGAGACTGAGGTCAAATCCTTTCCAAGCACATCTATGAAGATACAACTTAACAAACTCTAGTTTGTTAAGATAGGAAAAATTAGAGGTAAATGGTCAGATGGATGATGTAGTGGTAGGGGATGGAAGTGGCCAATCAAGTCCCCCATAAATGAAATTATTTTGATGGTTAGGGAGACGAATGGGGATGATGGTTCTAATGTTAGGGTCATAAGAAGGGTCATGTCTGAGATTCCCATATTTTTTGGGGGTAAGGAAGGCATCTAAGGCTAAGAGTCTATATTCCCCAAAAGAATGATATTGGAATGTGGTTATGATAGGGTCTTCTATAGGAATCTAGGAAGAGGGGATAGATGAGCTATTAGAAGCTTCATCAATAGCAGGTGCAAAAATTCTAAAGGTTTTGGCTTGTGAGGTTATGTTGTTCATAGATAGTTGTGCAATGGATAAAGGATGAAGGAAATCATTGGGATAATATGACATATTGTAATATGTAAAAGGACTAGAGTCAGCTTAGATACTCATGACTTGCCCTTCATGTTCAAACTTGACACATAGATGTAGGGTGGTAGAGATACGACTCATGACACGAATCCAAGGGCATCTGAGTAAAATGTTGTATTGAAACACTCCTACAACATAAAAGAGTTTGGGAATAGTATGAGGTCATACAAAAATGTGGAGGAAAACTATGTTTAAGGTGGTAACCATACTATTATTGAAAGAATTGAGAACCACTGAGCTTTTAGACATGATGTTTTCAGGTAACTAGAGTTGGTCATAAGCATGGGAGGAGATAATATTGATGCTAGCTCACCCATCTATCATCACCCTTTTGATGTAGGTTTGATTTATATATGCCATAATGAAGAGAGGGAGATCGGGATCCTCTGAATGAATAGAAGGTATTTCTAAATTTTTGAAGGTGACAAGGTTGGAAGTCCAAAGGGTACTAAAAAAAGTAGCTAGAGGCTAAGGATCATCAAGTTGAACCTTGATGGACTATAGAACCTCTATGAGTACTTGACAGTGATGGGGAGAGGTAGAGATTAACTCATACAAGCTCATATTTGTTGGAGTTTTGTGAAGTTGCTTGAGGATAGCTTTTTAGATGGATATTGCATATGGGTTAAGGTATGGAGGATTAGATGGAGAGGCACCTAAGATAGACACCTTAGGTTTGTTTGAAGATGCAGAAGGTTAGGTATTATTATATTTAGAGTTCAGGGAGAGGTAAGTCTAATGAATGGATGCCTTAGTCTTCCCTTTATCCTTTTATTGGGCTTGAGATCGGGTAACCATGTGAATAGTGTAGATAAGGGGGTTCTCTGGGTTGGATGGTTGCTTCATTTCCTCCTCTTCACTTTTGGGTGAGACCAAACATTGGATGGGTTGAGTAGGAATTTGGATTGGTGATGCGGATGAAGGAGGTTTGTCTAATAATAGAGCATCATCTTCATACAAGTTGTGAACAAGCATTTCAAGAGCTTTACGGTTCTCATTATCATGTCCTGGTGTCTTATGATATGTACATATCAAGTTATCATTAAACCAAGAGGGTTTTCTCGATGAAGGTTCAAAGGGTTTTATGGGTGGTAAGGTCAAGGAAAATGTTTGTATTAAACACTAGAGGATGGTCAAGTAAGATTCAGCTAAAGGTGGTAAAGGTTTAGTGGTTTTTGTTCTTGGTGTTGAAGTATAAGGTTTTGGTGATGTGGGTTTATGATAGGTGTCTTGGGTAAAGTGGTATACTTGGTTGTCAATTTTGGTTTGGGTAAGGTGGTCAATGAGATATAGGAAAATGATAATAAGGTAGGTAACTTAGGGATTATTGGTGAAGTGGGAAAAGGTGCTTTAGAAAGCAAGTATGAAGGTGTGACCATTAAACATGCTAGGGTTTCGGTAAAAATGGTGGATTTTTTGTTTAAGGTAGAGGGACGGGGACCTAGAATGGAGGGCAAATTTGAGGGAGGTAAAATTTGGGGTTTTGGGCCCTTTGGTGAGTTCACCTCTTTGGTTGTTTTAATTGTTGATTTTGGAGGGGATTTAGTCACTTTAGTTATCTTGGTGGGTTTAGATGTTTGAGGGTCAATTAATTTGGAAGGGGTTTTGGTGGGTTAGGTGGGGGTTTTAGTTGATTTATAAGGGGTAAGTTTTTCTATCAAAGAAGGAGTTAGAAGTTCCAGTTTGTTTCCATTACCTTTATCTTGACCTTTGATAGAAGGTATTGCAATTAGAGGTTGGGTAGATGGAGTCATATTCTCTTATGAGATAGCTTCAAAAGAGGGGATCAATGGTTCTAAGATAGGGGAGGTAAGTGTGGTATCCTCCAAGGGAGGTGTGGATATGGTTACTTCCTTTGTTTGGGTGTCCAAAGGAATAGAAAGCAATCTTTTTTCTTCCAGCAGGGGAATGTGGAAATAAGCAGTTGAGGTAACATTTTCTTCATCAATGGGTTCAATAGTAACCACATTAATAGTATGTGCCTCATGAGCTGATTTAGGTTTATTTTCATGATGCGGGGTATAAAGACCATGATTAGGGAAAGGTTTATGGAATATGTCAACGGCTTGGTTCAGTGGCATATTAGGATTATCCAATGTGAGCTCCCCCTTGTCAATGAGGGACTGGATAAGGTATTTAAAGGTATTACACCTATTGATGTCATGTCATATGGCTTGATGAAAATCACAATGGTCATTCTCATTATACTAACTAGGTATGGGGTGAGAAGTATTAAATTATTATGGTGGTTTAATTGGTATAAGTTGGATGATTATGGCTTTTAGTAACTTTTCCAAAATGGAAGGATAAGGCTCCCCAAGTGGAGTTAATTTCTTATGGTTTTTCCAAGTTTGGTTCCTTTGGTTTTAGTCTAGATAGTTGAAGGGTTTAAAGTTGTGGTTCCTTGGGTTCTATTGGTTGGTAGGTGGTGGAGGTGCAGCTTTGAATTTAATAGCATTGGTTGTGGCTTTACTCTTGGAATTGGTATTGGTTGTGTTTTTTAGTTTGGAAGGAGAGGGATCACAAGTTTTCTAAGTTGGATTTTTGTTCTTAAAAATTAATGTTCCCTCATTAATAGATCTATTCTCTAGTTTTTGAGCCATGGTAAAAGCTTCATCGAATGTCTGGAAGCTTTGGACACACAATGTGGATGAGATGTGTTTTGCGCATGCCTAGGCAAAGAGCTCTATAAGTTTAGGTGGAGGAAATGAAAATGCAAGTTGGTTGATTAAGCTCTTGTAACAAGCCATGAAATTAGTAATTGATTTATTTTTGAATTACTGAATGGATTAGAGGTTGGTAATAGAAACTTTCTTGGATATATTGATTGAAAAGTGATCCAAAAAAGTTTGGGCTAGTTGGGAAAAGGAAAAGATGGAGTGTTTTGGGATGACACTATATGAATATAATGCTAGTCGAGATAAGGACATAAGAAAGGTAAAGAGGAGGAGAGCATCATCATAGGAAATCAAGTAACATACATGCCTGAATGCTCTTAAATGTTGTTCGGGGTCCTCCTTGCTCTGAAAATTAGATAATTTTGGCAATTCCCATTATAGAGGATGTGGTCATAGAGGGATAGATGGATGGATGGATGGGTTCATTACAAATTTGGTCATAAGATATAAGGTTATGTGATCCTGAGATGGATGAATCAAGGTTAGTCATCTTTTCCATTAGCATCATGACCAAGTCCATTTGGGTTTGTTGGGTTGGATAGGTATATGACATTTTTTGTTGGGGTTGGGTGACATGGGAATAACAATTGGATGGATGGGATGATGTTAGGTGTGTGTGTGTGTGTGAGGTCACATAAGGTTGGGTGGAAGATGAAGGTATTTATACTTATGTGTTATGAATATATTGATAATATGTCATGGCTATGTGTTGGAAGGTTGAGGTTGGGGGGTTTATGTGTGGCATCAAAGTGATTAGTGGGTTAGTTGGTTGAATGTGGATAGTGACCAATGTGCTTATAGGGGGAAGTGTTTGTGGTATGGAGAGCACCATATTTTGGTATTGGGTTATCATTGAGGTATTGGTTGCTATCGAAGGGAGGATAGAAGTGGAAGGGAATGATAATTCCATAGTGGGTGGGGTGTATGTGACTAAAGGTAGGGTTGAACCCACTTGGGGTGTGATAGGAGGTTTTTTGTTGGGGGTGGATATTTAGTTTGGGTTTGGGTAGATGGGATGTTGGAAGATGTGTGGATAAAAAAATTTTGGGTTGAAGTGGCACCCACCATATGGTGGGATGGCATACGAAGAGGGGGTTTGATAGAGGAAACTTTAGCAAAAGGGGTGTGGTGTGGTATGGTATTGAGGTAGTGCTATAAAGCAACCTGATTATTATTAAGGAATGAAAAATATTTAGGATCTCCTTTAGATATGATTGGGAACCTAGAAGGAGAGGGAAGAGGGTAACTCTCAATATGAGGGAAACTCTCAACATGAGGGGAACTCTCAATGTCTGAATTACATTCCATAGGTGTGGAAGAAGATGGAGGCTGATTAACTTGACTTTTGTGTTGCTATCTGGTAGTGATGATATGAGAAAATAGGGAATGAAAAGGTGAAGCTCTCAACTCAAATAAGAAGCAACCAAAAATATTTCAAAGCAATCAACACAAACACTAAAAATGAATTTAGCCTAGGATTACTTTTAAATCACTTTTGGCTTATGCCTTAAAGAGTGTGGAGGGGAAGTTATTTTGATGTAAGTATTAAAAAGGCAAGCTATAGTTGGTTTCAAGTTGTTTAGGCACTCAAAACAAAGTTCTATGTTGAACTTCAATATGTGGCTTGGTATTGGGGACTACCCCCTCACTTCACAATCCCACAGTGATAAGGGCGATGGGTTCTTACCCAAGATATACTAAGTCTAGAGTTTATACTCAACCAAAGAGTTCCGTTATTTCTCCCCTTGGTGGTGAAATCCATGTGGGATAGTCGAGAGGGGATAAGGTTGCCACTAGGTGATGAAATCCTAGTTGGTCCTTGTCTCAAGTATTATTTTGATGTGTTGATTATTTAGTGGTTTGTCTTAGTGTGTGAAGACAAATGAAAGCTATGATAAAATTAACGTTCGTCCTAATTACTAGATGAACTAAGATCAACAAGCAATTCAATAGATGAAAAGTGTTTGTTTTAAACCCAAAATAACATTTTAGATTTATTTAAATTCTTAAAAAATATCTAAATGGAAGATTAAAATGCAAGTCCTAATCCTAGGATGATTTTTCTTTTTATTTCTTTTAAATATGCAAGGAAAATAAACTTTAAATTTTCTAAAAATGCAACTAAAACATGTGTTTTTTTTAAAAAGTAAGAAAGAAAGCTTAATTTTCCAAGAATTAAAGTAAATGACTTTCACTAATGAAATTATAAATGTCCTACAATATCTATTAACCTAATAAAACTCAAGGATCCCACTGGGTGTGCCAAAATGTTTCTCTCAATTTTTTTGCTTTTCTTAATTTTTGAAAAGAAACTAGGAATAGAGTGTGTAGAAGAATACATGTTAAAGTGCATGCATTGAATTTAGATGATTATGGATAACTCTTATTTGGATAGGGAAGAATACCTAAAAATAATAAAGTGCTACCAAAAAAACTTGTTTGTTAGACAAGTAGTTGGGTGGATTGTCTAGCGTGACCTAGATCCTAGAAGCAAAAGCTTTCTAGGAGGCTATCAATCTACCTCCTTCAAAAGACTTAATTTTGAATGATAAAAGAAGTATATTTTTCATAAAAATATAAAAATAAATGATGCTAAAATATAAAATAACTAAATTTCATACAATAAAGTTAAATTTTTTGCAAAAGAAAACTAAATGAACACAATAGTTTAATTAATACTAATGCTGAAAATTGGTAAAGGTTATATACGGTTTTGGTTTGATAATGTGGTGAGGGTCAAAAGGATTGTTTTTTTGGTTTGAGTATATGGTCAAGGCTGAAATTATACAAAGGGATGAATAGATAAATGAGGCAAATAAGTAAATATGGCAAAAGAAAAATAAAGTTAAAGATGGAAAAGAGGGAAAAGAGGTAAATGAGGCAAAGAGGTGAATGGGATAAAGGGGATAAATGAAATAGAAATATCCAAATGGATTAAATGGAATGAATGGGATAAATAAGAAGAGGTTAAGGGATCAAGAGTATGGATTTTAAGAAAAGAGAAGGCCAAAGGGAAATTAATAAAGAACTAAAATTATAAAACAAAGTAAATTACCTCAATGTTGTTGAAGTGGCTTGAAGATGTTGATGATGGTTTAATGTTGATGAAGCCTCAAGAAATTTTATAAAATATTCATTTCATTGATATTTATCCTCAAAGATTATGATGATCTCTTAAAAAAAAATCTATATCAATATGCTAATAACAAAATATTAACTTTCCACTTAACCTTGGGTGAAGGAGAGGGGGTATTTATAACATTTTTGTGTGAAGAAACTTGCCAAAATAGAGGAATAGTGAAGCAATTAAAATTTATCCAAGTGATATCATGATTTAATCAAGGTAAAGTCGGTAAGGATTCCCATGTGGGTTGGTGATTCTAAAATTTTGAATGGAAATCA
The DNA here is from genome assembly GCA_037957365.1 of Torreya grandis. NCBI lineage: Eukaryota > Viridiplantae > Streptophyta > Pinopsida > Cupressales > Taxaceae > Torreya > Torreya grandis. The sequence goes on from JARHVA010004551.1 coordinate 533,369, forward strand.
TGCACATGGGTTTGAATGAGGCTTAAAGACTTCTCCCCATCTTTTCTTGCTTTCACACAAGCACTTAAAAGGGTGGCACACCAAATGTGGCACCATTTTCCATGTGGAAGATGAAAATTCTAAGGTAATGTTTTTGGGGATTCCCAGGTGGGTTAGAAAGTCTCCCATTTGGGTTGGTGAGCCTCCATTTGAGCTAAAAGGTCAAAAATTGGTGTCATTTGTCTTTCCCAAAGTCTTAAATGGGTAGGTATCTCATTTTGAAGTCTAATTTCATATGGGAAGACAAAATACATGTTGAATAATGACCCATTAAGGTAAAATTCACCAAATTTCAAGGGTGGACGTTGTGATGCTTGAATGAGGTCATCAATCACTTTGAGAAGGGTCATATGTGGGGTATGATGTTCCACATCAAGCCACGTCACTTCTAAGCCATGTCACTTTCTGTATCACCTCCAAATTAGGTTATATCACATGCCATGTCACTTCCCATGTCATCATGCCATGTCATCATACCATTTCATCATTCCATGTCATCATACCATGTCATCATGCCATGGCATCATGAATAGTGATAGTGGGTCCCACAGTGAATAGTGATAGTGAATACTACTTTTGAATAGTACTTTCAAATAATGTTTTTGAATGATATTTGTGACTAGGAGAATAGTGATTTAGTTGGGTTAAGGGTGGTTTTAGGAATGTTTAATAAATTTTAGGGGATGACGAAGCATTTACTCATAAAAAACTATAAATGTGCAATTTTTTGGTGTTTACAAAAGCATAAATAAATAATTAACTCTTCTTATCTCTCTAAGAATAGTGAAATGTGTTTATATAGTTGAATATAACCCTAAACCTTTCCAAAATTTTAGTTGATAGGGTTATCCGAATTTAATCTATATCAGTATTGACAAAAACAAATTAAGTGTTGGTCTAGGTCAGTTAGGGGCTAAGATAGATCCTGAATGAGTTTTGTCAATTAGAGTATAGGGTCGATGGGGCTGACATTATATCATAAACCATATAAAAAGGAGTTTACGTTATGGAAGGGTTAAAAAAGGTGTAAAATGACTAGAGGAGAGTACAAAATAGGAGGAAAATCTTAGGGAAATTCTTTTAGAGAAGGTTGGATTGATAAGAAATGGTAGTAAAGGGACAACAATCTTTCAAAGCACCAATGGTTTTCTCACCCCTTTTCTAGTGTACCTCTTAAGGCATGCACTTAGAGAGATTGAGACTCAATAGGTTCGTATAAACTAAAAAGCATTAGTAATTGATAAAATTTGAAAATATTGGGTTGTATTCAAATGGAAATGAAACTAATCTATAAATCAATCCAATCTCAAAGAAGATAAATCAAACTTACACATCTGATTATTGATATATTACATATGTTGGATAATGACCAAGATGGATCTACTAGACCTAGAAAAGGGATCTCTTATCATAATAATGTCACTAGTGAGGGTTATAAATCCTATAGTTAATAAAAATTATGCAATAACCCTAACTAGGTCCTATATTTTCATATTCACAAAAGTAAAAATGATAAAAGAAAAGAAAAGTCTAATCTAGTGCTCATAAAATATTGTGGCACAAATGGTAGTTATTAAACATAAAATTAAACATGCATGAGAGAATCCTATTTAAGATATGTATAGGTAAAACCCTAATGCATTAGGAGATAAATATATTTAAAATCCATTAATCATGTTACTTTTATTTACTAAAAAGATGAGCAAATTTAGAGATACTTACATTGAAGATGAACCCATCGAGACTCAATCTCGGCCCTGGATAAAGGTACTTCATAAAAGGCTATTTGTGGTTTTTAAGGATCACTAAGAAAGGCCAAAGCATCCTAGACTTTTCCACAAGACAAGATTCCTATCTAAGTGTAAACCTTAAGCTAAGACTCCTCATGTAGAATGGTGGAAGAGCAGATTGTAAAGAAGTGAAAATGAATAATTAACTCATGTTGCCTCTCTAAGATTAGTGAAATGAATGTGTTTATATATTTGAATATAACCCTAGTCCTTTCTAAAAGTTTTATCAATAGGATTGACCTAAATAACTCTGTATCGTTATTGACAAAATCAAACTAGGTCTTGTTATAGGTCATTTAGGGGTGGACCTAGACCTGAAATGAGTTTTATCAATTAGAGTACATGGTCCATGGGGATGGAAATGTATTATAAACCATTGGAAATGGTTTTAGGCTAGGGAAGGGATAAATAAAGTGGAAAATAACTATAGGAGGGTGAAAAATAAGAGCTAAAGCTTAGGGGAATGTTTTTAGGAGATGATTAGATTGATAATAAGTGCTAGTAAAGGGACAACTATCCTATGAAGCACCAATGGTTTTCCTACCCCTTTCTTGGTGCACCCCTTAAGTCATGCACTTATAGATATTGAGACTTTATGAGTTCTTTCAAGATAAAAACCATCAATAATTTATAAAGTTTGAAAATATTATGTGTATACAGTATCTATTCCTTATATCAATCTTAGTAATATATTTATCTCTTGAAATCACATTTATCATATCATCTAAACTAGGTATACAAAATATATATTTCATAGTTATTTTATTGATTACTATACTATCCATAGACATCAGCCTCGTCCCATATTTTTTTGTATTTATCAATTTTTGTGTTTCACAGGAACTAATGCTCCCCCTTACTACACCCTTTCTCACTAATTTAGTAACATTTTTATTCAATTTATGCATGTCATATTGGACTCATCATATAAGTTGATTGATTGGGTAAAGATGATCCTAGAATGAAATTAATATGATGTTGGTTATCTCTCTTTGGTGATAAACCATCTACTACCTCATCAAGTAAAACATTTGCATATTATTTCAACATTTTTCTTGGTATTTTCATCACTTTTGTGTCTTCTTTATTTGATTTTCATGCATAAAAACAACCTATCATATTTATGTATTTCATAAATCCTTTTGTAGACAACATGATTTCTACATGATATTCTTCTTTAATATTATTAAACCTAAATTTTTACCACATTTAGAGAGAGTTAATGTATTCTTTGATCCATCATGAATTGATTTTTAGTCATATTGTCATGGCCTTCCCAATAACACATGGCTTTCATCCATTGGAATAACATCACACCATATTTCATCCTTCTAGTTTTTTCCTATAGAAAACATTATTAAACATAATATATCTATTATAACTTCATTCCATTTATTAAACCATGAAATTCAGTAAGGACAAGTATGATTTTCATATTGTAGTCTTAGTTTCTCTACCATTTATTTAGAAACCATATTTTCACAACTACCACCATCTGTAATTACTTGTCATATCTTACCTCCTAAAATGCACCTTGTTTGAAAAATATTTATATGCAACCAAGAGTCACACCTTATTTATTATACACTATTATTTCCTTATATTTATTTATAAATTGAGATGGGTCAATATATTATAGGGTTAGTAATATATAAATGAATAAACACAAGAGATTAATTAGATCTATAGCAGACTAATTAATTTGAAACAGAGATATACAATTTTTGAATTTAAATGTTGATATATGTTTAAAATATAAATTTAAACTATTGATTGATATTTAAATAAATAAGAATGAAGATTATTTAGTTGTTTTATTATGCACATGTAGATTTGATGTGGAACATGATGAAAACACACCATATATAGATTTTGGATTAGTCATCAAATTACATAAATTTGACCTCTATTGCCTCAAACACTCATGTCAACTCTTTCATCTAACTTAGATGCAAGTGATAGTATGAAATACCTACTATATATAGATGTGAATATGTGTAATATTATGAGTTATGTGCAAACTTCACTTTGGAGTATTTAGATCCAGATCATTATTGTCATTTTTGTCAAATCATCAAAAACATAGCTCTTCATCTTCATAGTGACCCTTAAAAAATGTATTAGTGGGCTCATGGTGTTGATCTCACCCCAAAAATTGATTGGTTAGTGGGTGTTGCCTAAATATACACTACTCTAAAGAGGGTCTCAAACTGATTTAGTTCTCCCCTAATGTGTTGGCTTGTGTATGCATAATGGTGCAATATGTGGAAAGTTAGTAAAAAAATGACCTAGCTTGTAACATGAAAAATATGACTCATCAGATACTCCTTTAATATGTTAGACCTATATATGGGTTATCCCTATGGTTGATCAATTGAAAAATGAAATTATAAGGAAGCTTTTATCACTTTAATTCATAGTTGAATTGTTTTTATAAGCTACCTTGTGAGGGGTATGAAATTACTAGGTGGAGAATGAATGAGGATTAATCATGCATATATACAAATAATTTAGGTAAATATCCTAAATTAAATCACTTATTTAAACCATAAAAACACATTATATTTGAAAATTTGATGAATTTTGGGCACTATACACTTGCATTAGTACATGACACTTACATCAACATATGTGTTTGACTAGGATACAACTATCTAAGAAGCTAGAAAATAGGCATAGGTCTCAAGCATGTAGAGATAGGAGATAAATAGGTTTGTAATACTTTGAGAATAATATAATATTAGGTCATCATATTAATACTTATCAAACTAAAAGATAAATAATTTAACATAAAGAGATAGTTTATCCGAGCCTTTTGATAGTAGGAAGGTCATAAAATGATGGGTACTATTGTCATTTGATACTTGCACTTATGTTTGTATAACTCTCATGCACACTTGACACATACAACTTTCATTCTTGACACCTATAACTCATAAAATGCATATAAACTCAGTGTCTTGATACAATAATAATATCATCACCCAATGTGTGGGACTCTTGTGTTCCTTAGGATGAACCTTCAAAGTAGGCTCACTTTTATTTTAGATGCACCCTAAAATTAATAAGGGGAAAAGGGATGGAAAAGGTAAGAGGTTATTATAAATTAAAAGGGTGATAAACCAATAATGGAATTAACACTTCCACTACCTTGATGAACACATTACAGATCACTAAAAACTACATGGTATCACACAAACTCCACCATGGATACTCCAGATGCATAACTATTTTATGTAGAGACATGAAAACATAGCACAACACTAAGAGGGATGAGATTATCCATATTTAGAGCCTAAAAATACCTAAGTGCACACATATTATGACCTAAATATGAGTTATTAGTTTTTCATATAGGTGTTAGAGATGGACAATGATAAAAGGGATAAAAAAATTATCCACGGACAAAGATCAATAAACACAAATCATACATAGGATGCAAGAATAATGAATGGAGGTGAACTTAATTCCTAGTAAAGTGCAAGGTTTAGAAAATAAAGTTGTTCTTGGAGGGTAGATTTTAGTAGCATGAGGTTACCTAAAAATATCAACCTTTAACAATGAAAATATCTAAGATTTTATACAGATAACAATCCTTTGTACAATAAATCCCTATTTGAGTTCGGGGGGAAATAAGAACTTTGAATTCAAAGATGGCATTTAAGGTTCAAGGTTGATTAGGATGACCGAATTATAATGAAATAGTCACTATAGACCATGTTTATAAGTCTTACTATGGCAATATGAATATAAGAGTAGTTGGAATAATTTCTATAAATCCTCATGTGTACCTAGAAGTGGTAAGCATCAAGGTTGTCAAATGAGGCATGTGGCCATATTTTGACATTTGATAGATTATTTTATCTTTAACCATCCTAAATTAGCCTCATCATGTTAGGGTGTGGAGCTAAAAGCTTCACCAAGGAGCATTCATTAGCAGTTTCAGGTCTACACAGACACCGATGTCGGTCAGGAGAGACCAACGTCAGTCAGGAGCAGTTGCAGAGACACCAACGTCGGTAGTGGGTCGGCCGATGATGGTTACAGACAAGTAGCAGGAACCGACGTCGGTTACCTACGTGTCCAAAAAGCTATTTTTGTGGACAGAAGCAAGTGTTTGCATGATGAGTTTGAGTTGTAGTCTCAAGCTCGCGTCTCTATTATTGGCAATACTATTTTTAGAGCCCTTGTTCAAGTGGCTTAACTACTTGTTGGAAGTACATGCTCAAGTCTCCTAATTCTATATGTAGAATTAGATTTTCTTAGCTTATTGATTATTGTAGTTGGGTGAATTATTATTGTAATTCATTGTATGAGAAGAACAGTACAGAATTGAATCAATCCAGGTTTGTTAGAGTTGATTGTTCTTGAGAGAGAGAGAGCTCTTGAGGAATAGAGATCTAGTGAGAGATGTATACATCTAGGAGAGGTGTGGAAGAAAGAAGTTTCTTCAATTGTATTCCTTTTGTAAAGAGTTTGTTAATACAAGTTTTCAGGGTGGTTTCTTGCATCTCTTATTCTTGCTATTATCATTTTAATTACTTATCAATCTGATTTAATTCTGCGTTTATTACTTTCATAATTGTAATCTATTGTTGGTTGATCCCCAAACCAGTGGTATCAGAGCCTTGGTTGCAGGTTCAGAGCTTGATATCCAATAATTGGTATCAAAGTTCAGGTTCACTAATAGGTGGTTTAGATCTGTGTAGTGTGTATTGATTACAGGTTCTCACAGGGGTTTCTGTAGGGATTTCTATTTGAGTGGGAGAAGCAATGGCAGATGAAAGTAAATTGAGAATGAAAAAGTTCAATGGAAAAAATTACCAACACTGGAGAATGTAGATAGAGGATTATCTGTATCAGAAAGATCTCTACTTACCGTTAGGTGGGGTTGCAAAGAAGCCCAAAGACATGGAGGATGAAGAATGGGAAGTTCTTGATAGAAAGGCTCTGGGGTCTATAAGACTGAGTCTAGCATCCACTGTAATATCTAATTTATCACAGGCAAAGTCTATGGTAGAGTTGATGACTACGTTAGCAAATTTATATGAAAAACCCTCAGCTTTTAATAAGGTATATATTATGAAGCAGTTATTTAATTTGCATATGAATGAAGGTGGATCTGTTTCTACTCATCTGAATGATTTCAATGGAATTGTGAATCAATTAAGTTCAGTGAATATAGTGTTTGATGATGAAATAAAAGCTATTTTGATATTATGTTTTTTGCCTGAAAGCTGGCATGGCTTAGTAATGGCAGTAAGTAATACTGCATCTACATCAAATATTTTGAAAGTAGAGGATGTTGTTAGTGTTATCTTGAATGAGGAAATACATAGGAAAAGCACAAAAGATGCATCTGGGAACGCTTTAAGTTTTGAGAGCAGGGGAAGGCAGAAAGAGAAGAGCAAGAAAGGCAGATCAAGATCCAAATCTAAGGGGAAAGGCAGATCTAAATGCAGAAATGGCAGAAGGCCACAATGCTGGAATTGTGGAAAGATGGGGCACATAAGCAGGGATTGTTGGTCAAAACCTAAGGAGGACAATCAGCACGAAGAAAAGGAACAAGCCATGGTTGCAGGTATTGCACAAGATGCTTTAATTTTCTCTCTGCATAATAATATAGAATCTTGGGTATTAGATTCTGGTGCATCTTTTCATGCTACCCCTAACAGGGAATATTTCAGTGACTATATCCATGGAGATTTTGGAATAGTGTATCTAGGGGATGATGAGCCCTGTAAAATAATTGGCAAAGGTAAAGTGTAGCTGAAGATGCAGAATAGCAACACATGGGTGTTGAGAGATGTGATGCATGTTCCTAGCTTGAAGAGAAATTTGATTTCTGCAGGAAAGCTAGGGGATGAGGGTTGTACAGTAACTCTCACAGCAGAATCTTGGAAGGTGACCAAGGGTGCACTTGTTATGGCCAGAGGTATGAGAGAAGGTACTCTCTATTTGTGTAATTGTGTTACTAACAAATCTCCTTCTGTATTATCTACTTCAGATGTAGAGGCTAAATTGTGGCACTCAAGGCTTGGCCACATGAGTGAGAAGGGGATGTCAATTCTTAAGTCCAAAGGTATGATTTCAGATTTAAAAGGCATAGATCTAGAGTTTTGTGAGCACTGTGTATTTGGAAAATAGAAAAGGGTTAGTTTTCTCAAGACTGGGTCTACTAAGAAGAGGCACAAGTTGGAGCTTGTTCACACAGACGTGTGGGGACCAGCTCAGGTTGCTTCCATTGGAGGATCACAGTACTATGTATCTTTCATAGATGATGCTACAAGGAAGGTATGTATCTATTGTATTAGAATAAAATCTGATGTATTTGAGACTTTTAAAGTTTGGAAAGCTATGGTTGAGAATGAAATAGGTAAAAGATTAAAGTACCTGAGATCAAACAATGGTGGTGAGTTCTGTAGTCATAAGTTCAGAGATTATTGTTACATGCATGGAATCCATAGGCAAAGGATGGTTCCAAGGACACCTCAGCAGAATGGTATTGCTGAAAGGATGAACAGGACAATAATGGAGCATGCAAGATGTATGAGATTACATGCCGGTTTGCCCTTACAGTTTTGGGCACAAGCTGTTGACACTGTAGTACACCTGATTAATAGAGGACCCTCTACAGCTCTGGATGGTGGTATTCCAGAAGAGGCATGGACAGGTAAAAAGGTTGATCTCTCATATCTCAAAGTTTGTGGTTGTGAAGCCTTTGTGCACATAGATAAGGAAAATAGAAAGAAGCTTGATGCTAAGTCTATGAGGTGCACGTTTATTGGTTATGGCTCAGATGATTTTGGTTACAAATTGTGGAATCTAAAAACTAACAAGGTAATCAGGAGTCGTGACATTGTTTTCAATAGAATAGTGATGTATTGTGATCAGCTAAGGAAGCTGAATCAATCTGAGCAGAGCAATGGTGAATTGGATGAGGTGAAAGTCCAAGATGAGCTCACGGGAAAAAGAAATAATCACTTGCAGGAAAACACAGAGACTGACATCGATAGGTTAGGAACCGACGTCAGCAGTATAAAAACTAGCGTCAACCGTACAGAGACCGACGTCGGCAGAATAGGTACCGAGGTCGGTCAGGTAGAACCGACGTCGGCTAGTAACAGGTCTGGAGGTGATCGAGGTTGGTCACTGTCAGAGAATTTGGGTGGACAGCGTGTTGAGGACGAGTCTCAGACACCCATCAGGAGGTTAGAAAGGGTGAGTAAGCCTCCAATTAGATATTCTCCTTCTTTATTTTATTTATTGCTAATTGATGGTGGAGAACTAGAGAGTTTTGAAGAAGCAATACAGGTGGAGTCCAAGAATGAGTGGGAGCGTGGCATGGTTGAGGAGTTGGAGTCCTTAAGAGAGAACCAAACATGGGATTTGGTTGAATTGCCAGCTGGTAAGAGAACACTCAAGAATAGATGGACCTACAGGCTGAAAGAAGGTGAGAATGGACAGATGAGATATAAGGCCAGATTAGTAGTAAAAGGATTTGCACAAAAGCCAGGTATCGACTTTGGTGAGATTTTCTCTCCTGTTGTTAAAATGACTTCTATAAGGGTTGTATTGTATTTGGTTGCTTTTGAGGATTTGCATCTTGAGCAGCTAGATGTTAAGACAACATTTCTTCATGGAGATTTGGATGAGGAAATTTATATGGAATAGCCAGAAGGATTTGAGGTCAAGGGTAAGGAGAAGTTTGTGTGCAGACTGAAGAAAAGCTTGTATGGCCTCAAGCAAGCTCCTAGGCAATGGTATTTAAAATTTGATAGGTTTATGACTGAGCATGGCTACAGTAGGTGTCAATCAGACCATTGTGTGTATTTCAAGAGATTTGATAACGGTAGATATATTATTCTATTGTTGTATGTAGATGATATGATGGTTGCAGGATCTCACATGCAGGATATCTCTGAGCTTAAGGTGAAATTCGCTCAAACGTTTGCTATGAAGGATTTGGGAGCAACTAAGAAAATCCTTGACATGAGCATTAAGAGAGACAGGAAAAATCACATGTTAATATTGTCTCAAGAAGATTATGTGGACAAGGTGTTGAAATAGTTCAATATGCAAGATGCTAAACCGGTAAGCACACCTTTGGCTGGACATTTTAAGTTGTGTAAAGAACAATGTCCTAATTCATATGATGAGGTATAATACATGAGTAAGGTTCCATAGTCTTCCGCAGTAGGGATTTTGATGTATGCAATGGTGTGTACTAGACCGAATATTGCCCAAGCAGTGGGAGTGGTAAGTAAGTATATGGCCAATCTAGGTAAGGAACATTGGAAAGCAGTTCAGTGGATCCTTAGATATCTGAGAGGAACTAGCAGTAAGCATTTGTGCTATGGAGGTTCAGATACTTCTCTACATGGTTATGTAGATTTAGATATGGTAGGTGATTTGGATGGCAGAAGGAGCACTACAGGGTATGTTTTCACTGTAGGTGGAACGGCGATTAGCTGGATATCTAAGTTGCAGAAGGTTGTTGCCTTGTCAACTACAGAAGCAGAGTATATTGCAGCCACAGAAGCTAGCAAAGAGATGATATGGATGACACGGTTCATGGATGAGCTTGGTAGGGAGCATGAGAGTTGCAGGTTGTATAGTGACAGTTAGAGTGCAATCCATTTGGCTAAGAATTTAGCCTTTCATTCAAGAACAAAGCACATACAGCTAAGGTATCACTTCATATGACAGGTATTGGAAGATGGTGAGTTGAAGCTGGAGAAAATCCATACAGATAGGAATCCTGCTGATATGTTAACCAAGCTGGTTACAAAGGAGAAGTTGAATCTTCATTCAACTTCTATTGGTCTTCATGATTGAGTTGAAGGTGGAGGAGCTAGAAGATGTTGCTGTACAGGTACTGGTGCAGCTGTTTATCTCCAAGTGGGAGATTGTTAGGGTGTGGAGCTAAAAGCTTCACCAAGGAGCATTCATTAGCAGTTTTGGGTCTACATAAACACCGGCATCGGTCAGGAGCGACCGACGTCGGTCAGGAGCAGTTGCAGAGATGCCGACATCGGCAGTGGGTCGACTGACGATGGTTACAGACAAGTAACACGAATCGATGTCGGTTACCTGCGTGTCCAGAAAGCTATTTTCGTGGACAGAAGTGAGTGTTTGCATGATGAGTTTGAGTTGTAGTCTCAAGCTCGTGTCTCTATTATTGGCAATACTATTTTTAGAGCCCTTGTTTAAGTGGCTTAACTGCTTGTTGGAAGTACATGCTCAAGTCTCCTAATTCTATATGTAGAATTAGATCTTCCTAGCTTATTGATTATTGTAGTTGGGTGAATTATTATTGTAATTCATTGTATGAGAAGAATAGTATAGAATTGAATCAATCCAGGTTTGTTGGAGTTGATTGTTCTTGAGAGAGAGAGCTCTTGAGGAATAGAGATCTAGTGAGAGATCTATACATCTAGGAGAGGTGTGGAAGAAAGAAGTTTCTTCAATTGTATTCCTTTTGTAAAGAGTTTGTTAATACAAGTTTTTAGGGTGGTTTCTTGTATCTCTTGTTCTTGCTATTATCACTCTAATTACTTATCAATCTGATTTAATTCCACGTTTAATGCTTTCATAATTGTAATCTATTGTTGGTTGATCCCCCAACAAGTTCGGGGGGAAATAAGAACTTTGAATTCAAAGATGGCATTTAAGGTTCAAGGTTGATTAGGATGACCGAATTATAATGAAATAGTCACTATAGACCATGTTTATAAGTCTTAATATGGCAATATGAATATAAGAGTAGTTGGAATAATTTCTATAAATCCTCATGTGTACCTAGAAGTGGTAGGCATCAAGGTTGTCAAATGAGGCATGTGGCCATATTTTGACATTCAATAGATTATTTTATCTTTAACCATCCTAAATTAGCCTCATCAATCACTCAATTATTAAAATGCCATCTTTAATTTACATACCATTTATCAATCACTTGATTTTTCTTACTAATTTGAGATCTATGTAGGTGATGGAGATCTCTGCCTTGGTACATTGGGAATCCCTACAAACTTGAATCTAGTTTTGTCTTGTACAGTCAACATGGTAAAAGTTTTCACAGAGGGTGTTCCATAGTTAACATAACTTATGTATTTTAGCATGTTCATTACATTCTAACTTGTGTAAAGATTTGTGCCCACTCAACACAATGATTTATGTAGGTTTACTTATCTATTCTAGAGCTTTAATAACATTTGTAAAAGGTACTACACATCTTGGGTCATATCCTATGAATGATGGGATCTTAATTACTGATTTTTGTGATCAACCATGGGATTCCATCATTTGAGCATGAGAGGAATTTTGGAGAAGAGCAAGTAAGAAAAATAAATTATAGATGCATATTTTAAATTTAAATTTAAATTCCTTCCCTCTTTTTTCTTTTTCCAGATGAAATTTGGGGAATCTTAAATAGGCCAACATACATATACTCATAATTTTGTGGTTCATGCAGGATATGGAACTATTTGCATAGAGTGTAAAACTCAACTTAATACATTTATGTGGTATTAATGCTTGGTTACAGTGTATATCTATGCTAATTATTGGCTTTGGTTTATCATAGGAATTATCCAGACTTAAGCCCATTTCCAAAAATTACTACTTAATATCATAGAGGCTTCTTATGCATATAGGATGACCTAGAGGGTCAACATTTTTGGTGACCTTTATGGGCATAGATTCAATTGGAGATATCCACCCTTTATCTTTTTACCACACTAGCATGAACTCATATGACCTTAGAATAAGCTGATATCCCCTCCACAAAAACAAAAAACACAAAATACCTGCATCGAATGACACTTAAGGGAAATAAGATCTAAGCTAAGAACATCATTGCATGCTAGCACTTGGAGGAAGTAAACCTATCTTAAAAGAATGCGCACAATGCACTTAGGGAAGTTTTAAAGATGCAATCTATTATTTATAAAGTATACATGATCAATGAAGTGTTTGAGATGAATCCCATTGACTAGGATAAGAAACTCTTTTCCATTTGTCCATGTGAGTTGGAATGCATTGGATTGCTTATAATCAATTACGGTATATGGGTTTCCCCATATATCATTGAAATTTATATGCCTTATTTCCCTTTCTCTATTTTCATATCATTTGAGTACCACATCTCCCTCTTGGAAACTTATATAATTAGCCTTTTTATCAAATGTCCTCCTCATCTTGGCCTGATGAAACTCCATGGTGTGTATAGCTTATACTCTAGTTTCTTTCATCACCACTATCTTGACTAATATCACCATGAGGGAATCATTCTCAAGTAGTTCCTACTGATGAGCGAGTTATAGTGAAGGAAACTTGAGGTGAGTAGGGAATCTAGATTCTCTTCCATATATTAGAATGAAGGGTGAATTTCCCATCACTCTCTTAGGTGTTATCCGATAGACCTAAAGTTCCATCTTTTGTTGTATGTGATAGGCTCACTAATTTTTCTCAATGATATTTTTTACAATTCAAATCAAATTTTATTCATGGACTCAACTAGACCTTTACCCTAAGGGTAATAGTTTAAATATGTGCTCAGATGGATGCCAGGATTGATGGACCACTTAGTGGTCTTGGTTCCAAGGAAGGACAACACATTATTAGAGATGATGGTGGTTGGAATACCAAATCTATTTAAAATGCCTTCATATAAATCTAGATTGATTATTTATTATCTTTTTTAAGCACCACCATGTCGATCCATCTGGTAAAATAGTTAGTTATAGTGAGGATCCATTTTTACCTAGCACTTGATGGAAGATTAGTCACGTTGATGAAGTCTAGGCTCTATTGTTCAAAGGGTTGGTTAGCTTGTATTGGGTGCAATGGTCATGCTGCCATCTTCTATTAGCCTACAAAGAAGGTGCACTTTTTAAATTCTACACCCATGATTGTATAATTTTTAATAGAGTCAACCAATAATAGCTAGCTCACATGATTTTTATAGTAGTAGTCTTGGGTGAATAATGTCCTCATAATAGCCCATCATGGAACTCTTAAAGAGTTTTGCTCACCTAGTCTTGATCTATTCACCTCAAGAGGACTCTGGTGATGTCCCTTTATAAAAGTACACCATTGATAAACACCTAAGGAATGGTTTGAAACATAAATTGTCTCTGCTAGACTTTACTTAAGCTAAGGGGATGTGCACCATTCTAAAGGAAGGATCTCATATCTTTGGTCCTACTTGTCACGGAAGCTTCTTGATTCGTTGATTATTCTTCATGCAGTGTAAGGACTACATTGATATCCTTTTTCAATCTTTGTACCATCTACTCTCATAGCCATTTTATTTACACTAGCTTGGTGACTTGTATGTCCACATAATATTCCATCACCTTCATGATCCATCCATCCCTTTTATCACTAATGTCCTTGTTAAGCAAAAAATATTTAATACTTGTGTGGGAAACCATGAGATTGATCTAGTTGTTGAAGAGTATGTGTATACATTTTTTGATTGCCCTTATCATTGTAAAGATATGATTCTCCATAAATATGTATCAAATATCATAATACTTGAGTTTCTGGCCAAAAAAAATGATAGGCTACTCCATCTAATCATTATTCTACTATGAAAAAATAATTGATATCACTTCAACTACACCAAATGCATAAAGGGTAAAATCCTTGTTGTAATCTAAGTTGATAAAAGTGGAATCTTATGTGATGGCACACTTGATGGCTTCAAATCCAATATTATTTTCATAGGTCCAGTTGAACATGGTGCCCTTCTTGAGCATTATTTTGAGTGGCTTGGATAAACTATCAAAATTAAGAAAAAATAATCTAATGAAGTTTAACCTTCCCAATAATCACTAGAGACTCTTCTTATGACTTGGGAGAGGGAGGGATGAAATAGCCTTGACTCATTATGGATCAATTACAAGACCATATTTATAAATAATGTGCCCAAGTACATCACCCTCATGGATGATGGAGATGCACTTATTTGGGTTTAAGTTTTGAAATCTTAGCATATTTCAAAGACCCACTCCAAATTTCTTAATTGACCTTCTATTCACTTCAAAAAGATAGTTATATCATTGAGGTAGACCAAGATGATTTTTTTGATGAGTCCATTGAATGCCAGATCTATGAATCTTTGGAAGGTCACCCCTACATTTATCAATCTGAAAAGTATCTTGTGATATGTGAAGCTACCCCACTTAGTAGTGAATGCCATTTTTTAGTGATTGCACTCTTTCACATGAACCTAGTTATAACCCAAATAATTGTCTAATAACAAAAATATTTTTACTCCTATGATTGTTTCTACAATTTGTTCCATTACTAGGATGAAATAGTGGTCTTTGAGGGAATCTTTTTTAAGGTCCTTAAATTATA
This sequence comes from Torreya grandis, assembly GCA_037957365.1. Classification (NCBI taxonomy): domain Eukaryota; kingdom Viridiplantae; phylum Streptophyta; class Pinopsida; order Cupressales; family Taxaceae; genus Torreya; species Torreya grandis. The sequence goes on from JARHVA010004551.1 coordinate 548,566, forward strand.
ATCACAAGTGGATTTCTCCATTCTTCTTGAATAGTGGGACCAAATTGGCCACCCAAGAGGAATGTTTGATTATCAATATTATGTTGGCCTTAATGAGCTTTGAGATATCCTTTCTCACCAAGGGCTCAATCTTTAAGTTAACATTCCCTTACTTCTACTTGACCAGATTTGTATTGGGGTCAAGCTTAATAGTGTGTTGAGCTAAGCCTAGATCAAACCCTTTAAGGTCATCATAGGTCCATGTGAAGATATCATCCAAAATCGTTATTAGTTTGATCAACCTTTCAATTTTTCATGGGGAGCATATCATTTTGGCCTTAAAGAACCTATTATCAAAGATGGTTACTTTTAAAAAAACCTCCTCTTTGATTTTCATGCTATGCATTTCAACTTTAAACTAATCATCAAAGTTGAAAATAATTTCTAACATGATCAACACCTTAGTTATTTTATCACCCTTTAGTTGAATGATTTGCTCCTCATATTGGGATTGAAGCTATGATTACCTCACAATGCTAAATAATTCTTCATGCTAAAATAATATGATCATATATTCATCATTTTCAAATACTTAATAATTATTTACATTGTTGAGGATCATTGGTCTAACCTCAAACTTCACAAATTATTCAAACTCCTTCATTACCTCACATCAGATGTCATACTACACCTACAATGGTGAGTCTATTAGCATCAATATTTTTCAATTTTGGTATGGAACATATTTGAAATGAATCAAAATCTTTGATCATGTCTCACACCCTATGCTTGTCATATTTTAGTAAGTTATTCTTGGATATGTTATATGCTCAACCTAGTTCACAACAAGTTTTATATCACCAAATGCTTATAACATTTTTATCCCTTTTTTGTGTTAATTAGAAGCTCTAAAATGGTGTCTCATACTCATCAACATTGTTTGTCCATCCAAACTCCAAATTTTATACATGGAAATAGTTTTATTTCTAAGGGGACAATAGTTGAATGTTGGCTCTAGTTCCATTTTAACTTTGGGAGCCATCAAAGTATAGTTTACATATACCTTCGAGGTCCTCTTGTACCTCTAAAAGGTCAAGAAACACATGGTCCACTTCATAGATGTAGTAGGTGCCTAGTCCCATTTGTTTTATGTGGGCATATGATTTTAACTCATAATTATCACATGTCCATTCATCAAGTAAGTCATCTAGGACGTCCTCCAATAGTGTGGTTGCATCATGGAATATTGAACTCTCTTATTAATAAAACATTGCAAAGTTTATGTTAGCTAGGTTGGGGAAGTATGGCTTCACATGCATTTTGAAGATTATCTTGGTCTTAATTTCACCCTAATTCCATAGCTAATTATAAATAACATATGTGACCAACCCAATGATAGATACCCACCCATCTTTGTTATGAAATCCTAGGAAAGGCATATGGTTAAGTAGGGGGGAGATCAATGACTATTATGTCCTACATAATGGAAAGGCTCGAGCATGCAAGTAATATAAGGTTTATGTATTTGATGATTTCCATATTTTTCACTATCATTCCATACAATTGGATGATTCATTTATAAATAGGTGAATATGCATTTCCCAACATGTTTATAGTCTTCTTCAACATCACAAAACTACTTGCAATTGAGTCGATCATGCATTTATGTACCATGCATTGTCCAATTATCAATGAGAGGTGGAATGGGGGTGGATTAATGTTACCATGCATTTCCTTCTTTGGGTGACATAGGTTTGTATGAATGGAAGGCATAGGCTATGACAACTCATACACTTGGAAATTCTCTAAAACATCCTAGAACAAGTTACTTTGGGAATGGATATTAAGAGCATCCCACATGGATACATTAAGTCTCAGCCTTTTCATTTTCTCAACTATGTTGAATTCAATTTAGGTTCCCTTTGGATATGATGTTAGAATAATGACATCTTATTATATCTATGTAATAGTCTGAGGTTGATTCCCTTTATGTGCATCTTGTACCATGCACATTGAAGTTTTTACAGGTATTCTATCTTAAGATTTTGTACACGAGACCTGAGGTGTAAAATTTGAGGATGCTAAGGTTGGTGGTTCCTCCCCAATTGATTTTTTTAAAAATCTCATGTAAATAGTAATTGTGCGACTTTATGGGTCTAACATACCACTTTGGTTCACATAATTGAAGTCACATTACTACCAGTTTACAAGAATTGATTCATCTTATCCTAACATTTGTTCTTTGACCTCTCCTCCCTATATAAGAGCATTACTTAGTTTCATCTAAGGTTGCAATACATTATACATCATGAGCCACTTTTTGAAATCTCCATTTGCACATGTGTCCTAGTTATGTGGGTGATTACATAAGTACCATTTAGAGTCTTGTACAAGGTTATTATGTACATGGATGAGGGATATATAGGTGTTAGTAGCATTGTAATTTTGAGCATAAGGTGGTCTACTAAATGTGATCTTGCACTTAGCTTATATTTGATTTTGATAAGGAGGCCTACCTAGTTTATATGATTGATTAAAGGTTTAGTAAGGCCTAGAATGTTATATTTACTTCCTTTTGAGGGCTATAAACTCATTCCTCAAAACTTTGTATCATTATTTCTACCTCATGTAATTCATTAGGGGGAAACCAAATGTATAAAGTGGGGTAAGAACAATAATGATGGGAACTAATGAAGGTTGTGTAGTAAGTTGGATGACTAGTGGATCTAAGAAGAGCATCATAGAAGGTCTAGACAAAATTTTCCCTACCTAAATCAAACAAATATATGTTTACATGACCAATTCATATGCATCAATCAAAACTATAACTCCCATAGATTACACCATTACAACTATATCACTATTTGGGTCCTTCAAATAATAAAAGAATGCAGAGATGGCTTATACAAGAATGGTATGTGGTCCCAAACTTTATATAATCTAAAATTAAATTCAATTATCAACTCATGTGGCACTCTTTTGATAGTGGTAGGCTTCTCTACAAATTATAAGTGGTCACTCCTATCTTTGAATTGCTTATACAATTGCTCCCCAAGATCATCCTAGTCATGGATAGAATTTAGCCTTAAACCTTTGTGCCATTGAAGGCTTTTACCCTTTTAAGAAGAGGCAATTAGTCTAACTACTACATTATCCCCTATGATGTGGTGAATGAAAAAATGTTGGAAGTGTCTTGGATATGTTTTATAGTTGAGGTTACATTCTCACCCATAAAATATGATAAGATATTAAGTGTTGAAATTGGGATGTCATCATATTGATCTAGAGCCAAAGGACTACCTCCATTAAAGGGTATGAACAACTAATTTATTAGAACAACCATGAAGGGGATAGGGAATAATCATATTCTCAGTCTAAGAAATCTAACAAAAGGATGGGTAGACTAAGATATATAGGATATTTTCCTTAAATATTTAGCTCTCTTGATTGGAGATAAAGATTTTCTAACCCTTATTTTTCTATAGAATGCAATAAGTTTGATAAAATCAAAAATATATCTTGAATATGATCTCATTTGTCTTCACATATGGATGAAATGATGATATTTGAAATCCATTAATACTTATAATCAATATGTGATATAACTGAGTGTCTACAACACTCTTGACAAGGGATAACACCAATTCCTTAGCTGTTTCCCTCAACTAGTCCCACTGATGATCTAAAAACTATTATCATTCAAAACATATACCCATGCTTGTTTATCTCTCATGCATAATTGATGCACAACACTTTCTTTCTTAGTGACTCAATGTATCACTACAATAATGGGATCATCCCCCAAGGTGTGGGTTTCTTGTGCTCCTTGGGATGAACCTCCAAAGTAGGCTAGCTTAATTTTATTTTAGATAAACCTAGTTTAGGACTAGTGCACATATTTACACAGAGTAGAATGAAATATATAGATAAAAGAAACCTAAACTCAATAATGGTAAAAGGGAGGGAAAATCTAAAAGGTTTTTATAAGGTAAAATGGTTATGCACCAATAATAGAGTGAATTCTTACATTGCCTTCATGAACACACTACATATCTATATGAATGAGACAATATCACATATACTCCACCATGGATACTCCATATACATAAGTATTTAGTATAGAGGTGTGGGAACACAACACAACACTAAGAGGGATGAGATTATCCATAATAAAATCCTACATAGACCTTATGCACACATAATATGACCTAGAAATTAGTTCCCAGTTCTATATAGAGGTGATGGGGATAAACAACAATGAAAGGGACAAAAATTTATCCACAGACAAAGATCAACAAACACAAATCACACATAGGTTTCAAGAATAATGAATGGAGGTGAACTAAAATACCATTAAATTTCAAGGTTTAACAAATAGAAGTATTCTTGGAAGGAAGATTTTATCAACATGAAGTTGCCTAAAATGTCAACCTTTTACAATGAAAATATCTAGGATTTTATATAATTAACAATCCTTTGTATAATAAATACCCACTTTAGGGGATGGATAAGATAGTTGACTTCAAAGGTGGTGTTCAAGTTTCAAGTTTAATTAGGAAGACTAAATCACCATCCAATAGTCACTATAGACCATACTCATTAAACTCAGGTTAACAATCTAAATTTGACATTAGTTACAAGAATATATGAGAATCCTTATGTGGACCTAAAAGTGGTAAGCGTTTAGGTTTTCAAAGGAGGCATGTTGCCATATTCTAACATCTGATGGCCACTTTTGTATTTAACCATCCTAACATAGCCTAGTCCATCACTCAACTTCCCAACTACCACCCATCCTCCACCTACCATTTATTAGTCACTTATATTCTCCTACTCATGTGAAAACTATGTAGGTGATGGATATCTATGCCCTTCTCCCTTAAGAATCTAGGTAGACTTGAATTTGATTTGGTCCTACATAGGTTTCACACCAAGAGTTTGTGTGGAAGGAGTTGTATGCCTACCATAACTTTTGTTGTTTACATATTTCCTTGATTTATAACTTGTTCATGAATTCTCACCCATTCATCACATTACTCTTCATAGGTTTGATTTTCTATTATGGATATTTACTAACCTTCATAAAATGTATTGTGTAGTTTGGGTCATAGCTTGTAAATGATGGGATATTAGGTACTAAGTTTTGTAATTAGGTATGCGATTACATAATTTAAGTGTGAGAAGAATTATGTATAAGAGCACATAATAAAAGTGAAATCTCGGCACACATTTACAATTTAATTTAAATTGCATGCATCTTGTCTATTTTACCATATGACATTTGGAGGTTCCTGCATAGGCCAGCCTACATATATTTATAATTTTATGGTTCGCATAGGATATGAAAAAAAATTCATAGAGTGAAAAACTCAACTTAGAACATAAGCACAATGCAAATGCTTGGTTTGGACATGAATAAGTATTGACTACATAGTTTGGTCTATTGTGTATCATAGTTGGGAATCATCTGCACTTAAACCCATTTCTATAAATTTCTATTGTGTATCATAGAGGCTTATTATATAGATAGGGTAGCTTAGAGGCTTAATAAGTACAACCATGATAGGTATTTTTCAAACATACAAGACTAAGGTGCTATATAATTTAGATTTCGTTTCAACATTCCCACCTTAATTTATTAATGAAATTTATAGTTTAAAAGAAAATAAATATGTACTAGGATGTACATAACACACCTTGCCTTTGTGTGATCCCAACATGAGTTCTTTCCTAGTGGTTGATCTACAACCAAGAGAATTTTATAATATATAATTAGTTCATAATATAAAATTGAAAGAATTGAAATGATTTAAATAGAAATATCAAGGTTTTTGAGTATAATTTTGTATTGATGCAATTTCTTTACATTTTGGCAATTCAATTTGAAGAGATGATTTATTATCAAGATTTGAAACTAAGATTCAGACAAATATAATCCTTAAAAGTGTATATATAGAGAGATACCAAAGGAAAAACTTCCCCTAAACTTGGAGAAAAGGTGACTTTCCACCTGATAGTTGAGATTAGCTCAACCATGCAACCTAATCATACTTATAATCTTGTGAACATGAGTTGATCCAGGTCAACCCCCACTATAAATATAGTGAGGTTAGATTATGAAATCAAGTCCAACCTATGAAAATACAAAGATTAATTGATTTAATCACTTCAACCATACCAAAAGTGAACCAACTACTTTAAACAATAAAAAGTAAAATTGAATTACTTATTAGAGTGGAACAACATTTCATGTAAGTCCCACTATACATCTTGCTAATGTAAACAACATCCTATTTATCATGTGCTTTCATACAGAACTACATTAAATGTTTGAAGATAATTAACTAAGGGGAAATACATAAAGGATTATATAAGTATGTCTCCATTAAGGGCTAGTTTAGGATGTATTGGTTTGTAAATGCACATAGATAAACTCTAAACCTCTTTTGTGCCACTCATATTCCTCATAAGAACATTTAGAGGTATTTAACCCCATTCAAGTATGATATTACACCTTATTTGGCTATGTTTCATGTATACACATAATATTTTTAAGCTTTTATTAATTACTGATGCTCTCTATCTTGCAGGAACCCATCGAGTCTAAATATCTCTCAATGCATGCATTAAGGGATACACTGGGAAAGGGGTGGGCAGATCATTGGTGCTTCATAGTATTGTTTTCCCTTATACCACTTGATATCTACACACTTATATCCTAAAAACCATTCCCCTAAGCTTAGCCTTCTCTTTTTCACACTCCTCTAGCCTTTTACCACCTTCATTGGCCCTTTTCCTAACCTAAAACCCATTTTAATATTTTACATAACTATGTCAGTTGTGTCAAACTTTCTCTTCTTGACAAAACTTATTTAGGGTCTAGCTTAGTCCCTACCTAATCTAGTCCATGACCTAGTGAGTTTTTGTCAAAAATGATACTAGGTCGATTGAGTCGACCCTGTTGGCCAATAATTCTAGAAGGGTTTAGGTTTAGATCCACCTATATAGAAAATATCATTTTTCCATTTCTAAGAGGAGATAAGAAGAAGTAATATATATTTTGCATCTACTTATCCACCATTATATTTGAGGATCAAGCTTAAGGTTTCACACTTTCTTTGGAGATATGAATCTTATCTTATGGATAATTCTTTTGGATGCATTGATAGGTTATGAATCCTAGAGTTGATTTATCCATGTCATTCTTACATACCACAATAATCTCTTGTGAATAAACATGGCTAATGAAGAGATTGAGGCTCAGTGGGTTTGTCTTCAAATGTAAGTATTCTTAACTTTGTTCCTCCTTTGTATGAGTTGATAAATATACATTTGCACTTCTCTTCCATACATTAGGATTTTGTATACATTGATGTGAGTATATGTATTCTATGCATGTTTACATTTTTCATTTATTATCCCCACTTTGTGCCACAAGCTTTGCTGAGAACTATATTAGACTTTGATTTACTTTTAATTAGTTTATTAAATATGAAAACATAGGACTTAGTTAGGTTTATTGTGTGTTTTTTCCTTATTGGAGGATTTAGAACCCTCCCTAGTAATATTATTATGGTAAGAGATACCATAATTTGGTCTAGTGGATCCATATTAGTCATGATCCTAATTATATATTGTATCCCCAGCTTAAAGAGTATGATTTATCTTATTTGAGATAGGATTGATTTTTAGATTTGATGTATTTCTCATTACATACATTTTATTGAACCCGACATGAATCTAACCCTTAAATTTTTATTTCACACTTTTTCATTTCTATCATTTTATTATCATTCTATATTTTTGATACTAGGTCAACAAGGCTAGTATAATTCTAACTTATGTGCACAAGTTTAACACATAGTCACATCAAAAGGCTTTATTATTTATGTGTAGGTCTTCATCAGATACATGTTATTATATTGAATAGTTTGATAGAGTACTCTTAGTTAGTTTTAGACAATAAACTATGTTGAATAAGTCAACTTAGTCTCTTATTCAACTCTAGAATAGAAAATTAAGTCATGCAGGTTGATTTAGTATTCTAGATAGCTTCCAAATAAAAAACTAGGTTAACTCAGTCATCTTAATAGGATTCAACAAACATGAAATCATAAAAGTAGATTGACCCAGTCCACACAATTGGCATAAATTACAAGTAAGAATTCAAGGTACTTTAACAAAAATTTCACAGTCCTCAACATCTTTTAACACACCAAGGTTCCTTTATTTTTATATCTTTCAATTTAGTTTTTCATTATATTTCAATTTTACATAAGTTTTTAGTCCTCAAAACTACAATCCTACAACAAACTAGGTCAACCTAGATGACCTAGTTCTATAGTCTATCTTCTCTCTGAAAGACTAAGTGGACTTGGTCAACTTAGTTCTTAATTACTCTTGCTTATACAATACAATAGTGACCCTATCGACTCTATTATGTAATGTTTTCATATAGTATCATCTAAACCAACGTTGTATCACATTTTAATTAGGAATTCATAACTCTATGCTAGTAATTAATTCACATTTTAATTTTTAGTTATTTGTATGCTTAAAGTATCTCACATAGTCTAATTAGGTGGTTTTTCAATACAACATTTAGTTTCACTATTTTTCTCTTTTAACACACACTACCAAATCACATAATTTGAAAATGCATTTAAACATTTATCTTCCCAAGGCCTACCTACATGGATTTCATCACGAAGGGGGAAGCTAAATTAATTTTATGGCAAAGTATAAACATGTGGTTAATGTTATATATTTTAAAATCACCCAAAACCCTTATCGCTCTAGGATTGTGAAGTTAGGGGGTAGGTCCCAATACTAAGCCAGTACCTTTGCCAACATAAATCTATTTCAACCTAAACATCTTAAAACCATCCATAGATTACTTTTTAGTTCCCTAATTTCAACCACCTTCCCTATCAGACTTAAAATAACACTTTATAATAATCTAACAACATTCAATATGACCACTTAGCTAGTGTTTAATTTTTTTTACTACTTGATCTTTTTTTATTTTATGTTGTACTGCAAAAAACATACATTGGCTAGCATGGGTGCAAGGTTTGGTTTTGATTGCCTCAATTGGATCATTCTCATTGACCCAATTGATTATGTGTTTGATTTCACTTCCTAATTTAAATTAAATTGCAAAAAAAATTCCTTGTTTTTAGTACAATTTATTTATATTCAACATAGTCTCTTGAAGACTATCTTTTTCCTTAATTACAATATTGAGTCAACCTCATTGATCTAGTACTCCTTTCTACCAATCTAGATATAGTACTAAGTTAACCTACTCAACTTTGTATCCTTATCAGTCTATCTATTTTCTTGTCTACAATACTCATTTGACTTGGTCAACTTTGTACTCTTATGTCTCTTATTTACAATACTAGGTTGATCTAGTCAACTCTATACTCTTATTTGCCTCTTTTATCTTTTTACTTTGCATCATATTTTCCTTAATCTCTCTCATTCATCATTAATTTCGTATTCAAAGACACACCTAAGTTTAATTCAACAAATATGATGAGTCTTAGTAACCCCAATAAGTTCTCCCATAATCATCTTGTGGATCTTACCCTAAATAAAAGTAATTGTCATGTATCTACTCACACTACAAACTATGGGACCCTTCCTCATTCCTCTTCACTTTGCAACCCTCTCTTCTCATTTTAAGATCAACTTGAATTAGAGTATACACCAAAAATACTCTTCTTCATCAATGAGTTTATTCAACATCAAGGAAAGAATCCTTCTACTATTTACCATTTCATGACAACTGGTTAAGTCAAGGATCCCCATTCATCTTCTCCCATGTTATCACAAAGATTTGGGGATACTAGATTCCTTTCTTCTCAACCTCTTCCCTCTATTTTGACGCCTTCTCATACTATGACTTCTTCCTCTTTGATTTCCTTTACCTCAATGCCTAGTATCTCTAGTAACATGGTAGGTTCTACATTTAATGGGCCTCTTCCAAGGCCCACTTTTCTCAATTCTTCCATTAGTACATCATTTTAACCCATGGTAATCATTCCTCTATTACTCCTTATTCTCATTCATCTATTAGTACATCTTTTTCCACATAAGCAAATTATGCCACTAGAGCCTCACCAACAATTCTTCTCAAGCTACTAATAACAACCATAGTGGTACCCAAGCCACTCCTACCACCTCTAATGATTCAAATAATGTCACTAATACAAATCAAACACATAAATTCATATTACAAACTCTTAATCAAATAAATGATTTCCAAGATAAGAATTAAAATTAAATGATGTAATTGCAAAATCATCTTATCCATTTTCAAACCCACCCTCAACATATGTCACAGGGATTGGATAAAAAAATTATTCCCCCACCTCCTCTTCGAGATTCCCATGGTAATCTTATCTATAAGTCTCACCTTGTTAAAAAAATAATCAAGCACCTTAAAAATGAGCATATTAAATCTAAAATTGCTAATATTGATATAAGAGGTATCACCCCTACCATTAATTATAATGGATCAACTGATCATAATCTTCATTTATAAACATTTGTAAATCTATATAAATATAGGGTCAAGTTAAATACCGTTGTTGCTACCAATATATTACCTAAAATTCACAATGGTGATGCTTTAGATTGGTGAAACCAACTCAAATCTCATTATATTACTAGTTTGGAAGACTTAGTTAATGCTCTAGTCCAAGAGTTCCAAACTAGTGATTTCCCTAAGAATAACTTGGTCCATTTTATCAATTATAAGAAACTCGAGACCAAAATTGTAGAATCTTTTATCACATGATGGAAAACCTTATCTAACGAATGTGAATATAATATGGAAAATGACAACATCTTCCATCTATTTATGAATGCTCTTTTTCCTAAGTTTTAATATTGGTTTTGGACTCTTTCTCTCTCTCTCTCTCTCTCTCTCTCTCTCTCTTTATGTACCTTGGAAGGACCATTGACCAAGCCATGCATCAATATTTCCTCATGCATCAATTCAACACATCCCAACCTTATATGGGTACTTGCATGTTAATAAAAAATAAGAATCATCATGCTAGAAATGATTATGTCACTAACTCTTATGATACCATTCATAATATTCAATTTGTTATTCCAACCCAAATATCAAAACAAGATTGCTTTCCCAACCAAATCACTAATTCTCATTTATATCTAACCACTAACATCAATGTTCATAATACTTTATCCTTAGTAGATTCATAAAGGTGTCTACCAAGGCCTCTCCTACTATAACTCGATCCCATTCATCTGATGAAATCTTGGTATGATCCCAATTATTTTTGTTGGTTTATTGCTAGTTGGGATCAGTCTCATGAAACTTGTAGGAAAATTCATAATAATTTGGTTATGTATTTTATTCTTGGTCCCAATTTTGACCATTATTAAATAATTTTTAAATGTCAACAAGCCTATGACATTTCCTTCAAATCCCATGAAACAAAAAATAAATATTAAATTTTGAATCAGGCTAATGCTAATTTAGCCATCCATAAAGATACTCTTCCAAATCAACAAGATAACCAAGAAAAACCTACCCCTTATACCAATAATATTGATATCCTTCTTGACATAACTCCTAAAGAGGATGTGGTTAATATGACTAATATGGGAAGGGTGGTTGCTATTATTAATCCTCATCCTATCCACACTCCTTAATTATATTGCACATTTTGTTTTATCCAAGACTCTTCTCCAACTTTCCTAATAGATATGGGGTAAGAAGACCATATATCTTTTGATGAACCAATTCCAACACCTCCCTTGGATAACACTTCTCATACCATTTCAACCACTTCTCCAACCCCTTTACCTATCACTAATGATACTCAAACTTATATCAACACTTCTAATATATCTCAAATAAAACCTACACCAACGAACCCATCCTCTCAAAATATTCAAAAAACTTTTCCTCTAATAAAATCTTCTACCTATTATCAACAAAAATTTATGTGCACTTCATCTCCTATTTCCAAGGACCTCCTTCAACACTGTGCACCTCTTTCCAATAGTCCTCTTATAGGTTATAAAGAAGGGATCCTATCATGGAGCTTACTAATCTCCCATATAAAATCTCATTTATTAAAATTATGTGGACCTCTTCACATTGTTATAATCATCTTATGAAACTTTCATTTGAAATGAACGTCCCTCATCCTCTCCTAACAGGACACAAATCCACCTTATTCAGATTAGAAGATACCATTTTACAATAGTGTGAATAGATGTCTATACATGTTGATTAAATAATGGACACTTTTTTTTCCCTCAATTTCCCCATTGCTTCTATGATCCCAAATGATATTTTTCTTCATATGGATAATCCTCCTTTATTTATTAGTGTCCACATTAGTGATATCTAGGTCAAGGGAGCCTTGCTTAATGAGGTCTCTAACACTTATGTTTCCTCTCTTGATTTTATCACAATAATTGGATATTTTGAGTGTAATCTTAATTCCATATGCAACACATGTCAATTCTATGACTAAAGGAAAATGCCTCCTTTAGGTTGTATGTGGCTCTGCATCACAATCCCACTTATCATCATCTATGTGAAGGTGATGATATTCAATTTTCCTCTATCCTCTAAAATTCTTATTGGTAACCCATGGACTCATTGCATGAGAGAAGTTTCCTCTTATACTTTCCATTATGTCAAATTTCATAAAATGTATTGATCTATAGGATTCAGAGTGTCACTAATCCTTAGAATTTCAAAAAATTCCAAGACCATGAGGTATTCAAGATTCTTATCCTTAAACCTTTACCCAGTGTTCTATTTCATGAATATCAATGATTTAACTTTCCTATCAATTCCACCCAATGTTATAATAGGTCACCCCAAACACATTAGGAATATACCCTCTAACCTCTTAGATTATAATAATTATGAGCTTGACAAGATCAATCTCACTATTAAAACCTTGGATCTCTCACCTCATCTCATCTCTCAGCTACCCATTTCTTTACACCCTCATTCCCATCAACCACGTAATGATGACATACCTATTGTCTTAACTAAGACTAAACATTAAATTCATCACAACACATCAGATGACAAGGTCATCCCTACCTAAACTATTTATCTTCATACACCTGATTATGATAATGGCTATACCTTAGATGATCCATTATTAAGAGGTCTAGTTTAGGCCTGAGGTGGTAATATTATTTACTATCATTCTTCTTTGATTTAGTCTTTAAATATATCTTCTAGAATTTCATCCTATATTTTTCCTAATTTTAGTATTTTTCCTCTTTATCACCAAGTAGAGATGGTGTGCACACCTCCAATTTATGAAGAACCTTATAAGAGTATGCTTATAGATCATGCTATGACTGGTCCCTATCACTTTGCCATATAATAAGACCCCTCTATTTGACTTATCCTTGAGATTATTGTAACTTTCCTTTAACCTTTAGTGGATTCCACGCCTCCCTTAGTAGAGCCCATTTTGGATCCCTCTTTAGTTGAGTTTCCCCTATTTTTGATCTTATTACTCCCTCAATTGAGCCTCATCTAATCTCTCCACCAACCCTACCTTCTCTTGGTGATGGTTTTCTCCCTTTATCACAACTTACTCCTTTTCCCACCAAATGGGTCAATCAGTCATATTGTGACATTTATAATATTATCAATCACATGACTAGATACTACTCATTATACTAATCTTACTTAGCTTTTATTTCCACTCCTCCTATGAGTACACACATCAAGACTACTCATAAGTGTATCTATTACTTCCATGACAAAAATAACCATTCATTCATGTGTTATCATAAGTTTCAAAAATATGTGACACCTTGTATCCCATCACTCCTTATCCCTTAGACAAGGCTATACCTCTCCCAAAAGTGTTGCCTAAATATCTTCCCAAATATGAAGAGGTATATTGTCTTTTTAAGTAATGTGGTACCCATCATACTAATCATTAGTGAATCATTTAAGAACATCTCATAACCATTCCTACACCTTATACCCTCTCCAACATAGGTCACTCTCACAAGAAGGCTCCCCCTTCTTCCCCCATGCATCGACCTCCTAAGGTTCCATCTCCACCTATGAGTCCCTCACCCATGGACCTTCCATCACCCATGGATCCATCTCCACTAGTGATTATTTGACTAGTGGCACCTTCTCCACCAGTGACCCCTTCATCTCACATATACTTTACTCTCATGCATTCTCCTAATCATCCTTTGCATGATATCCCTCATCATCACGATCTTTTAGACATTCCTACATTTTCTATTAAGGAGATTTGATATGAAGTATTTTCTTAACTTTCACTAAAGATTGATGAGACATTAATTTTAGTACACATTCAACTTCATCAAGACTTATCAGATGCTATGGATAATGTGTGTGGATAAATATATCAATACTTATTAACACATGTATGGTGTTCTCAAATTTTCATTTGGGTTAGACGTGTACTCTAATTTTATATTTATCTATTTCATATCATTTAACATTGTGTCAAATTAATATATATCTTGTATGGTTTTGTAATTCATGTTTCTTGTGATGTCAATATTCTTCTTATGTTCTCTTATGGGTTATTTTTCATTATTCCATCCTTTTCCTTCTTGAGTTAATTTCTTATGGTTTCCTTTTTCTTTCTTATGGTTGTTTGCTATCTTATCTCTATAAACAAAGATAACTATTATTATGACTTGGTTATACAAACCTTACTCCATTTATTCATTCCTTCATTTACCATGTCATCAATTATCAAAAAATTCATTTCATTACAATATCCCCTTACTGGTCCAATTTGGATCTCCTTTTATTCAACTTTATTCCCTTTTGAAAATTAATCATATAAATCTTTTAGACTTGAGATAAATTTCTAGTTCATAGTTAAGACTAAGTGTTTTAGTCAGTCATATCTTTGGATACTTATATTCCTTTGACCAAAACCTAAAGCTCATTTATGTGTATCATATATATCTCATGGTTGGTCATTCCAAGTCCGTATGGTGGAAGAAACTTAAAAGTTATAAAATATTAAAAATCTAAATCATTTAACAAAAGGCAATGATCCAAGAAAAACCATTCAAAATTTTCAAAAGTCAAATCAGACTAAAAGACATGATTCTTAGCACATATCTTCTTTTTAATCAAATCTCAAACTCCATAGTTGGCCTCATGATAGATCCAAAGTCTATTAGGGTGTATTAGGCTAGTCAAGTATAAAATGAGAATAAAAAATATTTTAGTGCTACCTACTTTCTCATGTAAGTACACAATCTTTGTAGTAGACCGATGGCTTTATAAGGGGTCATGAGGAATGGGGAACATGTTGTGGGAATGTAGTTAAATTTTAATTTTCTTTTTGAAAACCTCCAACATGATTTGATATTAGTACCACACTTATTTTCCTACATAGCTTTGTGTGTATAACGAATATGTATCCTTTGTATATTGATGGTCACTAGTCACTTAGAATCTCCTCATATCCTTAGTGTGCCTCATGTCTCCTAAGGTCTTCTCATAAAATTCCTAAATTATGTTTCTTATGTTCCCTTTTTCACTCCCTACAACCCTAATATTTTCCCTTGAAAAATATTGTTTTGTTCATTGATCACTCCCCTTAGGGATTCCATTTATGATTTGTATTGTAAGACCATGGATAAGACTTGGCCTTCCTCAAAAATTACCAAAATATTCACATTATTATTATAAACATCCATTTTTACCATTTTTTCACATTATTTCAACCTCATTGGTGTTCTCTTTGCCTCTTACATTTTAAGAGCATGGATAGGACTTGGCCTTCCTCACAAAAGTTTCCAATACTGAAGTCATAGTAAAAATTACATGTGTCAAATATGAGATAAGATGTGATTTATTATGAGTTACATGTCATGAACATGCTTCCATATTCATTTAGTATGTTTTATGCTTACTTCATTAATATTTCACATTTATCTTCTTTTTTTCAGATTGCATATAAGAGTCCAACCACTTTTCTTAAGTTTTTATTACTTCCCAACTTGAATTAGCATGATTAATTTAAGACCATTGTAGCAATTTCATTTTTATTTTATACTTCCCAATGTTATTTTGTATGATTGATTGACTTAATTTATTTATTTTTATACCATTATTCTTTCATGTGCTTTCCATTTTATTACATTATTTTCATACTTCTGAACATGATTTAGTGTGATTTTACTTATTTTAAATTGGCGTCACTCTTTCTCATGGTTTAAAACAAACAATTTCCCTCTTTTTTACCACTTTTTGGGTTATTATACCTATTAATATTTCATTAATAACATTTCCCATCATGATATAGTGTGAATTACATTTACTTTTGATTAATTATACATTTTCCAAATCATTTTGCCTATTTATTTTTAACCATGCATATGTACTACATAATGTTATACATGAAAACACCACACATATTTTCTTATAGCATATAAAACAAAATCGAAAGACATGTGATAGAAATAAATATATCCATGAATCCAAAACCACGACCAAATTATAACACATACGATTAATTCCCAATTGTTAAAATAGAAAATATCTATATATATCATGTATGTTAATACAAAGTACAAAAATAATTTCTCTAACTATATGGTTGGGACCCATCATGCTTATCCTATAGTCTAGCCATGCTACCCATAGAAGACTTGGATTATCCCCTCTGAATAGTACACTATAAAGAGGATGTTTGGTATATCAATCTTACTACTTATCCTTGTAGGTTGGCCATATAGGCCTATACCTATCCCAACTGGATAGTGGTAGACATATATACAAATCTCTCTTGAGCCAGGGCCTATCATGCATGTGCCTCCCCTATTCCCACCCCTATTGGTGGTTGTATCCCATCTCCACATGAATGTAGCTGCCTTACATCCTCCCATACTTGTCTAAACTAGCCCACTTGAGTTGGGTTAGATGGTACCATAAGATCATCCAATATGGTAGGGTCATATGGTGTCATCACCCCATCTAGAATATCATGGTACACTCCCATCACCAAGGCTGCCCATTTAACCTCATCATCTACAAGATATAAAAAATTCAAAATAGATAGATATTAAATCACATGTACATCTCAAAATCTATCTATCTTCAATCACATAAAACTAGTATTCTATCACAATAATTAAAAATTACAACATTTATTACCTATCCTAGTGTCACCAATCATTATTTCCCCATTTTCTCATCCATTGAGCATGGTCATCCATTGACTCATTACCTAAGCACCTCATCCATAGGATGAATCCCAATAAAATTAAACCCTAGAGTCACCACCTATGCACATCTCAAGCCTCTCCTTAGTTCTACCTCTATAGAGAAGTTTTACACTAGGCTAACTAATGGGTCATCCTGGATGACCACCCTCTATTCTTTGTCTCATATCTATCATCTTTTTTGATGGTGTGACTGAGGTGGTCACTACTCCTCTTATTTTGGTTCTAGGTGTGGTACCTAAAACACCCCTGCATCTATGTCCATACCCTCTCTAGTTACCATATATCATACTTAATTACTTGATGGTCTCACATGCCTTGGTCTAATCTCTAGTCTCTTGATTGGTGATCCTCCTCCTCACCCCATCAACTCTCTATCATGTAAAGCCCAAAATATAAGAACTACTATATGATCTACTGCATGAGAGAGTCTAAATTATCTTGGTGAGTATGTCACTACAAGTGGCTTTACCAACCAAGTATAATGGATTGTGATCCACACTCATGTTAACCCTAGTGCCATAATCACCCAACTCAGCCAAACTATCATAGTGTGTGTATAAGGCTACCACATGATATATTCTTGTGTGATTGTATATAGTGTTTACATGTGGGGCATAGACCATACCAATTGATCCTATCTTCATCTCAATACCCAAGGTAACTAATCACTAACTACATGGGGCAACCTAACTAGGTCAACTTGATTGACCTTATTATTCCAATGTGATGGCTCGTTGACCAATTGCAATAAATACCTTAAGATGTTTATTTCTCTAATTATTTCATACCTAGTACCCCATTTAATTCCTATTATCCCTAATAATTTCCTATGGTTCATTTTGGTAACTAAATTTGGTATAATTAATAAACTTTTTTAAAATACTCACTCTCAAATAAAATACTTTATTTCAAATAAAATACTCAAAATTTTGAAATTTTCTAGTTACTTACCTATGTTGTACATGTTGTGGCTATTATGCATCCTCCCCATCTCAATTGTCATCTCCTCACCATCTTGGCTCTTTTGACTTTCACTAGGTTTCTCAGAGCTCTATTTTTTTAAGAATATAAAATAATAGCAAATGAATTATTTTTCACCCTATTTATATTTACTATTCAAAATTATTTACCCTTCAAAAATTTCTCATTAGATTTTTTTTTTAATCATATCTTTGTTTTTACTCACTCATTTTCCAAACCATAAAAAGTTTTAGAATCCTAACATCATAGAGAATATTTCTACCTATTATATGCCTATGTTTCAAAAAAAATCATTTTTTGTTCTTTTTTGCTAATCTCTACAGGTTATCCTAATGTTATCCAAATTAGATGCCTTCAAATCTCACGTATTTCCATATTTATCTACAACACTAAGGTAAGTAAAGGTACATGTTTTTTAATTATGTGCTTTAAGTTATCTTATTTGCTCCTTACTTCACTTTATTTACAATCATTATTATGTGTCATAATGTTATTTTCCCAAAGCACCATCCCTTATTGTTCCTATGTGACACATGATGAGCTTCAAGTGGGGCATATGTATACACATAATATTTTCAAACTTATATTAATTAATAATGATCTCTATCTTGTAGGAATCCATAGATTCTCAATTTTTCTGAGTGCATGCCTTAACGGGTGCATCAAGAAAGGGGTGGGTAGACCATTCATGCTACATAAGTTTATTATCTTTTTTACCACTTTATATCTACACACTTATCTCCTAAAAAGCATTCCACTAAGCTTGGCCTTCTCTTTTGCATACTCATGTAGATTTTTACCACCTTCATCATCCCTTTTCCTAACCTAAAACCCCTTTTTATAATTTACATGACTATGTCAATTGTGACAACCTTATACTCTTATTGATAAAACTTATTTAGGGTCTAGGTCAACCCTTAACCAACCTAGTCTATGACCTAGTGAGTTTTTGTTAATAATGATACTAGTTCAATTTAGTTGACCCTATCATCCAAAAATTTAGAAAGGGTTTAGGGTTATATCCACCTATATAAACATAATCATTTTTCCATTTCTAAAATAAGAGAAGTGACATATATTGCACATATGCTTATCCACCATTCTACTTGGGGAGCATTCTTAAGGTTTTATACATTCTTTATAGATATGGATCTTTTCTTGTAGAGAAGTATTTTGGATGCATTGATAGGTTATGTAGTCTAGAGATGATTTGTCCTTGTCATCCTTACATACCACATCAACCTCTTATGAATCACCTTGGCCAAGGGAGGGATTGAGGCTCAGTGGGTTCATCTTTAAAGATAAGTATTCCTTACTTTGTTTCTCATTTATTAGAGTAGATAGATTTTCAATTACACTTATCTTCCATGCATTAGGATTATGTATACATTAACATCATTATATTCTTCTATGCATGTTTAATTTTGTTTTTTATTACCCCAACTTTGTGCAATAAGCTTTGGTGAGTAGTAGATTATACTTTGCTTTAATTATTATTAGTTTAGTGAATATGAAAAAATAGGACTTAGTTAAGGTTATTGAATGATTTTTCTTGGCTAGAGGCTTTGGAACCCTCCCTAGTAATATTATTGTGGTAAGATATCCATTAATTTTGTCTATCAGATCTATATTAGTCATATTCTATATTATCTAATGCATTTTTCATTACATATAGTTCAAAGATTCAGGGGATGATATAACATCACTTGATGGTACACAATACCACATTTATAGGGTAGTTTGAGGTACTAGAGTAGGCAAATCTATTCATCAAAACAACCTTTTTCATTGACAAGTCTTTTTAAATGTGAATGTGGTTTTGTTACCCAAAAGGGAGATATTTGTTTAGTATTATAAAACATCAATCATATTTTATCCTAATCAACAAAGAATATAAGTTTACCAAAATGAGTTAATAGTAACATTCAAGATGAACACATATTATGAAATTAATTATTAAACTTACAAGTAATATTCTTGATAATCAAGTGAATAGTAGAGATAACATAAGGATTTGCACCAGTGATACTTACTAAGATTTAATCTTTGGCTAGGGTCCTTATGCCAAAATTCTTCTTCTTTTGGTCTTGAGAATAAAATCATGTTTAGGTCAAAGGATAGCCTTAACGTCATACATATAATATTGAAATTAGTAATGCATCCCTAGTAATAACTAAAATTATCATGATTATCCATTCCATATTCCATTTGTACATGAAAAATAAGCATATTTTAAGCATAGTAATTGGTGCTACCATCTAAGGGTATGTACCTCATATTCATATTATTGGGTCACTACACCATTCTCTTTTAATTGTTTAAGATTCAACCTCTTGTTAAATTCAATGTGTAAAAGAGATTTGCTCTACTCATTAATACTTTTGAATTCAAAATAAATTTCATAATGCTAAATAATAGTGAAACAAGATAATACAAAACCAACCATCGAGGGGTCTCTAATGTATATCAGTTAACAGCATTCATCTCACAAGGTAGAAAATTCACATATATGAGTAAATTGGAAACAACTTTATTAAAAATAAATAACAATGGTATTTTAGGTAATCGAGGTTGGGTTATACTTGCTAAGATTTTTAAACTATATCTTTGGCTTGGGTAATTACACCCTATTCCTCTACATTTAATATTATAAAATCTATCACAAGCTTAGTCAATTAAAAGGACAACAACTCCTTCATTAATAAAGAAGTTTTACAACTAAAAAATAAATGATTTAATTAAGAATGATAAGTTGTAGCAAATAAACAACATGAGCTTATAAAGTGATCATATGTTTAATACACAAGGTCTCCAATGATATCATAGTTCTTAGGTACCTTTGTCTAAAGGAAGACATAATGATAAAAAATAAATGTTTAATACCCAGCCCATACAACTTGTATATCAATTGTAATTTTTGTTAGCAAGTTCCATTGATGAACACAAGTAATCTAGACTCATGCCCAGTTCATGTTTGATGAACTCAACATGTATGAAATAAACTATTTACTTTTAATTGTTCCAAGCATTTTGTTCATGTTCAAGAGGGAGTAAGCAACATTTGAAATTAGCCTTTATTATTCATCCTACCATTACCATCAATAATAAATAATAAAGGATCGACATCAAGGAGTTGGACATCACTCAAAATATAAACCAAGAGTTAATGTTTCTACTATGATATATAGGTTTTAGTTATGCAAAAGAATCAACTAAGCATTAAAATTCTAGTATTCAAAACAAATACTTAGAATAATGGATATGCTCGCATGCAAGATGATCAATTATTGTCAATGATGGGGGTTTAATCAATCAAATTCATAATAAAGTCTTACATTATCCATTATCATTAATGGTTCTACATTTAACAATAATCAACATAGTATGACAAGAATAATTGATAACACATACCATAATAAATTAGACATTTGCGTACTCAAGATAAACAACTTATATGGTTCTACAACAAGTTCCTTTTTCTTTATAATCACAATTAAAACATGAAAGTTAAACTAATTCCTAGTTATGATAAAGCTATTTTGAACAAGTAGTCCTCATAGTATCACAATAAAATGAGTATGTTATTATTGATATTATACCCATAAATGAGACTTTGAAAAATTTAGTCAAGAAGAATAACCATGATACTATAGTTGTAACTAAGAGTCAAAAGAACATCCAAGAACTTCAAGCCCCAAATTAGTTCAATAATGTACAATATTCATTATCAACCAAGAGATTAATAATAAACATGTCATTTGATGCATGAATATCATACTTTCACCTCTAGTTGAGGGGGCACCAATATATTCATAAATCAGACAAATGTTGAGCATAATATAACTATTACCCAAGTCAAAATAGAGGATACAAGATTTCATAATATCAACCAAGGAAACAAAATACCATCATTTATAGTTGTTATAAATAAATTCAAATAAAATA
Source organism: Torreya grandis (assembly GCA_037957365.1). Lineage (NCBI taxonomy): Eukaryota > Viridiplantae > Streptophyta > Pinopsida > Cupressales > Taxaceae > Torreya > Torreya grandis. The sequence goes on from JARHVA010004551.1 coordinate 570,733, forward strand.
TATTGAGGCAATATAGGAATAAGATACATCACCAACTCGAACCATGCCATGAATATACAAGATAAGGAGAAACACTCATATAATAGGGTCAAACCATGTGCCCATAAAAATGAGTCCAACCATTTTCTATCCATAACCACCCCATACATCATCTAGATGGTGGAGTTTACTAATCAAGTGCTTTGGAGAGGTTTGGTGCATGATAGGAGGTACTAGGCCATTGGTATGTTTATACAATAGTAGTTAACAACCACAATCACTCAATAATAGTGAAATCATGAATCAAGGAAAATTTAAATACAATATATTATATGTTTGTCATGAAGTCAAGATTCTTCATAATGGACCTCCAATGTCCATATATAACTCTCTTGACTTGAAAAATTAAAACCCCCAATTCAAATTAGTTAGCTAAATCACAAAAAATAAAACCCTCCATCTAAAATCAGAATAATGATTATTTTTGTAGAGTTTCTAGAGCCATTACAATTTTAAAGCATAATAAAAATAGCAGAGACTAAAAACATAACCTACAAGAAAATAAAATCCATTTACATCATGGTTTTAGGAGGCTATCATGAAGGAAAAGTCAACCTCCTTGCTTGGGTTCCCCTCCATTTTTTAAAGACCACCATGGAAGAAAAAAAAGGTTGAACTATTTTTTATTGTTTACACATTTAAGGGGAGTTACCCTTCATCTTTTTACCCCACCATGGGTTTCTAAAACCATCATCAATCTCCCTCATAACCAACTTGAGCTCCTTTCGCTCAGCCTCTTCTTTTTTGGGTTCCTAAATACCTTCCAGGCCTTTCAGGCTGGGTTGTACAAAACACAAACCAAGGAAAAATGCACAAAGATATTGGAGATAATTTAACCTTAGTGGAGTGGAAGAAATATCCATCATGTCTAAAATAAAAAAAATTAAATTCCCACTCTCTTACCAAGATCCTATAATAATAATTATGCATAATGAATTAAATCGGCCCATTGGGTTTAATGAAATCATGACCACTAATCAAAAATGCAATCCTTACTATGCCTAGGTCAAATACTGCATGGATTCAAGTCATCAAGGCTCTAACAAATTTTCTAAGTCAAGCAATAACATTGAAATTCATATTTAGAGTTAAGTCCTAGCAATATGCAACCAGCCTTTCCAAGTCTCACATGAGAATGAAATTCAAGCATTCATTAACATAAATCAAATATAAAAAAACTAGGAAGATTGTAAGATAACAAAATCAAGGGACTGATAAAAAAATTATGGCATACTAGATGACAACACAATCAATTTTGCATGATAGTAAAACAACACAAATAAAGGTGAAGTAAAATATATGAGAAAAAAAATAAAAAAATCAATCAATAATAGTAGAGATGTAAAATAATGATGTCTTAAGACCTCTACATTATTTATTTTCTTATCAAAATCTTTCAAACTATTCATCACCTCTTTATTATTTTCTCGAGCTACTAAAATCTAGCCCCGATCCTATATGATGAACCTATCCCTACAATCACCAAATATGGCATTGACAGTATCTAGATGATAAAAAAATATCAAATAATAACATAATTATAAACCAAATAGATTATAATTATGATATAACTGAATTGGTATAAGCATCTAAAATAATAATGGTCTTAAACATAGCCGATAAACATAATATTAGAATATAATGTCTATAACAACTGAAATCTACTATAAATAGTTATTTAAGATCAAGCATCAAGGAAATATCAATGTCTCATATATCAACTAGAATATATCAAATAGGTGGGGTCATAACATCCTCCCTATACGCAATCAGAAATACATCATGTCTATAAATCAATCTTGGCTCAAAGAAGATAGAGAATACCTGTAATTTTGATTGGGGATACACTTGTTAAGTAGGAGCATGACCAATATAGGGATCTACTAGGCCTGATTAGGGGATCACTTATCACAACATATCAAGCTAGGAAGGGTTACAAAGCCTATAGTCTAACATAATCACATAAAAACTCTAATCAATTACTAAGGTTTAAAACATTCAGTCTGTTTTATTAAAAAAAATGCAAAAACTAATCTAGTGCACACCAAATCTTGTGGCACAAAGTGGGGGTTAGAAGTAGTAAAACAACAACTAATATAAACATGTATTAGAAGACATATACTAACATCAATCTATACATAATAGTAATACATGGAGATAATAAAATAAATGCATTATCTATCTGATCCTACAAAGGAGAAATAAAGTTAGGAATACTTACCATTGAAGATGAACCCATCGAGCCTCAATATCTCCCTTGGCCAAGGTTCTTCGCTAGAGATTGTTGTGGTATGTAAGGATAACCAAGATAAATAAGCTATAGGATACATAACCTATCTAAGCATCCAAAAGTCTTATCCATAAGACAATATCCATATCTCCAAATAGACTATAGAACCCTAAGATTTATTCCTCAAGTAGAATGGTCAATAAGTAGATGTTTGCTCACATTTCTTTGGTAATAATTCTTATGTTATGAAATAGTGGGAAATGACCTTGTATATATAAGTAAATCTCTCCCTAAATCCTTCTAGGAATGTCAGCTGTATAGGGTCAACTAAGTTGACCTAATGTGTTTTCAGGGACAAATCACTAGGTCTGTGCTAGGTCGACTAAAAGGTTAACAAACCAATAAAGTGAAAAATACCCTTGAACTGTACTAGGTTGACCCAGTATAATTAACAATCCAAAAATATGTTAAGTTTAGAAAAAGAAGATGGAAAGAGGAAAAATAATGGAGGAGGTAAGACTAATTAGAACAAACTTATGGTAAATGGTTTTAGGAGATAAGTGTGTAGATGGCAAGTGGAAAAAGGGATAATAATCTTACAAAGCACCAATGGTCTACCCACCCCTTTTTTGGTGCACCCCTTAAGTCATGCACTAAGAGAGATTGAGACTCGATAAGTTCCTACAAGATATAAAGTGATAATAATCAATAAAAGTTTGAAAATATTGTGTATACACTCCCCTTATTAAAGAGGAGTTGTCTTGACAAAAAATTAAACAATCAAGGTAAGATGCCCAAAAGAGGTTCTAATACTCCTTCCACAAAACATTTACACAACTCATAAACACCAATAACTATATATCCAATATCAAATCAATAACTTAATAAATTTAGTCAATTGTAACCAAACTAGTAGCATGTTTATTGTGTACTTACACATCCCAATAATAAGATCAAGTGAGATTACTACCTATTTACCTCTTGTCATGGAATGAGGGTATAAAAACCATTCATAATGGAAATGTTTAGCCTTACCATATTGAAATTTTAAGTATCTTACCATAAAATCACCAACACCAAGCTTCATTATAGGACAACAAGACCCTTTCATCTCAGTGTCCTTTTATAACACCAAAAATGAGCAAAATGGGATACTACATGCACCCTTTTTCATCACAAGATTCTAAAAGTATTCAAACTTGGGTATAAAATTTTATATTTATATCACTCATAAGTCCATTTGTTTAAATCAAAAGCTATTACCTACCTTTACAATAGGCTTATCATATCAAACCCACTCTTACATTAGAAGATTTCATTGAAAAACTATTATTTCCAACACAACCCTTCTGTAATTGCCAATTTATAGCCACACTTATAGGTGTATATTTTAATTATTATATTAAAACAAGAATTTCAAGCTAATGTGATCAAACTTTTCCTTAAATTATTTATAACAAGAGGGTTTTTAGTACTTTCAAGGCATAAATTAGCTGCTAACTTATACAACATATAGGAATTCATAATTTTTAGTTTAGATACTAAATTTAGGATCCTTAGTGTGATAATGAAATAAATTTTGGGATTAACCATTCCTTTTCTTGGAAGGGTATGTGATCACAAAAACCTACAAATTATATGATAGTAGTTACAATAATCTAATCACTGTGGTTGTTTAATAAATTTTCCATATTTGAGGAGGTGTTTTCCACTAATGCACATTATGCCTCATGAAAAACTTCATTAACATTTAACAAATAATGTTGGAAATAGATAATGACCCATACTCTTAAGGTAAGTTTTCATTTAAGATTTACCATGCATGGGTTAGTTTAGCATCCTCCACCAACTACATTGAACATCAGAGATTCCATTCTAGGCATTCACATATGATCCCAAGGCTTATAACATATTTTGCATTATTTATGAGCTCACAATTATCCAAGGATACCAATCACACCATATTTTTAATTAACTGTCTAAGGTCATGTACCAAGATTTTATCACTCTTTGAAGAGTGAAATGGGTACCTAGTATTACATACTTCAAGATTTGGGCTTCACATTACTTATTTTGAATATTCAACATACATTTCAATCATGCTTTATATGAAACTAGAATATTTGTTTAAGAATATTCCATTAGGTAAAACATAACATTACCTTGTTCACCTCACACTGTAACCTTCATACCACAAGTGTGTTAAGCATGGGATATATTGAGGGGGGGTGAATCAGTATATCATATATCTTATAAAACTTTCTTTTCAATTACTCAAACATTCAAGATATGAAATAAAACTAAAACAATAAACACCACATAAGATAGAGAGAGATACCAGATATAACATGGAAACCCAATGTGGGAAAAACCACAGAGAACGATCTCAAGTATATGAATGAGCACAAACCCAAAAAATATTCACAAGCCAAGCTTGCAAGAGCACCATACCCCTTTGCCAAGCACCACCCCAGCTATTATTTGTGAGCACCAACCCATAGGAGCACCACACCCCTTTGTTGAGAACCAACCCAGCTACTATTCGTGAGCACCAACCCACAAGAGCACCAACCCCTTTGCCGAGCACCAACTGAGCAACAATTCATGAGCACCAACCCATAGGAGCACTAACCTCTTTGTGTATACCACACGCCTATCTCTCAATGTTGCTATCTCAACAAATGATAGATCAATACAACATCTCTTTCCTCTCTCTCACCTTTGCTCTTCTAAGTTAGATATAACAAATACAAATCATATTCATCTTTCACAATTGCTCTTCTAAGCTAGATATTACAATATCAAATTAACCTCTATCTCTCATATATACAAATGGCTTCTCAAGCCTTTATTTATAGCTTTCCAAATGACCTTTGGCCTTCCCCCTTTGTGACCCTTCAATCCTCATGGAAAATGGTGCCAATCTTGGATGACCCTTCATATTCAAGCCTTTGAAAAGTCATGTCGTGACCCTTCATGACCAAAAACGTCCTTCCCACTTTTGTCCTTATCTTTGGTGACTTTTCATATTCATCAAAGTGTCACTTCATGAGAAATTGTGCCCTTACTCTTTTGTCTTCACTTGGTGACTCTTGGTATTCCCCAATATGACTCTTTATGGGAAAATGCATCCCATCCTTCTTTTGTCTTTACCTTGTGTCTCTTCAACTTCTCCATGGGCCCTTCTTTTGTCTCATATGCAACCAAAAATATATTCGTTAATATTAAATAAATATTAACTCATATTAGCCAACATATATTTATTATAAACAACATTAAATGCAATGGAGCCTTTATCACCAATAATGCTAAACCTTTGACATCAATGGCAATATTTCCAAAAATCTCCCCTTTTGTCATTAATGGCAACCTCAATCCTGAAACAACCACATCCTGTCACCTACACATACTGTCATCTAAAAACATATAGTAACTCCCCCTTACTATAGTAACCTTTTCCTTACGAGCCTCAACCATAGATTTCAACTCTTGATTCTCCTTCTTTAGCTGCTTGGCCATCTTATGCTTTTCTTTGATCTACCTTCAAGCTGTTAAACCCTTTCTGAAGGAACCTGCTATGATACCAATTGTTAAGCATGGGATATACTGAGAGGGGGGGTGAATCAATATATCATATATATTATAAAACTTTCCTTTCACTTGATCAAACATTCAAGATATGCAATAAAACTCAAACAATAAACACCACACAAGATAGAGAGAGACACCAGATATAACATGGAAACCCAATGTGGGAAAACCCACAGGGAACAATCTCAAGTATATAAGTGAGCACAAACCCAAAAAATATTTGCAAGCCAAGCTTGCAGGAGCACCATACTCCTTTGCCAAGCGCCAACCTAGCTACTATTCATGAGCACCAACCCCTTTGTGTATACCACACACCTATCTCTCAATGTTGTTATCTCAACAAATGATAGATTAATACAACATCTCTTTCTTCTCTCTCACCTTTGCTCTTCTAAGCTAGATATAACAAATACAAATCATATTCATCTTTCACAATTGCTCTTCTAAGCTAGATATTTCAATATCAAATTAACCTCTATCTCTCATATATACAAATGGCTTCTCAAGCCTTTATTTATAGCTTTCCAAATGACCTTTGGCCTTCCCCCTTTGTGACCCTTCAATCCTCATGGAAAATGGTGCCAATCTTGGATGACCTTTCATATTCAAGCCTTTGAAAAGTCATGTCGTGACCCTTCATGACCAAAAACGTCCTTCCCACTTTTGTCCTTATCTTTGGTGACTTTTCATATTCGTCAAAGTGTCGCTTCATGAGAAATTGTGCCCTTACTCTTTTGTCTTCACTTGGTGACTCTTGGTATTCCCCAATATGACTCTTTATGGGAAAATGCATCCCATCCTTCTTTTGTCTTTACCTTGTGTCTCTTCAACTTCTCCATGGGCCCTTCTTTTGTCTCATATGCAACCAAAAATATATTCGTTAATATTAAATAAATATTAACTCATATTAGCCAACATATATTTATTACAAACAACATTAAATGCAATGGGGCCTTTATCACCAATAATACTAAACCTTTGACATCCATGACAATATTTTGAACAAAGTGTAAGTGATTTCAATAGGTACACCCTTATCGATTTTGCATAAGATTCTAGTTCATAAGACCTACAATTCTTTGCATGTACTCATTTCAATTTTAGATTTGATCCTGGTTACCACGAGTTAGCTAGATTTAACATGTCCAACCAATCCTAATTAGTTTTTTACATACAACATCTAACTATTATTCTACTAAATCTCATATAAAATCCACCTAAGTCACATTTTCCTTGTAATTAGCCTTGCCTAATCATGAGCAATATATTTTTGCTAATATATTTTAATCAACTCGATACTACTCATCACAAGTGTCATATTAGCTTTCCATTTCTAAATTTGAGATTTTATAAAAAACCAATAGTATAATAGATTAAAATTTTCAATTTTCAATAACAAAATATAATTTTAACACTGCATTTAGCACACTTTATTTCATTCTTAAGGCATCATCAATCATTGCCATAATGGTGTTCTGACTCATCTGGGTTGAAAGAATAAACTATGACAACTTCTCCTTTTTGAGAAATAAAGATAACAAGCATGCCATCCTATGTTTTATGAATGCATCATGGCTTCCAGTGGTTAAAAACATTTACACACATTCTAACATGGATTCTAGAATTGATTATTAGCCCAACAAGTGTGAAAATACTACATGAATAGGTATTAACAACCTTACTAACTTACAAACATGTTTCTTTATGCTGTCATAAGATATAGACAAAACAATATGCCTTAGCATTCTTGATAAGATATTATCAATTTTTTGCCCAACCAGACATTGTTAATGCTATAAATAACAAGCTCTAACATTATAAAAGTTATGATGGTTAATTGAACCCATCATCTATTAGAGAGGATTTTTCAAATAGAATTTATTATTTTCTATCCATTTTATAGTTATATAACAACATGATCCTTTGTTAAACTCAAAGAGGTTAACTGATTATATTAGGAATAAGCTTTGATTCAGCTCAATATGTTCCTTCAGAAGTAGAGATCCAAATATTTGATAATTTATACAAGTAAATCATATATTCTTTCCCTATTCGACCCTCTAGGTTAATCCAATCCCTTAGTTTGACCAAAGTCAAAATGTCTTAAGTATCTACTAATGACTTTTGTATCAAGTCAAAAATAGATACTAAACATCATTTCCTCACTTCCAAGGGTGAAGAAATTATCATTAGTCTCCCATTGACTCACCCACACAAGTCAACAGTTAACTTGTGGCACTTTCCTTAATGCAACTCAATTTGGGAAGGCTTGACCCAACCAAGGCTATGGGTAGATATCATAGTGTTAGTATAGAAAATTATTTATTTACAAGAAAATTATAGATTTACACACATCCATTAATTCCAAGAAATGCAATAATTTCTATCATCTCAATATTTTAAAACAAAGAATTGTCTTATTAATTTAAAGAGGATAAATTCCTTTATAAAATCATATCATAGACCTTTCAAATGAAATAGTTCTATAGTCCCATGTTAGAAAAAATTCTTATCACAAAGATTCTTAGAGTTGTAATTTGGAAACAACCAATGATAAGTGAAAGATGGTTTAGTTTAAAATCAAAACATTTATTACATTAATTTATGAGAATGAAATATTAGTATTTCTTCCCTAAAAATATCTAGACCATAGGATCTGATACCAAATGAAGCAACCCCAAAATGTTTTTTGGAATTGCTTATGAGAGTGACACAAGATTGTGTATACAGCCCATTAAACATCTTACTAATACAAACAACATCTTATTTCCCATGTGCTTGCACCCAGAACCACATGAGATGAATGAAGATACTTAACTAAGGGCAACCATCTATAAATGATTCTATATGGGATTATGTTACCATTAAGGACTAGTTCAGGGTGTCTTAGTGTGAAAGTTAACATAGATAAACCCCAAAGCCCTTATGTGACACTTGTCTTCCTCATAGGATCATTTAGTGCTCTTTAGCCATACTTGAGCATGCCTTTTCCCCTTATTCAATTCTAGTTCAAATATTTGGGTTATCATATAACATCTTTTGATGGTGCATAAGATGACATTCACAAGGTACTCTGAGATACTAGAGTAAGAAAATGTACACAATGAAAGAACCTTCAACTTTTAAAACTCTTTTAAAGGGTGAATGTGTATTTGTTACCCAAAAGAGTGATGTTAGTGAACTTCATCTAAAACATCAGTGATAGTTTATTCTAAGCAACAAATATTAGAAGTGCACCAAAATGGGTAAATATTAACATTTAAGATGAACACATGTGAGTAAATTAATTAGTAAACCTGTAATTAAACATTCCTAATAATAAATTTAATAGTAGAGATAACATAATCATTTGCATCAATGTTATCTGCCAAGATTTAATCTCCAGCTTGGGTCCTCATGCCAGAATGCTTCCTCATTTGGTCTTGAGAATTAACTCAAGCTTATGTCAAGGTATAGCCTTAATTTGATACATCCAATCTTTAAATTAGTGATTCAACCCTACCATTAACCAAAATGATCATGATTATCCATACCATCTTCCATTTATACATGAATAATAAGCATATTTTAGGCATGGGAATTGGTACTACCAATCAAGGGTATTTAATCTCATCTTTGGATTATAGGGTCACTACACCATTCCCCGTTAATTGTTTAAGCTTCAACCTATTATTAAATTCAATGTGTAAAAGAGATTTGCTTTGCTCATTAGTACATTGGAATTAAAAATAAATTTCATAATTCTAAAGAATAGTGAAGCAATATAATACAAAACCAACCATCGAGAGGTATTTAATGTATATCAATAACAAAATTCAACTCAGAGGGTAGCCAAATCATATATATAAGTAAATTGGATCTAATTATAAATGAATAACAATGGTATTATATGAAATTGGGCTTGGGTTCTACCTACTAATATTTTTAAACTAAAACTTTTTCTTGGGTCTTTGTAGCCTATTTCTCTACATTTAATATTATAAAATCCATCACAAACTTAGTCAATTAGAATGATGACAACTCTTGAATTAATAAAGTAGCCCTATAACTAAACCATCAAATTATTTAATTAAGAATGATGAGTTGTATTAAATCAATAACATGAGCCTCAAAGTGATCATACATTCAATACATAAGGTCTCCAATGATAACAAAGTTCCTAAATAACTGTCTAAAAGAGGATATAATGATAATAACTAAATGGTTAATAACCAACCCATATGTCAACTTGTACAGCTAGTATAATTTTTCATCTTCTAACAGTGAACATAAGTAATTTAGATTCATGCCTAGTTCATGTAAATTCCACTAATGTAGTCAACATATCTGAAATAAAATATTTACATGTAATTATTCCATGAATTTAGTATATGCTCAGGAGGGAGTAAGTATCATTTTAAATCATCCTTAATTTTTTATAGTGCCATTGGCTTGAATATTAAATAATAAAGGATCAACATAAAGGAGTTAGGCATAACTGAAAATATAAACTAGGTGTTGATGCCATTGTAATGATATATAGGTTTCAGTTATGCAAAAGAATCAATGAAGCATTGAAATTTTAGTATTTAAAACAACCACTTGGAACAATAGAGATGACCCCGTGTAAGATGACTAGATAATACTAATGAAGTGGGTTTAGTCAATCAAATTCATAATATAATCCTACATTATCCATTATCAAGAATGGGTCTGCATTTTAAAATAACCATCAAATTATGACAAGAATAATTTTTAACACATAATGTAAGAAACTACAGCTTCACCTACTTAAGAGAAATAACTTATATGGTTGTGAAACAAGTTCCTCTTTCTTCTTAATAACAATTAAAACATGAAAATTAAACTAATTCCCAGTTATGATAAATCTATTTTAAACAAGTAGTCCTCACAATATCATGATAAAATGAGCATGTTATTATTTTTCTTCTACACATTGATGTGGCTTTGCAAAATGTAATCAAGAAGAATATCCATGATATTATAGATGTAACTAATACTCAAAATAACATCCAAGAACTTTAACCCCCAAATAACTTCAATAATGCCCAATATTTGTTATCAACCAAAGGAGTAATAAGTAATGGTAATTTGATGCATGAACATCATACTTCCACCTCAAGTTGAGGGGGCACCAACATATTCATGAATCAAACAAATGTTGAGCATCATACAAATTTTACCTAAGTCAAAATAAAGGATACAATCTTGTATAATATCAATAAAGGAAACATAATACCATCATTTATAAATACTACAACTAAATTAAAAAATAAAAAACATTTTAATATAACATAGGCACAAGATATGTCACTAACTAAATCCATGCCATGAATATCCAAGAGAAGGAGAAACACTCACATAATAGGGTCAAACCATGTGCCCAGACTAATGAGCCTAACCATTTGGTGGCCTTAACAACCCCATCCATTAGTTCGATGGTATATTTTGATAACCAAGTGTTTGGGAGAGGTTTAGAGTATGCCAAGACTTATTGGGCTATTAGTATGTCTATATAATAATAGTTAACAATCATAATCCCTCAATAATATTGAAATCACAAATGATCCAAAAGGAGCAAATGTCCATAATGATAAAAAATTATAACATTCTAACATTAAAAAAACTTTTATAAGAAACTAAAGTCATTAATATAATTTTATTAGGGCCATCACCATCGAAAAGACTTCAAGGATGACCTTGTTTAGAATATTATTATTTCAATAGTGAATCAAGTTTTGAACACCAAATAAAACCAAATAAACTCTATTATATTTGGTATAATATCATGATCACATTAAAACTAACCTAATCTCTCTCTCTCTCTCTCTCTCTCTCTCTCTCTCTCTCTCTCTCTCTCTATCTATCTCTCTCTCTCTCTCTCTCTCTCTCTCTCTCTCTCTCTCTCTCTCTCTCTCTCTCTCTCTCTCTCTCTCTCTCTCTCTCTCTCTCTCTTTCTCTATCTCTCTCTCTCTCTCTCTCTCTCTCTCTCTCACACACACACACACACACACACACACACACACACACACAATTGTTTTTTATTTAAGCATGCATCATGTAGAAATAATACAAAGGTTTAAAACTAGAGCTAAATGTGAGAAGAAGTTGCCTATAGTCCATAGATAAGCTCATGTTGTGCAATAGGTATAATCAGTACCTTATAATATAAAATCATCGATTCCATCCAAGGTAAACACATAATCATGCTTGTGTGTGTTTGTGTCTATGTGTGTGTAGTTACCCCAAGTTTAAACAAAACATCCATTAAAAATAATACAATAATGAAACACAACCCAATTGATTTAAGAGAAGGAAATTTTCAATTGATTATCACCAAGATAAATATCCAACAAAGTTTCTTTACTTTTTAGAGATATAAAAATTCAATCTTTAAATTATAGGTTATAAACCCCTAATTATAAATCCACATCTCAATGATGCTATAAGTCAAATGTGTTTATTGGTGGTTTGTTATTTGGAAAGACAAATTGGTATAAATAACAGATATTCACCATGCCTATCATGGTAAGATAGAAATCAATAATATTTACACCTATCATTACCTTATATGTTATGAATGGATTAACATGACCTAATTACTTAATCTAAAAGTGATAAATTCATTTCACTAGATACAAAAATCTTATTCACCTTTGCGATGGTTATAATGAAATATTTGACTTTCCCCCTTTTGTCCAACAAAACTCAAGGTTTCATCAACCTATTCACATTAACACTATGTTATTTTTATCTTGAATTATCTTAATTTGATGGACATAAGTCAAAATAATATTAATATAATAATGACAAAACTCCAAATCATAACTACCAACAAGAGCTAAAAAATTGAAATCCAACAATTCCATAAGGGGAGACTTTCAATTTTAATCCATTATAGGTCAATCATGAAGTTATGAAACTTCATTATGGACCTCCAATTCCATATACAAATTTACTATTTTCAAATACAAAAACCCCTAATTATAATTAGGCTATAGTGCTAAAAATAAATCCCTCGATCCAAATTTAAATAATAATTGTTTTTGTAGAGTTTCTAGGGCCATTACAAGTCCAGGACATAATACCAATAATAGATATTAAAATAATAACCTATTGGAAAATAAATCTTAGTTACTTGATGGTTTTAGGAGGCTTTCATATAGGAAAATTCAACCTCCTTCTGGGTTGGTTTCTCATCTCATTTTATAAGGCCACCATAAAGAAAAAAAATGTCCAACTCATTTTTGTTGTTCACACCTTTAAGGGGAGTCACCCCTAGTATTTTCCCCCCAAATGGATTTCCAAAACTACCACCATTCTCCCTCATAGATAAATTGATCTCCTCCCTTTGTTCCTCTTCTTTTTTTGGGTTCCTAAATGTCTACCAAGCCTTCAAGGATGGGATGTATCAAACACCAACCAAGGAAAAATGCACAAAACTCCAAGAGACAATTTGAGCTTATTGGAGTAGGAGATAGAGCCATCATGGCCAAAATAAAAGTCTTATATGTCCATGATCTTACCAATATCCTATAATAATAGTTATACATAGTGAATTAAGTCAACCCATTTAGGTTTCATTCAATCATGACCACTAATCAACAACCCAATCCTTACTACCCCTAGGTCAAATCGTATGTGGATTCAAGTCACCAAGGATCCAACCAATTTTTCAAGTCAATCAATAACATTTAACCTCAAAATATCTATTATATCTTAGTAATAAGCTCCCAACATTTCCAAGGCTCACAATAGAATGAAATTTCAGCATTTATTCCCTTTAGTTATATCTAAACAACAAACTAGGAGGCTCATAAGAAAATAAATGCAAGGGACTAATAAAATAAATTATTGCATACCAAACGACAACAATTTTTTTTTTGCATGATAATAAAAATAAAAAAATAAAGGTAAAGCAAAATATATTACAAACAAAAATCACAAAGTTAATAAATAATAATGGAGACATATAACAGTGATGGCTTAGGACCTCTACATGATTTATTTTCATGTCAAGATCTTTGACAATTCATCACATATTGATTTAACCTTTTAGGGTTTATATGTGTTATTGCTATGTTTGGTTATAATGATGAGATAACTAAATAAATCAAACAAATATACATTAATTAAGTACTGATTTATTATGATTTTACCTTCTTTAAATTTATATAAATAGTGATACATAGGGATAAATAGAGACTTAGATGAAAATTAACTATCTTGGATGATTTTGATTCTAAAACTTGAGATATAGGTAGTTATCTGTATCATCAATAATATTCTAGTATTTTTCTATTTACTATATTGTAATGCTCAATTTAGACAATAGATCCATCCATGTGTAGTGTCCTCAATGTGATGCTAACATCCCCTTTATAGGACTATTCCTATTTTATGGTAGCACATATGCTTGTGTCTATATGTTTTGTTCCTATGTGACCAAAACCTGTAGCTCTCTATTATGCTTGGAAAACTTGATTTAACATACAAACCCTAATATCCTTATACTTATGGCATACACAATAATTTTGTGTGTTACTAAGATGGATTGGACATTATCAATAGCCCATTATGTAGAGTGTTTTTTACATACCAATACTCTGAGAAAGGATCAAGTTTGATGTAGTTCTCCCACCTAGTTCTTGATGTATGTGTAAGTGACTGCTAGAATGAGAGTGGCCTTGGATGCCTTTAATGCACTTGAGATTTTAAATTATTCACAACTAGACTTAAGACTATTATATATGGTAGTATTTAGAAATTAGGGCATAATAGGGATCAAATACATTGATTTTGCACAACTTTATCATTGATTTCAATAGCTTTTGCATCTACTTCACATCTAGTGAATAGAGGTGGATTAAACTTATAATTATAGGGGTTTTTTGCTTGTGAAGATAATAAAATGATCTTAGGCCAACCTTAGGATGGGTACACATTTGAAAAGATATCAGTTGGGAAGAGTTGGGGCTAAGGATAGAAGTGCCCAAATGGAGACACTAGCACCATGTGGTTGTAATGTCCTAAACATGTTACTAATGTCCTTTTGGTAGACTACTAAGAAAGTTTGATTGGGATCTTGGATGATAGTTATGGGATAGTGTCTTGACTTATTTTAGGTGATTTTTGTCTACTTAATTACTCAAAATATAAGTCTAATGATCAAGGATAGGTCTATGGATAGCCTAAGGATAGGTTAACTCAAGTGACACTCTTAGCATCCAATTACCACTTTTAAGTGATTACATTTGCCCCCCACCTTATGTTAATAATGAAACAAAGTGAATTGACTAGTATAAAGGAAAAAAGAATCACGCCTAAACTTACCTTGGAAGTGAAGCCCATGTAATTCAATTTGAATATGAAAATGTGGGTTTTCATATGTGTAACATGATCCAAATCAATGTCCTACAATGAAATAGATAAAAGTAGTCCTTACTTAAGAGATAATCAAAATAAAAAGACTATATTGAAATTAAATAATTACTTAAATCTGAGTAAAGAGAGAGAAAAGGAATAGATACACCTCATTGGGTACATAGACCAGTGCATGAACTTGGTGACAACTTATGTATGTGAATTTGTATAGTGATCATATCATTGGATAACTTGAACTAAGATGATGGCTTGCATAATCCTCATATGGGTGGCTCAATAAATCAATCTAGTTTTGACTCTATCATTACCTAGCCCTACTTGGTGGATCCCAATCTTTATGAATAGCATGGATAGACTATAAGTGTGTTGAACTCTCTCATATAAGTAGATCAGGGACTCAAGTATTCCATGAATCCATCATTTCCCTTATGTGAATTAGATACATCTTTAAATATACTACATAAATTGATTAAAGTATCTAATTGAGTAATCTAACTATATATTCAGTTATGTGGCAACTCAAGTATATTACATGGCTCTAGGCTACTCAGGAATGCCAACCATTTTATATGGAGTAAGGCCTGAATCTAGTGATAACCAAGAATGTGATAGTAAGTGTATACATCATAAATAATGACATGGATTTTTCCATTCCATCTGATCAACCTATCTAAAGATGAGTATATGGAAACTATGTGCCATACATACACCCCCAATCTGGTATTTGAGTATATTGAATCTAAATCAAGTATGTGATAGTTAAATCTATGCAACTGATTTGAATGTATGAGTGACCATGCCATGTATGATGCCCCCAAATATGAGGAATTGGTATGGATTTGAACTAAAATGAATGAATTTAAGATAAATTTGAATAGAACTACAAAACCTATGATTGTATCTATATAAATACGTATTTTAATTGGTGTATTGGTCTAAATGATCCATACTATCCTAAAGTTGGGGATACTAGAATATAAAACCCTATATTGGATAGTATCACCCTATAGTACTAGTGTCCCACTTTCAGTGATAATGACTACCTAGTCTAATTTATGTGTTATCTAAACTAATTATTGATTCTATGTTATGTTCTATGTCTACCCTATGTTTGATGTTTAAAATTGAGCTTGTGTGTTGAATCACATCTATTAAAATCAATGTAGGAGACTAATATTTATGATAAACCCCTATGAATTCCACCTTTTTTTATGGTAGTTATGAAATATATGGAAGAACTACCATCTAAATAAGTGGCTCTAATTTTTTGTTCAGCTGGAGCATGTGCATGAGATTCCAATATAATCTAAAACATAACATCAAAATGTAAATGTAACACGGCATAAGTAGGAAATGTAATATGTTTGTTGTAATATATCATTGACAAGGGTGTCAATATAGATGTAATCAATGTATAATATCTAATTCAAGTAACTACCTAGGGGAATGAGGCATGATATCCATCAAAGCACCCAAGTAAGAAGGGTATATGCATGAGGTACCTCTTGGCATTGAAAACTTTTTTTTTTTTTTTTTTGTGTGTGTAGCAAGTAAATACAAGTGTCATGGTGTAGAATCATATAAGGAATCAAACATAAAAACACGTGGGGAACATAAAGGGTAGGCCAAGGTGCCACAATATAAGGGACATGGGCACATGTCACTAAATTTGAGAATGAAAACAGACAAGGACATGTTCAATTTTACACATATGTAAACAATAAGTAATTTGACATAGAGCTACAAAGAAGGACATGTTCAAATGCCCATGTATAAAAGAATTAAATATCAGACACAAGTGACATGGGCACATGTATAAGGCATACAAATAGAGAAGTGGCATATAATCTAAGGAATAATGGCATATTTGAATGGCCTTGAAGATGGAGGAAGTGTAGGAAACACAATCAAGTCTAATATAGTAACTATAAATAAAAGCATGTATAATTATGTAATATAAATGTATGTAGATGCCAGGGTGCATATGCATTAAGTCTAACTAGTGATAGTTAGGAAAATATGATTAATAAGGAGAAATGATCAATATCAAGATAAATAAATGCATAACTAGAATGTATATTATGTAATAAAGAGCCTAGTTGTTGTGACTACATATGAGACGCCCTCGAGTGGGTAGATGTATAACTATATAAACTTGGATCAAAGTAAATACCTTCAATGGGTAGATGATAAATTATTTAGATTAGTGTAGTGGACCAAATTCCTATCTAGAATCTACAAGCACTAATAAAGAATAAGTGAAGCATATGTGTATGATAAAATTGACTATATTAGGACAGCTAGCAATATGTAATATCTATAAAGTAGTAGAAATGTAAACAAAGCAATGCATATAATATATAAAATTTTATATTTTTGAAATATTTGAATATTTTTTGTATTTTGAAATATTATATTATTTTTGTGTTTTTTGAATATAAGTTATGTACTAAAATATATAAATAAACTATGTGAAAGGAGTGAGAGAGATAAGGAAGTATGTAAAATTCAATTAAAAATGAAAATGTTGTCTTTTTATATGTATAATCTCCTTAGATTCATGATGATCAATGGATTTATGAATACCTTTCTATCAAGTGAAGCTAGATGATAGATTTCATGGCTAAGCTTTTGGTTATGATGTATGGTCTGAGTTAATTGGGTTTAAATTTTCTTTTGTTTTGACATTTATGATATTTTATTTCAATACCAAATTATTGATTTCAAATTCTTAGTTGTGGAATTTGTTATTATAGGTTTTCTAGATTCACTTCTGATAAGCTCTGAGATGTTCTACAGCTTGGATACATGTATGATCTAATTATTCTAGTTCATAGAGGCATCTCTTTCTATACTGGTCATCTGTGATGATTCCTTTTAAAGAGACATGTTAATATGGGATTTATAATTCTAAGATAATACCATATTTTGTGCCATCTACAAGTGAATAAGGAGTATCTCATGTTGTTATATAGTGTAATAAACCTAAAGTGAATATACAAGTTGATTGTGCTATTCATCACACAACTTGGTGATAGTTTTGTTCAGAATGCTATTGATAATCTTATTCATTGCCTCTACTTGACCATTAACCTATGGATAATATTGTGTGGATAATGTATGTCATATTTTGTATTTGGCACAAAAAAATTTCACTATTTTGTTCTTGGAATAAATTCCATTATCTATAATGATTGATGTTGGGATATCAAAGTGGGAAATAATATTGGTCATGAGAAACTGGTAAATATCTTCCCCTTTTATTGATTGTATTAGGATTTCTTCTACCCACTTTATAAAATATTTTATTTCTATGATAATGAAATTATGGCTACCAATTAATTCTGGGTTTATTTTACCAATTAGATTAAAGCCCTATAACATGAATGGCCATAGTGATATGATAGGTTGAAACTGATGTGAAGGGGCATGGTGTAAGTTACCATGGTGTTAATATTTTCCACATAATATTACATACTCTTGAAATTATTATTCCATAGTTGTCTAGTATTAACCCTATATGAGTAATTTATGTGACATTTCCTTGTCGTTGAAATGACAACCACATTCATTGTTGTGTATCTATCAAATAGCCAATTTAGCTTCTTCTATTATTAAACATCTGATTAAGTGTCTCTCAAAATATATTTTTCATAAATCACCTCCAATGATGACATATCATATATAATTTTATTGCAATTTATGATTTTCATTCTTTGTAAATGTATTTTACCTATGGTAGTTTGTTCAAAAAGTTCTATATATTAGAGAACCATTTGAATGGTGTTAAACTACATGTCATGACTATTACTGTTAGAGTGATAAGCTCTCCATGGGACATTAATAGATATTATAATCATTTAATTATGAATAGATATTTTATGTATCCATATCTATAGAGATTAATGATGTGACACTTGTCATTACATTGATGTGATAGTTGTCTTTTTATAAGATGATCTCAATAGAGAAATTATCAAAAAAAAAGAATAGACACTTAACCATGTCCTTATAAGGAAAAAAGTGTTTTTTTGTTTGGTAAACATCTGTCACTAGTTTCAAAATTAATTAGGAGTCCCTATAAAATTTGATTGGTTTTATCTTGAGATATAAAGCTGCTTGAAGACCTAATATGAGAAATTTATAGTAATCAATGTTGTTGGTGTATCAGAAATTGAGTTAGTACGCAAGAGGTACCATGTGTCCTAGAGGATCAATGAAAACAATTAGAACCAACACTATATGCACATCAAGAATAATAAAAAACATTATCCATGTATTAGGAGTAATATTGTATGTTATGAAATTATCTCTAAAATCATCATTAATAGGATGTGTATCCAATAATGGGGTTTTTGTTAATTAGTCTATGATGATTTGTCCTTTTCTAGATTTTTGTAATTTGATTTTAAGGTAAAATGCAGTGAGTAACATAACCCATTTAGAAATATGGCTTGAAGTATGTGTTTTTAACAGGAGGAATTTCAAGGGATTGAACTTTGTAATGATATGTGTTTCATTTTAAATCTATTATTGACAAAGTTTTTGAGTAACAAACACTAGTGATAAGAAAAGATTTTCGATATCTAGATAATTTTTCTCATAGTAAACTAGTGCATGACTAATGTAGTAAATTTCTCTTTCTTTATGTTGGTTATTGTGTTGTGCTAGTAGTGCATGATATGCCATAAAAAGGTAAAGTAGTAGTGGTTTACAAGGTATAGGAGGAACCAAGATGAGATGGTTGAGTAAGTATATTTTAAGTGAATCAAAGGTCTCTTGATAGTGAACTCCCACTAAAATTGTACATCCTTCTTAAGTACTTGAGTGATTGATAGGGTTTTATCAGAAAATTATGCCATAAATTGATGAATTTCCTAAATTTTCCCTAGAGGAACTATATTTTTTAAAAATTAGTACGAGGAGGCATGTCCATGATTCCTTTAACCTTCTTAGGGTCAACTTATATGTTTCATTGAGATATAATTAACCGCAAAAGTTTCTTTGAGGAAATTACAGTGACACATTTGTTAGGGTTGAGATGAACATTATATTTTCTAAGTCTTGTAAAGATTTATCTCATATTAATTACATAATGTTGTCATCTTTTTAACTTGGGTAATAAATCATTGACATAACATTTTATTGTCTTGTGAATAAGGTCATGAAATATGTAAGTCATATTGTGTTGGTAAGTTGCACCAACATTATTTAATATGAATTACATTACTATATAGAAAAAGGTGCCCTATGGTGTCATAAAATAAGTCTTTTCTTGATCTTATTAGAATATCTTGATTTTATTATACTAAAAAAACCATCCATAAAGGAGATCATCTCATTTTTGGCCATGGATTATACTAGCATATCAACGTTTGGCAAATGGAAATCATCACTAGGACATGCCTTGTTAAGGTATATAGAGTCATAATAATGTCAGATTTGTCTATTAGGTTTTACAACAAGAATTATATTTTGAACCCTTTATGGATGGGAAACTATTTGAATGAAACCAACATCTAGAAAATGTTGGATTTAATCTTTGAAAAGGAGAGTCACTTTAGGATACATTTTATGAATCTTTTACTTTACTAGTTTGGCATATAAATATAAGGTAATTCCATGTACAGTGATTAACAGATCAATTCCATGCATATTAAAATAAAACCATGAAAATAATTTAGGAAAATTAGTTAAAATTTGATGAATGTTTGTGTCTTATTATTTATGTAATGCGATAACCAAGATTATGATGTGAGGATCAATTTTATTACCATAGTAAATTTTAATTTTTTCTTCATTGAGTAATGTAGATCAATCTGCATTATATGGTGTTGTGGGGAGTGTATCATTTGTATTAGGTAACATATGATCCAAATCACTTGAATGTTCACTAAAGTATGCCTTAGATATTTTGGAATGAGAAAACCTATTCTTATGATAGAAGGAAGGGAGATCCTCATATGCACCCAAAAATTCTAATAGAACTTCATTTTTATCAAACTCATCAAGAACTAGTAGTATGGTGAAGTTGTATCATCGATGAGGTCAAGTTATATGATTGAAAGTGTATAAACATGATTCATTATATAAACTACTAATGGAATAGGTGGAAAAAATGTGATGTGTTGAGAGGCATTGTGACAAGATCTAGAATTAGATGTATCATTTCTATATCCAAGTCCTTGCTTTCCCTGTTGATCATATGATTCAATAGTATTTATAATTCCATGTTATGTTTTACAAGTCCCTGACCTATGTAACTCATCTTTAGAAAATATCATACTATGAAAGGTGAAGAAAAATTATTTCCCTATGTACTAGAAATGCTTGGTGGAGTTGTATCCGACTTTGTAATTATAGCTTAGGGTGGTGTAGTAGTAAAATCCATGTGGGGAATATAGTTATGTGAAGGCTATATAGTTTTAAAATAATTAAATATTTCTTTATCCATCAGGCATTTGTATATATGGCATTTTTATCTAAATTTTAAACATACATGTAATGTTGATGAAACTACGTAAATAGCATGGATCCATCGTCTACCAAGTAAGAGATTGTAATTGAGATAATTTTACATGAATTTTCATGTTTTAGGAAATGTTTGGGTCCCAAAGGTAAGTTTTAATGTGATTTTACCCAGTAATTTTATTGGAATAGTGTCAAACCCTCGAATGATGATATCAGAGGGATCCAAATTTGTAGTATGGATGTAAAGATAGTGTAGGAAAGAAATATTATAGATGTTCAATCCTAATCCAATCTTAACTAAAAATAATTGACACCTACATAATTAATTCATAAATTAATATATAGGTAGGTATAGATATATGATTTGCTAAGGTGGAACATACTCTCTCAAAATAAATGTGCTCTTCTGTCCATTTCATAGTGTTGATAATAGAAGCCACATAGGTAGGTTAAGATGGTCGTGGTACCTAAGTATCCTAAAGTGATTATAAAAAATATATTTATATGTGTTTGAGTGATGTAATATCTCTATAATCATAGGTGTGGCAAACCTACTGAGCTTCAAGACCACATGAGGACATCATAAACTAGATGCATGGGTCTACCAAGAGTGTAGAGTTAAAAGTAGGTAGGGGATGTGGTTTATATGTTTTTTTATCAATAATAAGGAAGGATAAATGAGAAAAATGATGATTTGTTATGTCTAATAATGATGGGAAAGGAGTGAACTAGAGATTAAAATGCATCTAAGGGGGATTGATTGATTTTAAGTATATAACTAATGTTTGATTTAACAAATTATCTTTGTGTTAGTAAAATATTATCTTAAATGTAATTCACATAGAATAAAGATAACATGTGAATGAAATATTTAAAAATTAAATATATTTTAATTGATTGAAACATCGTGTATGCATATCTCTATGTGATTAAAGATTAGTGTCTTAATTATTTTTCACATAGAAGAAAGATGACATGCTATGGAAAGAATGCAACATGAATGCTATTTTAGTTGATTTTAAACATCATTTATGCATATGTATGTGTGATTAAATAATAATGTCTTATATAATTTTCACATATAATAAAGGTAAAATGATATGGAAAGAATGATATTTTAGTTGATTGAAAAAATCATGTATGCATATGTCTATGTGATTAAATAATAATGTCTTAACTATTTTGTACATATAAGAAAGATAGCATGTTATGGAATATGATAAATATTGAAATTGATAGTAAGCATCATCTATACATTTATTGATGTCTTTTTCTAGTTAATTACAAATTAAAGGGAATAAGCATGCAAAGGAAAGTATGAAACTTTTCAACAAAAAGTAATTTTTTAATTCTATCATGATATTAATGATGAGATGGGATAGATTATGCCATAAAAATCATAAAATATATATTTGGTAACCCTAACTTGTATTGTTTAGGGTTAGTGTTTTTATAATCTAGGGTTTCATTACAACAATTTAAATTGGATGTTAAATAAATTGAAACCCTAATGTAAAATTTGATTTTAATTTAGCTAGGTTGTCTAAATAAAATTAAAAAAAATCAAAAGTATTCAACCTTAAATATATTTCACAAAAATAGGAGTTAATGCAAACTAGGGTTTGATAAAATATTCAAAGTAAGTTGGGTTTACCAAATGATTTAACCTTTTAGTGTTTTGCACATGTAATTCCTATGTTTGGTTAAAGGGATGAGCTGCCTAAAATAGGCAAATAAATATACAATAACTAAGTACTAATTTTTTATGATTTTGAGTTGGTTTGACTTTATATAAACAAAAAAATAGGGATAAATAGATACTTAGCTAAAAACTAACTATCATGGATGATCTAGGTTTTGAAACTTGTGATTTGGGTAGTAGTCTATGTTGTCAATAGTATTATGGTATTTATTTGTTCACTAGATAGTATCACCCATTCTGGATAGTAGTGTCATCCATGTGTAGTGTCCTCAATGTGGCACTATTGTCCCTTGTAAGGGACTGTTCCTATTTTTTGGGAGCACATGTGCCTATGTTTGTATGTTTTGTTTCTTTGTGACCAAAACATGTAGCCCTATATTTTACTTATAAAACTTAATTTGATGTACAAAACCTATTCTCCTTGTAAGTATGTCATAATTAGTAATTTTTTGTGTGATAGTAAGATGGTAGTTCTCACTTTGGCGCTTCAACTTGATCAAAAGGATAAATAAAAAGTCATAAAAATGATAGAAATTATTTTTTATAACTACAAAGTAATTTAAAATATGTGTAGAAGCCATCTCATTACAATCAACTATATGTGAATATATATGTAAATTTCTAATGACATGCATCATTTTTTGATTTAGAATATCATTAGCCATTGTATAAAATAATCGGTCCACATTCAAGAATAAAATAGTTAAGATATTAAATGCCAAATATAATATCCATCATATGGTTTCTACACTTTATTATACATAAGCCAAAAGACAAGGAAAAATAACAAATAAAATGCTTACAAAGATATTAACAAAAATAGTCACCAATAATGGCATAAATTGGAATAATTAGATTACATGTGTACTTTGGGCATATTGCACAAGTGTCTATACACCAACTAAGGATACACCTTACTCTATTGTTTATGGAACATAAACAACATTACCTTTTGAGATGGATATAGTTTATTTGTGTGTTTCTTTGAAAGACATCATCATAGATAATGAATAATAAGATAAGCGATCACATAAATTAGATAAAATTATTGATATATGAATACAACCTAATAGAAATATTGAAGTCTACCAATATTGTATAAATAAAACATATGTAAAAAATATCTGCATCCATGAATTTAAAATCAAAGACTTAGTACTAAAAGAGAATCAAAATAACACAAATGTCAATAAAGATAACAATCACAAATTTAAGCCTAATTGTTGGGACCATTTTTGGTAATAATAAAATGTGTGCATAGGATCCTATCAGTGACCTAAACTAGAATGTAATAATTTAAAACACCATATGAACATCATGCATTTGCACTAATCTTATATATGATTTCAAACATACAAAAAAATCAAATATTTAAAAAATCCAAAATCAAGACCTTAACATGGCGTGATTTCTAGTTTACACTATTCACATATGTTATTTATCAAAATATTGGTTGATGTCATATTATTAATATAAATACATGCATTCAATGGTATATGAGTGCTATGCAATACATATAGGTTACATATGGACATATATAAGTTGACTTTTCCTTTTTTGAGTGGCCATGCTAGTTCTTGGACCATCTTGTTCCACGTGTTTCATTATTATATGTTATATCTTCCTATTTCCATATTACCATGTTGAGATACTTATATTACTTATGCATCATTTACTAGTTACTCATTTCTTACACAATGATACATTGTATACACTATAATACAATGTGACATATATCTATATATCTATATGCATACATATACACATACATATATACATATACATATACATACACATACACATATACATATACACATACACATATAGATATATACATACATACATACATACATTCATACATATAGATATACAAATACATATGCATATGCATATACATATACATATACATATACATATACATACACACACACACACACACACACACACACACACACACACACACACACACACACACACACACACACACACACACACACACACACACACACACACACACACACACACACACACACACACACACACATGGATGACATCAACTAGTTATTTGTTTATCGCTCTACTGATGTTACTATTATTATACATGATTGGCTAATATGTGTTTGACTATTGTGTGTGACCCAAAGTGAAATCCTAAATATTTCATGTTTGTGAAATTTTTATGACTATTAACATGTGGCCCTTGTATTTATTCATTAAAACATCATATAACCCTTATATGTAGCCCTTGGAATAGTGTGTGATAGTAACACTTGAACTTGTGGAAATTGAGCAGTGTCATGATCTATATCATGCATATTGTGTAATATTATTTAGTGATCCTACTACTATGTGCTTCATTGATACATATATTTAGACATGACACTTATGTTCCCTAATTTATATATGTTACATACATGCCTTGATTGATATATACACTAGTACGATGGCATATTCTTCACATGATCACATAAATAACACATGATGTTATCTTTACACAAGAAATGATAAACTTAACACTTTTTTTAATATAAGTGAATTACATGATACTTTGATTATCTCAAAGGGGAGAATTATAGTGGGATTATAATATAGATACAATTTTCCATGAATAAACAAAATAAAATTAGACTAAATATTTCAAATGGTCTAGATATATGACATATATGGGCACAAAAATATAGATTATAGGGGAATTTACCATGTATATACACTTAATTCATAGACACTTAAGCATAGATTAATACACACTTAGGTAAATAGTATGGGTATATGATTAATATTTTAGAAGAACATGATTATAGGGTTTCACATACACATACATTTGAGATATAGGATCTCAAATTCAACATATAGGTGCAAAACACTCTATATAAAATAGTAAAAATATATGGGGAGTGAAATTTTTTTTAGTGGAATTTAAATTTTTTTTCATTCAAATTAATAATTATTAGGTTTATGGATATGATGGGGGCATCTGCAATGTCCATTCTCTTTCTATCACACATCATATTCTTCATTGATAAAACTACATAATCAAACTTATGTTTATTATGGGGTATGAACATTTTTCATTCCCCTTGGATATCTAATTTTGTTTTTACATGGAGTGAGATTAACCAAACTTGAAATAATAATTAGAATTTATTATACAATTCATATTTAGTGGTTTATACATTTTTTGAGAGAATATGGCCTAATGCTTCTCTCATTTACCCATGTAGTCATTTATTGGAGTGAACCTAACAAGATGATTATTTATTTTTATTTAATAGTTATTTGGATTAGTGAATTGAATATTTTTCCCCACAATTATGATATTTGGGTCATGTTTCCTTCCAAACACATAATTTTACATAGTTACAAAATTTTTGGGCATGATCACCCCAACTTTGCATGTACTTTATCAAGGAAACACAATATATATAATGCTTCAATGAAGTGTCGAATCTAAAAATTTGTAAGGGAAACATGATTTTCACCAACCAAACGTGAAATATAACCCTTTTTATTTGAAAAATTCAATCTTTCAATTTTAGATTAAATTATTTAATCTTTGGACATTGACTACATATTATTGCATGTTTTTTTATTAAAGAGCTTCATACTAAAGACAAAGTGTGTTTTACATAGGTATATTTTATAATTTTACTCTAGTAGTTTTATTATTAAAATAAAATGATGGAATTTTTAGATACTAAAAATTCTATAATTTACAACGATAAGCATGACATACATTTTCCATGCATGACTTGAGCACTTAAATGAGGTCATAATTTGCCTTTCTCTCACACTTTCATGTTATCATAAGAGTCAATCCTTTTTTATTTTGATACACACATAAAAATTTCTCAATAAATATTTAAAAAAATTTAAATATCTTACAAATACATATCAATAATCTTACTTTAGTGCACCTGTACATAGGATGGTTCTACTAGATACAGTTAGTATCCTCAATTGATACTAACCTATTTTGGTCCCTACCCACTTACTCCAAGAAATGAGTATTTTTTAAAATAAGAATCATAATTAGGGTCATTAAATTAGACTTACATGTTGTGGTCTGATCAAATATTTAGTTGGATCCATAAATAAAAAAATCAAGGTTTCATTCAAAAGGTACTTGGCACTTATCTGATACATCTACACACTATCGCACATTGAGAAAATATACTCAATTCCTCAAAATTGTGCATACATATCATTAGTATAAGTTGTAATTTGAGTGTGAATAACTATCAATTAATTTTAAATTAAGAATTTTTAATTATACAATGCACATCATTATCTTCATGTACATATAACAAAGGAGTGTAATTAAAAAGTTACACTAGGTGGTAGAACTATGTGTAATTTAATTTCCCTTAGAGTATTTGATATTTAGGTCATGGTTAATCATCATATGGGGCAATTTACTTCAGATAAAACCATTTAAATTCCCCCCATTTTTCAATTTTATAACCCTCACAAGCACACCTAGGGTTTTAAGACAAAGAAAATTAATTTCTAGAGCTACATGCAACATCAACATTTAAGATTGCAAAAACAAGGCAAACAAATAAGTCACAGGTTACTGTACACTCAATGTATCCTAAGTCCACATTTTTTAATACTAACCAGTAGGTTAGTATCAACCTACAATATTGACCCCATCTTATAGAACTGACCCAACATAAAAAGTGATTATGTTTTAGAACTAAAAAAACCAAAGGCATGTTTATCTCTGATTTTCACATCTAGAACACAGTCAAAATTAGATAAATAAATAAAAAATATAAGTATTTTCATATCCTTAGTACTTTATATATTTATGATATTTCCTTGTTAAATCAAAAGAATCAATCTCAATTTTTTACATTTAGATGCAAGATTAAATGTCATATCTACTCATATGAATTGTATTTAAAAGTTTATCATGATTAGACTAATCTCACTCTTTTATCTATAATAGGGTAAAAAATTGATTATGATAGATAATTAGTGAGCAGGGAAGGTTTTATTTTTTAAAATGTTTAGGAAATAGAAAATAAAACCATGGAAACAAATAGTGAAGAAAGAATGGGTTTTGCATATTTTACATTGTTCACTTAGGTGTAGGAGACCCAATTATTCTATGAAAAATTTCAAGTGGGATACTATTAAAAATGAATTAAATTATTATATTAATGAAATCCTTCATAGTAAAATAATGATGGAGACAAATTTAGATAGGGGGAACAACCTTGACTATGGATGAAATAACTAGATGATAGCATCTTCACCATACTGATAAGAGGAAAAATAGGATGAAGACTAGGTAATTCATGAAACAATAGATTTAATTAGTTTTTGTATATTTTTTATAAATTTAAAGAGAATAATTTATAATTTACATTTCATTTAGGGTTTGAAAAAATATTAAAAATAAAAAATTGGCTCAATTTTAATGCATAGTTAGGTTTACATAAATACAAAAAATAAGGAAATATTTAGGGAAATTGATTAAAAACCTAAAAATTTAGGAGAAAATTAGAGGTTTAGGGAAATTAAGAAAAATAAAGTTTGGGAAATTTTTTGAAAAAATGACAAAGTTAAGGAAAATTTAGAAAATTTTAGGAAATTATGTTAATTTAATGTGTAATTTTGGAAATGGGAACCGATGGAAAAAATTTAAGATCTAATTTGACACTCAACCTAGGAAAATTAGATAGAGTTAGGTTAATTTTCAAAAAATATTACAAATTAGGGTATCTTTGATCAATTAGGTTAAATTATGTAACTTTTAACTAGTTTATGGGAAACTTGATCATTTATTTAAATTGGAGAAAGCATTTTAGTGTTCTCAATCAAATTACTTGATTTGATTTTAGATTTGTTGAAATTATTGTCTAAATTTTTTTATCATATTAATAAAAATATTATATTAATTTTATGATATGAATAATAGTCTAGTTGATGAAGTGAATATGTATGATATTTTATTAAGAAATTCTCTATTCCTTGAAGTGAAGCTTGACCAACCAAGATCTATTAATCAACATATTATATGTATGATAAATTATATCCCTTGTCTTTTACCTTATTTTGAAATAATGATAACCCTATAAAATATTAAAAGTATTGTAATTAATTTAGATTATTATTTATTACAATGAATCATAAATACAAATATAAAATAATAATGCATATTTATCAATTACACTTGTTAAATATGAAAATTACTATAGATAATAGGATACTTATCATTATTTTGTTCTATGTATAACTAAGACTATTTATATGTGTTAGAGCAAGCAAAAAACTAGATTGAGTTTCAAAATAAGGATTTGAAGTCTTAGGATTTCCTGGAAACTACCATTAGTCTTTGATCACTACTATCTATCACTATGTTCTAAATTTGACATATGTTTATGTAATTATTGGTTCTTGATTTTAGAATAGTCCTCTACAAATTCTTAAAGTATTTATGTGTGTGATCCGTAAGTCTAAATGTGAATTAAATACTCATAAATATGTCTCCCTCACTTGAAACATTAGGCCCCTTTTTGACATTAGGTTATGGCCTAAAAAGGGGAAATCAATATGGGTTAATTTGACATGAACCATTCCCTATTATTAGACTGAGTGTTACCTACATATACAATACTCAATAGAGAGAATTCAAACTCTATGCAATTGTCCCTATTAATTAATGTGTACAATAATGCTCTTTGAATGTATGTAACTTGTAATCTACCTCTTTATATTTTGAAAATGAAAACTTTGGCTTGGTATTGAGGTGATTTAAACATGGCTAAGACTTTCTCATTTGGAGTAATTGGTAAATTTGAAAGAATAAAGAAATGCATTAAAATGTAAAAGTTTTAAGATTATACATGATAGATGTTTGCTAGATAGGGAATAGGCTTAGATGTATTTTATTTTTATATGAGAGTTATTGGGTAATTTCTCACACCATTGACACACTAGATGGATGGGATTACCCATAAAAATAATTTAAATTTTAAATGTGATCATTTCTACAAGATGGAGATGTTAAATTGAGATGGTAACAAATAAATGGCACTATATAAGTTTGAAATTTATAAATGAGATACAAGAATACTAATATGATGATCTAGAGATTTTTTTATATGATAATTGACTGGTTTGGTATATATTAGAGGAATTCATGTAGATGACCAAAAGAAACTAGAGAGGATAAAACCAATGGAGATCATGTGTATGTGAGAGTATGGATAGTTATGTGTATGTATGTATATGCATACATGTGTGTTTGTGTGTGTGTGTGTGTGTGTGTGTGTGTGTGTGTGTGTGTGTGTGTGTGTGTGTGTGTGTGTGTGTGTGTGTGTGTGTGTGTGTGTGTGTGTGTGTGTGTGTGTGTGTGTGTGTGTGTGTGTGTGTGTGTGTGTGTGTGTGTGTGTGTGTGTGTGTGTGTGTGTGTGTGTGTGTGTGTGTGTATGTGCATGCATGCACATATGGACATACATATATATACAAATATGCATATGCATATACAAATACATACATACATATGGATAAGTCATCTAGGTTGAAGGTATGTAAAAAATGGAATTTCAAAGTATCTTATACTAGATTCTAATATCTGCAAATTTCCCCATTTTATTCTAATATAAATTTAATGTCAATGCTAGATTAAACAGATAAATAGATGTACCTAAGTGTGGACAACACACTTTGAATTTGGGAAAAGACTCTAAATGTAGATCTTGATCCTATAAAACTTGTAATAAATATGTAGTAGTCAATGTCCATGAAATGAGATCTTAAATTTGAAGTATAATAAAAATTTGAAACTTAAAATGAATGGATGAATAAACCCAAAATTTAGAAAATGGTGTTGCCTTGTAACTTTTTGGAGATGTTGCTTCCTTTTGAATCATTCAATAATTATGATTCCTTGTTGATGCACATGGAAAATTTGGGTGTTTATGCCCCAATCTTGTGTAACTAAGAAAAAGGCCATGGGTTATGAATACAAATTATCCAACCCTCATGAATAAAGAGTAGTGTTAAGGCTGTAGAGCATCGTTGAACCTCATTTGAAAAAAACTCATGTAACTATTCATAATTTGATGTTCAAACCCAAATATGGAAAGTGAAAGACACATATTGGGCTTAATACATGATTAATGTCAAGGCTATTAAGACTCATTAAAACTCAATCACATTATATCAATAAAAATGAATCAATTGATTTAGTCAAAATAATAGATTCAATGGTTCTCATGTTATTAATATCACATATAATATCGTAAATCATCTTAAAACAACCCCCAATTTTTATTTGAAATTGTTATCAGATTACATTTTTAGATTATGCACTGGCGTAATACCTCACCTGATGAAACAAGAAATTCTCTTTTAGCATACTCAATACACACAATTGGAATGAAAGGAGGTGATATGAGATAATTAACCAGGGTTAATTACTTACAAAGGAAGCTATGGGGATGCAGGTTACCTAAAGGGATGAACTATGAGTTTCAATGTGTATTGGTGTACCAGTACAAATATAAGTCCCAAGCACCATATATGTCACAAGTTATTTCACATAGGACCATTTATAGGTCCTTAACCCTTGATAGATATCTCACTCCCCTTAGTAGATTTTGGTTCTAATTGAGGATGGTTAAATGGCTACTTCTAGACTAACCGGGAAAGACAACATTACACATCCTATATTATAGTTTGGTTAAAACAGGTCTATGAAATGAGAACAAGGCATGATGCTATTTTGAAAATTAGGTAAATTGTTTAATATGATAATCATAAGAGATGAAACTATTAACTTAATTAAAACACATGCAAATTTATACAATATTCCATAATCACACAATAAAATTTATTACTACCTATAAGAAAGTACAATCATGGAAAAAGAGTGGAAGGTAAAGTATCATAGGTAGCTTATCAGGTGCTACCAGCTAAGGTTATTAGTTTTATCTTTGTATTAAGGTCATTCCACCATTTCTTAATGTATTTAAAGCTTGGACATCACCCAATAATAAATTAAAATAGAACTAATTAGGCTTACTCTCTAAGGCCATTGAGATTATGATAGTTTCATACCTATACACACTCATATTGTTCATTTATTAAACATGAATGCCACTATCTAAATAATAAGTAATGATATCACTTATGATAAATTCCATAATTACCAGATAGGATATAGTGGGCATCTCATAGTTAGATTTATGCAAAGAGATCATATTGACAATAGTAAATGCATATATAATTAAAACCAAGAATGAGTTAATATAAAAAAAAGTGTATTTCATCCAAGCATATATTTTCCTATCATAAATTATTCAAAAAATCTATTATATTTAAGGTATGATAAATTTTCATCCCATATTAACTCACTTATTTCTATGTAATTTTCGTCCATACATATGTTCATTAAAATTATCAAGAATCTTTAACAACTAGTTTCATGTCATTTCCTAAAACGAGAATTGTGTTCCAATGATAGGTCAACTTCAAGGTAACATCAATCCTAATAAATTAACATACTTATATGAATTACAGTATGAGAAAGGCAAGAACATGATCATCATATAACTTTCACATAAGTTGAGTACATAGTATTCATTTTATCTGCAGTATCACACTCAAATAAAAATTTCCATCCATTCACTAAATAACTAAAACCCAAACACAATTATGTAAAAGTATCTATAAAAACATAATATGGTTATGCATGCCTTTAGGTTACATAACATAAAAAAAATTACTCATTTCTAGCCCATATAAATGAGTCAAGTGAAACTAACCAAAGCAACCTTAACCACTTTAATCATTAATCACAAGATAATAAAATACTAATAAAATTTATTTAATAACTCAAGGTAATCACGATTACTATATTTCATTATAATATTTCCAAAAATATACCCAACACTCTACAAGTCAAGTAGCTCATTTCAAAAATTATTATAACTTATTACAAGTACTAAGCAACCTTGATTTATATATAATTTAGATTTTTATTTATTTCTAGCAAGGTAATAAAGAATGAAAACTAGGAAAAAGTTATCTAATAACAATATATTATTTACCATTAAAGATGCCTACCTCTTATATGTAACTATGTAAGCTATAAACAATTGAACAATAACTAAGGAATGTATGAAGGTTACATTCATTATGATTATTTACAATGCTTCTCTCATATTAGAGAAATAATAAGTTAGTTGTACCTTGTTTCTATTGTTTAATATGCAAGCTAAAATTAAAACTAGAAAGAAGGTTTCTATATAACTCATGATGCCTCAATAATTAAGCAATGCATAAGAGAGAGACATAAGTGTATGCTGAAAGGGAATAGCTTAGATAAATTCATCAATGAATATCATTTTCAAGATGAAATCAAGCATCTTATCAATCTAGACTAGCATACTTATGCACATGAAAACATCATATGCCAAGTAATATATATGCATAAGTAAGCCTTAACTTTTCTAAGAATATAATTCTCATGCCAAGAGGCTATAAAAATAATATATAAAACTACATAAGAGACTAAATACTACTCTGATCATGAATAGGATCAGTTGCATATTTATCCAAGATAATAAATGTCAATAATATAATGTACTCTATGTATGATATAATAATCATTATCATCTAAATATCCAAGGTAGAAAATAAGAGATCATAAAAATGACTAAATTTAAAAGATATATAATGAATCTTAGGTTCTTACCATATGCCAAGAACTATAAAACATTTTTATCTACTCACAACATGATCCATTATCAATGACAAATATTAGCATATAATGACTATAATGTATAACTAAATCAATAAAAATAATGTAATTAGTTTACAATTACACTCACTAAATATACAACATGGATACATTATTACAATTAAACTAAAGAAACATATAAATGACTTATATCAAAATGTTATCCAATTTGTCATACCTATCTACAAGATCATTTATGAGTGTGAGAAGCATGTAATCATGTAAAACAAAACCTCCTAACTATCCTTATGAGCCCAACCATTGGTAGCCCTTACCACCCCATCTATCAGTTGGATGGCAGATTTGGAAATTAGGGTTATGAAGGGGTTCTGAGTAAGTTGAGGTTCCCAATCCATTAGATGATTCCACACAATAATATAATTATAAAATAAGCAAGAAACAAACAATTAAATCATCGAAAGACAAGATATAACTAACAAAGTAAAGGGCATCACTATGAGTTAGAAGTCGGGATAATCCATTTTAGGTGGGTTTGAAAGTCATATAAATGGTTTTATGAACTATGTCCAAATCCATAATGATCTTTATTATTGTGCTATGAAATCCACCAAGCATAGGCTTAGCCTTTCGACATCCCAACTACCAATCTAAATTTCAAGCAGATAAGTCCATAGCTACAACCTAGCTATTTAAGTTTAGTCAAAGGACTATTATTTTAATAACAATAGAGTTTAGACAATACTTAATACACCAATATTTAATATGAAAATAACTGATATCATTATGTAATGAAAAGTTATAACTAGTAGAATGCAACAATCCACGTATAACCACTTAGTTAAAAAATAGTCAACACACACAACCAATCAACACATTTTTAATCATGACTTCCATCCATATTATTATTTCTAGGAATAAAAATTAATGATTTCCAATAACAAATCAAAGTTTGTATATTGATTTAAAAGTCAAAGAAAATTGATAAGATAATTTTGAGGGGACATCATGAGGTCCCATGACTTCATAATGATCCCTGAATCTAATATCAGGGTTTAAATAATTAAATAAAAATAATAGACTTTAGTAAATGATCAAGTAATAATTCAATGCTATGTTACAAATTAATAAAATATGCTAGGGCTTCGACCCATAATCCTTATGCATCTATGACCAATTTATAATACAAAAGAAAATATTCCAAGGAAAAATATATACATTTATATAAGGAAAAACATATTTTGTGTGTGTGTGTGTGTGTGTGTGTGTGTGTGTGTGTGTGTGTGTGTGTGTGTGTGTGTGTGTGTGTGTGTGTGTGTGTGTGTGTGTGTGTGTGTAAAGACATTTTTAGCATTTAAACACAATCATTAAACCAATATAGTGGAACTAGGTATGAATAAAACACATTTAAATCAAACAATAAAAATCTCATATTATTTTATAAACCCCAATTCGAAATTGAAACCCATATAACATTCAAGTAAGGATAATAGGGAATGATGACCCCAATAATGTATGCATAAGTTTAAAATAAACAAAAACCTATTAGAATGATGTATTCAAAATATACACAATAGGTGAATAGTGTGTTTCCATAAGGAAAGAAAAATAATCATACCTCCAACACACACACACACACACACACACACACACACACACACACACACACACACACACACACACACACACACACACACACACACACATTGTAATAATCTCTTGCTTCAACTATAGTAAAATTTCATCTTGAGCTCATTGACATAAAAGTCAAGTGGCTAAGAAAATGACTTGGGGAGAGAAAATAGTAGCAGAAAGCATTAGAGGCTCAACCTAAAGTCTCATGACTTCAAGCTGGGCCTATAATTCCCTTAAAATTTTTATATCCAAATCCCATAATCTTCAAAATATAATTTGAAACGAAAACTTATCACTAAATGTTCATCTGTTAACTTACCCATAAATCCCAGGATTAAAAAAACAAGCCAAAGTAAGATAAACCAATCCTTTCAAAGGTTTACATAACCAATAGGAACAAAGGTCCCAAGAAAACCCTCTACATCCTCCTTTTCCTCATAGTCTGAGTACACAACACCACAAAAAACCTTTCTCTTCTACATAGTTTAAAAGGATCGTCAACCAAAAATAAAAGGAAGAAAATCCCCCTGTGTGTGTTTTTATCCATTCTCCTCCTCTCTTCTTCCCACTTGCATCCTCTCAACCACCATCATCTACCTCTCACATGTCATCCATCTCCCCCATACCCCCATTGAGTTGAACATTCAATGTAGAGGAGAGAGAATCCTTAATCAAAGCTATCAACCACCTCCAAAGACACCAAACATGTCAAAACATTAATGTAATGATCATTAATGCTTGGGTCTAGAAATACATACCCAAAATAATAATAAAATATAATATTGAAAACAACATATGGTTCACCACATAAAAAATCAAGTGACTAACATAAGAATCTAAACGGGTTCATAGGGAGGGTTTTTAGTGATTCCACCCATATGTCTATTTCACCATGCAATGGTTAGATCAAGAAACATCTTGGTGATGAGTTCATGGATGTGAGAGAAAGGGGTTATAGGTGGGGAGTTTTAATACGTAAAAAAAAAATGACCAACATCAACACTTAATAGATCGATCAACAATATGACTATGAAACACAAAGACATGATGTGACTACATAAATATAAAATAAAATAATTCTCTAATGGTGTGAGACCAAACTAAAACATACATATACCTATTATAACTTATTGGAGTATTCAAGAATCAATTTATCTCCCTGAGTGTTGACATTGTCATATATCCTAGCTCATATTGGGTACCTACAACCACTGAATATAATATCAATAGTACCTAAATAATGAATAATTAATATGATACATAACTATAATAAAACATTAGTTACATCAACTAGTGCATATGCAATATAGTGCAGCAAATTAAAACATAATATGTCTATCAACCTGTAGTCAAAATGTCATCATATCAAAATCTATCAACATTGTATCAGCTAGATAAAGGTAATGTAGAATTGATCTATACATGTGATAATAATATCTAAATAGTCATTTAAAGTATCAAAAGGTTGGGTTGTAAAATCCTCCCTCCCTTAAAAAGGAGTTATCCTAGTGACTATTCAAACATCTAGGCATAATGTTGCTTGAAAAGATGTGCATCTTCCCATGTAATTCTTCTTTCACTTAATGGGTGCCATTGAATGAAAATTTGTTGTGTTTCCTAGTTTTGTAGCTTAATACTATGATGGTTTAAGATTATCACTAGTTCTAGATGCATCCTTTCCTCTTTCATGACCTATAGGTGTTTCTAATCCAAAACATGATAAGAATCAAGTATGTATTTTCTTGATAAAGCAACATGAAATACATCAAGAATCATGGATAGAGAAGGAGGATGATCCAAATGATAGGTAACAGGACTAATCTTCTCTATAATGTTGAAGGGCCTGATAAAATTTGGAGCTAACTTGGAAATTTGTTCAAATTTTATTAAACTTTTATATAATTTTAACATGTAGATAAACTTTATCACCCATGCTAGATTCACATGGAGTTCCCTTCTAGTTATCACAACTCTTTTGCCAATCAGATCCAACTTTCATATTTTAACATATTGATTCTATATATTTGTCATATTCTAGTAATATATAAGGGCCACCAACATCCTTATTTTACAAACTATCCCATCCAAGTGCGGTTCCACATTTTTGCCCATACAGAGCTTCTACAGGTGCCATTTTTATTTCAGATTGATAAGAGCCAAATGGAGATATTCCTCCCATTTCATCTATCGGTCTATGACATACATTTGTAACATGTCTTCAACGACCTTATTGATTATTTCTATTTAAACATCCATTTTTAAGTGGTAGGAAGAACTTAAATCTAACCTCATTTGAAATGATACAGTCAAAGTTTTCCATAAACTTGATGTAAACAACTTATCGCAATATGAGATAATTACTTTGGGTATGCCATGCAGTCTAACCAATTATTTTATAAATCATTGTGTAAACATAGAAGCATCATTTATTAGATTTATAATAGTTAAATGGCCAACATTGGTAGCCTTATCAATCACTACAAGTATAGTATCATGTTTACAAGATGATTTAGGTAATCTCATAATAAAATCAAGTGAGATTAGAGCTCACTTTCCTCTTGAAATATCATAGGGTACATAAACCCTCTAGGGTAGAAATGTTTAGCCTTAACATGATGGTATTATAAACACCTTACCACAAAATTTGTGACATCATGCTTCATTTTACACTAAAAATAAAGTCCTTTCAGCTCATGTGTTATCTTCGTGACACCTATATGAGCATAGTGAGGTGTTGTATGCACTTGTTTTAACATATAATATCTCAAATCACCCCACTCAAGTATAAAAATTCTATTTTTGTGCCTTACATGGCCATATTATTCAATATATAATTCTTCAAATTTATTTTCTAAAGTTTCAACAACCAAACTTATTCTTACTTCATGACAAAATTTGTTATTAAGCTATTGTTTTAACACAACACTTCTAAAATTTCCTTGTAGTAAAGACAAGGTAGAAAGGTACATGCATTGACTAATCACATCAACAATATAATATTCCTTGCCCTTAACATAAGATATGTCCATGCCAAATTTAATTAAAAATTCTAACCATCTTCATTGGCATGTATTTAAAACATCTTGTGAAAACAAGTACTCCAAGCTTTGGTGATCAGACTTTATCTTGAAGGGATTTCCCAATAGAAAATGTTTCCATTATTTTAGAGCATGGACAATGATAGTAAGGTCCATGTCATGTGTGTTGTATTTCCTCTCATGATCCTTGAGCTTACACGAGTCATAAGCCATGACTTTACCATCTTGAGTCAAGATGCCTCCATAACCTTCTTTAGAAGCATCGTCCCAGACCTCAAAATTACCATACGGGTCACAAATTATAAGTATAGATGTTATTGTTAACAAAAATTTTGTCTTTTTTAAAGCCTCTTCCACATTGAGGCATCCACACAAATTTCATTATTTTTCTCTACAAAGAAGTGATAATATGGTGCACTACAAAGAAGTGATAAGATGGGCCATGTTGGAATTTTTTTACATAAATCATTGGTAATAACTAGTCAAGCCCATTAAACTATACACTTCATGCACATTAATTGGATTAGGTGAGTCCTAAATGGATTTTATTTTTGATGGGTCTACAACAATACCACATTTTGAAATGA
This sequence comes from Torreya grandis, assembly GCA_037957365.1. Classification (NCBI taxonomy): domain Eukaryota; kingdom Viridiplantae; phylum Streptophyta; class Pinopsida; order Cupressales; family Taxaceae; genus Torreya; species Torreya grandis. The sequence continues at coordinate 610,124 of JARHVA010004551.1, forward strand.
TATTGCCTAAGTAGTGAATTTTAGATCCATAAAAAACACAATTTGAGTGTTTTATGTACATATTATGATTTCTTAGTCTTTACAAGACTACATGAAGGTGATGATCATGTTTAAGTTCATTTTTAAAGTAGATAAGAATATCACCAAGGAGCACTAGGAAAAAATTAACCTAAAAGTCTTGGAACACAATGTTCATAAGGTTCATAAATGTTGTTGGAGCATTAGTTAGCCCAAATTTTAGTACCATGAACTCATAATGCCCATATCAAGATTTAAAGGCCATTTTATGAATGTCTTCTTTTTTGATCCTCAGATGATGGTAGCCTGATCTTAAATCAATCTTTGAGAAGACTGTTACACCCTTCATTTGATCAAATAAATCATTTATCCATGGTAAGGGATACTAATTTTTTATTATTACCTTATTAATTAGGTGATAATCAATACATAAGCTTAAAGTTTTGTTTTTATTTTTGAAAAAGACAATTGAATCACACTAAGGAGACACACTTGGTCAAATGCATCTATTGTCCAAAAGTCCTTCCAACCACACCTTTAATTCCTCTAGTTCAGCCACATTCATATAATAGGGAGCCTTAGATGTAGGGGCATATCCTAACATATTATTGATTGCAAATTTAATACATTTTTAGGTGGTAATCTAGGAATTTTTTTGGGGAAAATATCCATAAACTTGTTTAGGATAAGAAAAACTGGGTGAACTAGCTCTTTGTCTTTAGCTAACTCTTGCAAATAGACTACGAAAAGTTTTCATCCCTTTCTAACACTCCTTTTTATCTACAATGGTGAAAGTGTCTTTCACTTTTTAGGCATTTGAATATCTTGCATTTCTACAAATCTCCCAAGGTCATTAATGCACTACACTCTTTTACCTATGCAAACAAGTGTGGCTTGGTGCACTTGCATCCAATCCATTCTAAGAATGATATAATATGATCCCTAAGGTTATAGGAATAGATTTACCTTGGCCTTTAAGACACCAAGATCAATTTGATCTTTTCCAAAAATTCAAGAATAGTTACCATTTTTCTAGTTTCAAACTCAACCTCCCAGCCTTCTCTTATCATTATAGGTTCAAAATTACATTATTTTGCAACATTAGGAGTTATAAAACTATCAATTACACCTAAGTCAATTGTAATAGATATAGTAAACCCATTAATAGTACCTTTTCTTTCTATCAGGGTATCCTATAAATTAGCATTGTCATTATCTATAACTACATACACCCTATGGTTTGTTGATTGGCCCAATTTCAGATTGGAGTAATCCTTTTTATAGTTGTTATCACCACATTCCCAACATATAATAGACCTAGATGGAGCTATTGGAATAGTATTTTCACCCATGGCTAGTCCACACTGATTGTTTTGGGGTTATTTATTCTTAAAAGAACCTAATTTGGATGAACTTTGTGACTTAAAATTATTACACTTGTTAGAAAACTATTAAAATTCTTTTTATTTCTAGAAAATCTACAATTTTGGTCTAATTTTTTAAATTTATTTGACACAAGAGAGATATTTTTGGTCTTATATTAAATCTCAATTTCAATTCCTTCCTCACCTTCTGAAGAGACTTATCTTTCTCTTCAACCCAATAAGTTGATTTGATGGAAGTTACCAAGGTCTTCAAATTTGTCATATTAACATCATGCATCAATATCTCTTTGAACTCAAGCTTAAATTTTAAAATATTTGTTTCCTTATCATGCATGTAATTCACATGATGTAAAATATTTAATAATTTTTTTTCATATTCAGAAATAATCTTGTTTTTATATTTTTGTAGATAAAAATTAGTTATTTTTTATCTCCTTGTAGTTGGCATTTAGATACTTTTTACAAAATTACATTTCAAATACTATCCAAGTCAGATCTATTGGCTAGTATCCCTCTATAATACAAAGGTGATTCTACCACAAGGTTGTGGGTCTAACCAACTAATAAGCTACTACCCTTACTTTCACATTTGATGATATGTTATATAGGTTAAAGTATTTCTATAGGTGAACCAACCATACAAAAATTACATCTCCAGATTCTTCATCAAAAAAGGTGGGTGGTAGAATTTTTTTTTTTTTTTAATGGTTGGGTTAACCATGGTCAAATGTATCTCTTGGATTACTGGTCTTTTTACCTAGCCAATCTCTAATCTGGGTGCTTCCCCATGGGATACAACTTCAAGGATATTCAGCCTTTGCTCTTGATTGTCAATCTTACCTTACATAGTATTTAAGGCTATCAAGGTTCCACTAAGGATTTACTCATGCTTGTTTGTTGGGTTTCAATTGACTACATCAGCATTGAGAACCTCATTATTACTATCAATATTATTTATGGGCAATTCCTCTTGATTTTGAATGGGGTTATGGGTATCATGACCCCCACATCAACCTCTACCTCTACCTCTAAATGAATTAACATTGTACTAGTTATTGTCTATGTTGTCACCATTTGACCTCATCCTAACCTTCTTGATTAGTTACAAAATACTAACTCAATGGATTTTAGACTTAAAATGTTCATTCCCAAAGTTCCCTAGAGAATAATTTTGTTCTGATACCAGTGGAAATAACCCCACAAAAAATTTAGAATTGAATTATTAAAGTACATTTTTGGATTGCATGTTGTACCCAATACCTCAATTTTTGAAAAAAGTGGTCATTTAGTGTACCCATGTATGTGTAACTAGAACTAAAGGAGGTGAACTGAGATAATTAGCTAGGGGTAATTATTTACAAAGTATGTTATTGGGAAACAATTTTCTTAAAGGGATGAACTGTGCGGTTTGGGGCATATCAGTGTACAAGTACATGAATAAGTCTTGAACAACATATGTGGCACATGTTCTCATATATAGGACCATTTATAGGTCCTTCACACTTGATAGATATCTCATTCCCCTCAATAGGTTTTAGTTCTACTCAAGGATGGTTAAATGGTTATTTTCAAAGTAACCATGAAAGGCAACATTACACATCCTATGTTGTTGTTTGGTTACAATAGGTCTATGGAATGAGAATAAGGTTTTATGCTATTTTGATAATTAGGTAATTTTTTTAAGATGCTAATCATAAGGGTAGCAACCAATAAGTTAGTTAAAACACATGCATATTTATACAAGATTCCATAAATGCATAGTAGAATTTATTAGTACCTACAAGAGAGTATAATCATTGAAAAAGAGTGCAAACTAAAGTATCGTACGCAACTGATCAAGTGCTACAAGCTGAGGTTATTAGATTTGTCTTTGGGTTAAGGTCATTTCACCATTGCCTAGTTTATTTAAATATTGGCATCACCCATTAATAAATTGAAATAGAACTAATTAGGATTACTCTTTAAGGCCATATAGACTATGATAGTCCCACACCTATATAAATTCAATTTAATGATTTATTAAACATGAATTCCACTATCTAGATAATGAGTAATGATACGACTTATGATCAATTCCATATTTACCATATAGGATTAGCGGGTAACCCATAGTTTGATTTATGCAAAGATATCATATTGAAAATAGTCAATGCATATATAATTAATAAGGAGTTAATATACCATAAAGTGTATTTCAGCCAAGCATATATTTTCCTACAATTAATTAATCAAAAAATCCATTGTAATTAAGGTAGGATAAATATTCATCCCATATTAATTCACTTATTTCCATGTAATTTATATCCATTCATATGTTCATTAGAATTATCAAGAACTTTAATCAGCTAGTTTCATGTCATTTCCTAAAATAGGAATTGTGTTCTAATGATAGGTTAACTTCTAGGTAATATCAATACTAAGAAACAAACATACTTATATGAATTACATCATGAGAAAGTAAGGAAATAACATGATCATCGTAAAAAATCTCACATAATCTGATTACATAGTATTCATGTTATCCATTGTATCACACTCAAACAATAATTTCCAACCATTTATTGAATAAGTGAAATCTAAATACAATTTTGTATAAGTATCTATAATAGTATAAGATGGTTGAGCATGCCTTCAGGTGATGTAACATAACATATTTTACTCATTTCCAGCCAATATAAATGAGTCAAGTGTAACTAACCAAAGAAACTTAATCCACTTTAATCATTAATCACAAGAGGATAAAATACTAGCACACTTCATTTAGTAACTCAAGGTAATCATGATTACTATCTTTCATTATAATATTTCCAATAATCTACCCAACACTCTACAGGTCAGGTAGCTTGTTGCAAGAATTAATAGAACTTATGACAAGTAATAGGTAGCCCTAAATTTAGATATAATTCAGAATTCTCTTTAATTCTAGAAAGGTAATAAAGAATGAAAACTAGGAAACTGTAATCTAATAAAAATATATTGTTTACCAATAAATACACGTAGCTCTTATATGCAGCTACACAAGTTCTAATATACTGAATAAAAACTAAGGAATGTATGAAGGTTCCATTCATTATGCTTCTTTACAATGCTTCTCTCATATTAGAGTAACAATAAGTTAGTTGTACCTTATTTCTATTATTTCATAAGAAAACTAAATCAAAACTAGAAAGAAAGTTTCTATATAACTCATGATGCCTCAATAATCAAGCAACATATAAGAGACAGACACAAGTGTATGCTGAAAGGTAATATGTTAGATAAATTCATCAATGAATATCATTTCCAAGATGAAATTCATGCATCTTAACAATCTAGACTAACATACTTACACATGTTAAAACATCATATGACAAGTGAGATATATGCATAGGTAAGCTTGAACTTTGTTAACAATATAATACTCATGCCAAGAGGATATAAAAATAATATATAAAAGTACATAAGAGACTAAATATTATTCTAATCATGAATAAGATTAGCTATAGATTTCTCAAACACAATAAATGTTAGCAATGTAATGTACTATATGTATGATACAATAATCATTATCATCTAAATATCTAAGGTAGAAACCAGGAGATAATAATAATGATTTGATTTAGAAGATATAAAATTGATATTAGCTTCTTACTATATGTCAAACACTATAAAACCTTTTTCTCTATTTACAACATGATCCATTATCAAAGACAAATATTAGCATATAATGACTATAATGTATAGCTAAATCAATATCAATAATAGAATTAGTTTAGCACTACACTCACTAAACATATAATTTGGGAACATTAATAAAATTAATTATAAATAAACCTATATATAACTTATATCAAAATGCTACTAAATTTGTCAAACCTATCCACAAGATCATCTAGGAGTGTGAGTAGCATATAATCATGTCAAACAAGCCATCCTAACTAGACTTATGAGCCCAACCATCGATGGCTCTTACCACCACATCCATCAGTTGGATGGCATATTCAGAAACTGGGGTTAGGAAGGGATTTGGAGTAAGTTAGGGCTCTCAAGCCATTGGTCAACTCAAAAAAACAATAAATTTATAAAACATGGAAGTGACCAATAAGTACATCATCCAAAGACAAGACAAAAATAACCAACTAAAAAAAAATCACTATGATTTGGAAGTTGGGACAATCCATTTTACATAGGTTCAAAAGTAATGTAAATGGATCTATAAACTAATTCCAAATCCATAATGATCACTATTACCATGATGGGATATATTCCATGTGTAGGCATAACCTTTGGATATCCTAGTTACTAATTAACATTTTATATAGGTAAGTCCATAGCTATAACTTTGCCATTTAAGTCTAGTTAAGGGACTATTATTTTAATAACAATAGAGTTCAAACAATACTTCATATGATAATATTTAATATGAGAATAATTGACATCATTACACAATGAACAAGTATTACCAATAAAATTCAATAATCCACGTATAACCACTTAATTTAAAAATAGTCAACACACATAACCAGACAATACCTTTTCAATCATGACTTCCAACCATTACATTATTTATAGAAATAAAAAATAATGGTTTACAATAATAGATTAAAGTCTTTATATATATTTAAAAGTCAACAAAAATTGATAAGATGATTTTTTGGGATCATCGTGAGGTCTCAACCTCATAATGATCTCTGAATCTAATATCAAGGTTTAAATGAATAAATAAAAACAATAGACCTCAACAAATGATAATGTAATATGTCAATGTTGTGCTACAAGTTAACAAAATATGTCAAGGATTTACCCCATAACCCTTACGTATCTATGATGAATTTATAAGACACACAAGAGAATATTCCAAGAAAAAATATATACATTTATATAAGAAAACACATACTATTTAAATATATAAAGCCATTTATAGCATTTAAATGCAGTCATTAAACTAATATAGCATAATTAGGTATGAATAAAACCCATTTAAATCAAACAATAAAATTCCCATATTATTTTACAAACCCCCATTATAAATCAAAACCCATATAACATTCATTTAAGGATAACAGGGTATGGTGACCCCAAACATGTATATGTAGGTTTTAAAAAGACAAAACTTAGTAGAATAACGTCTTCAAAATATATGAATAAGTTGAATGGCATGTTGTCAGAAGGAAAGAAAAATAATTATCCCCCCCCCCCCAACACACACACACACACACACACACACACAAACAAAAATAAATAAATAAATAAATAAATCTAAAAAAACCCTATTTCAACTATAGTAAAATTTCACCTTCAGCACAGTGACATAAAAGTCAAATAGTTGAGAAAATAACTTGGGGAGACAAAATGGTAGTGACAGGCATTAGAGGTTCAACTTAAAGTCTCATAATATTATTTTGTAAGGAAAACATGGCAAGAAAATTTCATCCATTGACTTACTCATAAATCCTAGGTAGAAAAATATAAGCCAAAGTAAGATGAATGCATCCTTTCATAGGTCTACACAACCAACAAGAATTGAGAGCCCAAGAAAACTCTTTGCATCCTCCCTTTCCTCATAGTTCAAGCACACACCAACACATAAAACCTTTCTCTTCTACATAGTTCAAAAAGACCATAGGCCAGAAATAAAACCAACAAAAACCCCATGCATGTGTTTTTATCCATTATCTCATTCTCTTCTCCCCCCGCCCCCCACACCCCCCCCCCCTCCCCCCCCCAAAAAAAAAACATCCTCTTAACCACTATTGTCTTCCATTTCCTTATCGTGCATATCCACATACCCATATTAAATTTGGCATTCAATGTGGAGAATATATAATCCTCCTTCCAATTATACCAACTCTTAAGGCACTAAACATGCCAAAACATTAAATCAATGGTCATTAATGCTTGGCTTTAAATAATCCACCTAGAATATTAATAAAATATAAGATTCAAAATAACACATGTTTTACCACATAGAGAAATTAAGTGACCAATATAAGAGTCCAAATGGGGTCATGGGGAGGGGTTTAGGTGAGTCCACCCACATGTCTAATTTACCATGGAATGGTTAGCTCAATCAAGGTCATGGTGGTGATTTCATATACTCAAGAGAAAGGGGTTAGAGGCTAGGAATTTTAATGAGTAAACATAACCAACCAACATCAACACTCGATAGACAAATCATCAATATGAATAAGGCACAAAAATAAAATATGCAACTATAAATATGAAAAATGACATAATTATCCAATGGCATGAGACCAAATTGAAACATACATATACCTATCAAAACTCATTTGACATCTCAAGAATCACTTCACCTCCCCAATTATAGACATCATCATCCAGCCTAGCTCATATTAGGTGCCTATAACCACCAAATGTAATATCAACATTATCTCAATGATGAATAATTAATATGATACAAAATTATAATAAAGCATTAATTACATCAACTAGTTCATATATCATCTAGTGCATCAAATTAAAACATATGTCCATTAACCTAGAGTTGAAATGTCATCATATCAAAATCTATCAACATTTTACTAACTAGATAAAAGTAATTCAGAATTTAGCCACACATGTGATAATAATAAATAAGTATTCATTTAAAGTATCAAAAGGTGGAGTCATAACACATCTAAATAATATGCATAAATAAAATGGATATATTCACAAAAGATATATTTCAGGGTCAAGATGACCAAATATGAATTATATTTTCAATACTATTAAGGTAGGGTAACACTATATAATACTCCTTATGGGAAATGAATTAATACACTATATCAGCCTCTTCGAGGGAAAAACCTATTTCATAGAGCATACACTCTAATTAAAATAATTATCATCCTTTCTTACATAATGATATGCCCTTTATTATATAGACCCTATTACAATAATAAATAGTTATATCACTAATCTTAATGTAGCGCCACTCACTACCAAATATAATAAATAACAAAAGTTACCCATATGGATGGGTATATCAATAGTCCTTCTGTAGACCCACTCATTTCCCAATAAAACAAATTATCACAAGTTACACATGTGGATGTATATATCACTAATCCCAATATATGCCTAATCATTTCACCATATAATCAATACCACAAGTTACCCATATGACTAAATGAATGCGTGCCATAAGTTGACACCTCAACCCATAAATATACATCATAATATCATATTTCTAGGTATATAAAATTCCACCCCCAACATGTTTCACTCTTAAAACATGAGAATAACAAAAAATATTTGTATTTTGAAAATAATTCTCAATGACATTACATAACAAAAGATCTTTTCCTAAAATATTGAGGACCATATGAAGGCTCATCCATGCATCCAATTATTCTTCCTGTTCTTGTATAATATTGTTTCCTCAAGGATTTATGACCAAGTGGAGTTCCATCCATGTATCGTATTATTCTTATGTTTCCTATTGTTTTCTCAGATATGACAATGTAAAAAAAATATTATGATTAAAATAATAAACTCAATCACACTAAATTGAGGTTGATTCTAAAGGGTAACATATATATCTATGTATAGAGAAAATAATTAAATAGCATAAATTTTAAACATGTGATCAAAACTATCCAATAAAGATAACACTTATGTTAAATCATTGATGAAAATTTGAAGAATCTTTATAGATAACTTCGAATCATCTGAGGTAAGAAGAATTTTTTTATACCTTATTTATGGAATAATATTTGATGAGAATAAAAAATAAATGAAATTCATCCAAGTGAAAATAATCCTCATAACATTTTATACAATTATCTTATAAATCGATCCATGTATTTGTTTCCCTTCCATATTATTTTCCATATATGAATGAGGATAAATTTCCTCATATCATTCTCTCATTTTATCCTCCAAATTAATCCATTTAGTTATTTTATCTCTATATTTTTCTACTTTATGGAGTGGATAATAATTCTATTAAAAGCATTCATTATTCCATCCTTAATTTTAATTAAAAAACCCGTCTATGCCCTCCTTTTTTGCATTGTCATCCTTATCATTTTTTCTTTCTTTGAATCCTATCGATCTAGGAAAGATTGTTATAGTTATTACCATGAAAAAGTATTGTATTATTTTTTATAATTAGCAAACCAAATCCATGTAGGATCATCATGAGACTATCTCTAGAAACAATTGAATCCCCCATCATCAACAATTCATAAAAACTAGGGTTTTATTTTTCTTTAGCTTTTTATCATAGATATAAAAGTAATATCATGTAAAAAAATAGATATGTTTTTTTCCATTTTTGCAAAAATAGTTCTTGATATTCTCACCCATAATAATTTTTTTTTCATAGATTACACATAAAAAATAATCAAAACTTAGGTTAAGAGAGTAAGTTTTAGATCACCATATCTCCATTGATACTACTCATAATCCTTAGAGTGACCACTTTTTAGAAAGCTATAAAAGTCATCTTTTTAGGTTTCAATGAACTAAATGAATTAGACATGTTTGAAGAGAAATTCATTCTATAAGTTATTCATATATATATATATATATATATATATATATATATATATATATATATATATATATATATATTATGAAAAATTACAACTTCTCTAACATTGCCGAAATTGTATCTTTGATACCAGATGTTATGAACCTCACATATAATATTGTAAATCATCCAAATAATATTCATAAATATAATGGATATGAATAAATAATATATTTTGGTGGGCCAAGATGCCCAAATATTAATTATATTTAGATTACCCTTAAGGTAAGGAAATAACATGTCCACTACTCCTTATGGGTATATAATCAATCCAATATCTTTAAATTATTTAAGGGGTAAACCTCCTTATTAGACCATACACTCCAATCAAATAAATTATTATCTTTGATTATACAATGTTATGTCATTGATTATATATACCCTCTTACAATAATATATGAGTAAATAACTAATACTAATGTAGGTCCACTCATCAGCTAATATAGTAAAAACCACAAGTTATTCATGTGGATGGTTATGTCACTAACCCAAATGTATGCCTGGTAATTTTACCATATGACCAATAAGACAAGTTACTAATATGACTAAGAGGTTGTATGTCACATTTGGCATGTCTCCATGTAACAAATCAAAATAGATACATAGTTTATCTGACTTAGTCAAATTCAAGATCAGATAAGGTAATCAACTAACATCCATTAAAATGCATGTTTATATCAGGAGCATGACAAAATTGGATATATTAAAACTAACCAAGTGATATCTTACCATAAAAAACCAAAAAGAGGGTTATAAAACCACTAGGCAAATGACACTATGTAATAACCCTAGCTAGATCTAGTTATATGAAGTAAAACTAATTTAGTGCTCACCAAAGTTTGTGGCATAAATGGGGATAGTCAAACATAATTAAAACATGAATAGATAATGGTAGATAAATTTTGTTTGTATAACCCAAAATTAAAGATGGAAATTAAATAAATTTATTTATTTATACTAATTTTAAGCATAAAGGTAATCTAAGAAAGGAGTTATACATTCAACACCTATTACTTACATAATATCTATCTATCAAATGAAATTCCAAGAGGTAGGAATACTTAGCTTGGTTGAACATGTCAAGTCTCAATATATCCATTAGCCAATGGTGATTTATAAGTGCTTTTTATGGTTTTGTATGGATCGGACTATACAAATAAGCTCTAGGTTAAAATACTCCTACTTTTCATCCAAGGCTTCTCACAAGATAATAAATCTTATATCCAAGGGAAACCCTAATAAATGATTCCTTCAAATGAATATTTGATATAATTATTAATTTTAATGATGAAAAATTATTTTTATTCTCTATTGGATTGAAATGATCCATGTATTTAGAGTAATGGATAAGCCTTAAGCCTTCCATAATTTTAGCTGATAAAATTGGCCTAGTCAATCCAGTTAGTTATAAAAAATTACCATTAGGCATTGAAATAAGTCATCTCAATTGACTTAGTTATGTAAGATTATTTTAATTTTTTATAAAAAGATCGACCTAATTGATCATATCTAAAAAGAGGGTTATTTCTTACTTAGGAGCTACTTAAAGGAAAAATTCTTAGGGAAATGTGTAGACAGGGATTGGATTGATTGGGGAGTTGGATAAGTGGGATTTTAAAGTGTTTTAGGTAATGATATATTTGAATAAAAATATTTCAAAGAATTAATGGTCTACCCAATCCTTTCTTGGTGTACCGCTTAAGGTGTGTACTTAGATAGATTGAAACATAATACGTTCATACAATAGATAAACCATCAGTAAATAATTTTTATTTTTTTTTAAATGATGTGTTTATTCATATTATCCAATGAAATTTCATCATGTGTAATTTAGTTTTAACATGAAATGGTAATTTGAGAAAGAACATAGAAACACACAATACTATGCTAACAAATTGTAATAGAAATCACTAAGTAAATCTAATTGAAATAGAAATGACAATAGGTAATTTTTGGAAATAATTAAAAGTACAATATACATACCTTGTGTTACCTTTATTACTGAATGGTTGTCTATTGTATTTTTATTATTGATCATAGAGGGTGCATTAATTACTTTGGATAAATCCTAAGTATATAAGCTTAAGGATAAAAAACAAACACATGGAAATTGATATATATGAATGTTTTAAAAACTAAATAATTCACTTGTGAATTTGGCAAGATAGGATGAAAATATCTAAGTTAGGTCCAAAATACCAAGGGAGATAGATAAAATGAGATTAAATCATGTAATCAAAAATCCAAAGCTAATAAATGACCAATAATTCCAAGAAATGTACCTTAGGTTAGAAAAGTAACACTTCAGGTCAAACTAAGGAGTTAAAATACTATAAATAATGTAACCAACATTAATGTAAGAAAATTAAAAATCCATACTCAAACAAATATGAAAAATAATAGAAATGTAAAAAATATTGATGAAAGAGAAATAAAAATCCAAACTTGATCAATAATGGGAAAAGTAAAGTTAAAAATAAAAGGAACAAAAATGGCCTCCAAAAAATTAAATGATAAAATTTAGAGTCAGAACCATAACTATGAGAAATATAAGAAGGATAAGGTGATTATTAAAAAATGATCTCATAACCACTCAAATATGTGGCTTCAATTCTAATGATAGATTCACTAAAATAATAATATTTTGAGCATATCTTGAAAGAGATAAAGAATGGGAAGTAAATAAGATGGGAAAATATTTATAAACAAACTTAATTCTTAATGGGGGATATGAAATGGTGGTGGGGAAAATTAAGGTGGAACCAAAGTGAATAATATTTATCATAAATAGACATTAAAATAAATTTGACATGACAATAAAAATTTTGACATTAATAACTTTAGTTAACTTCCCCTATCTTCACAATTTTGGATTAATGAGTGACATATAAATATCATACCATGAAGGTTATATATGCATGAAAAATTAAAAAGGACATGAATTACCACAACATGTTCCTCATTTCTCAAAACCTCTTATAGAGTCATCAATCTGCTACAGATATTTGGTACTTGTGTGAGAAAATAAGTAGGAAATATAATTTGTTTTTTTAAAAATATGAGATAACCTACCCAAATTTACTAGCCTACCACACTGGATTAGACCTCAGCTCTATCATGAGGCCAACCTTGGAGTTTTTGCTTCAAATAGGATAGGATGTGTCCCTAATAATAGTCACATCTTTTGGTGTGATTTTGACTTTTAAATGTTTATTTTTATGCTCTGATCATTTCTTTTTGATTTAATGATTTCAATTTTCAACTTTAAGGATTTTATCTATTTTTCGTCCACATAGATTCATAAAACCAAACATCCATGTTAAAAATGACTATCACCAAAAAAATTACACCTAGTAGATAGAAAAAAGAACATGGAGAGAATGGTTTCTAAGACTTTTATACTTGCATTATATATGAAAGTGATATTTTTAAATTAACCTTCATGTTACCATAGTGGAATACAATAAGGTATAGGTGATGGAAGTGAACATGGAATGATTGAGTTAAAACAAATCACAAAAAATGTCTAGTGTGAAAATGGTACAATGACAAGTATGAATCATCATGATGTAGAGCATCTCATGACAATATGAGGTGTTAGCATGTTTAAATAGTTCATGATGGTAATTTTTAATTATTAGTATAGGTATTTTATAATCTCGTACATAGTTTTTGAGTCATTATAATTCTTAGAAATGTGTGCTTCTATTCATTTTGGAGTTTCCTGCCAAAATGCATAATTTGAAATTTTAAATTTGTGTTGAGGCTTTGAGTGGTGTTTAGGGGTGTTATGTGAAATACAATGGCTTTAAAATGCTTATTTGGGTCATAGTAGGCCCTAGGAATGTTTTTATATGTGTTTCAACATATAAATCATCATCATTAGAAATATAGGCCAATAAACTCAGCTTATAACTACCACCGTATGTGGGTTGGCCTTGTAAGGAGTTTTATTTTTTATTTGGCATATTAAGAGGAGATAAATCATTATATATAGGTAATGATATTGGTAGGAGATATAAATAAATATTATATAAGTATAACCTTGGATAATAGAGGTGAAAAAAAGAAGAAAATAGAGCAAAAAAACTCTATTCTATTGTAGGAGGAAGTGTGTATATTACTAAGGCAAGAAAGGAATAAAAAGGACTTCTTATCTAATATATTTTGCAGCATGAATAATATTGGTTTATGAGAGTAAGTTTTAAATTTATTTTTATCCTATAATTTATGTTATAATTATTTATTCTTAGTACTAAAACCCATACAAATCATAGTGTGTTACAATCATGAATTTTGTTTGTATATATACAATCTAGAAGGTCAAGAAAGTGGTGTATATTTTATCATTGTTGATTAAATTTGAATTAATTGGGATTAATTATATATTATATATTTTTAAGTGACAATAAAAATCCATTTTGAGGCCCAAACATCCTTTATATTTACTAGATATGACTCCACCCTCACATGGTCTAGTCAAGAGAATATAGAGCTCTGTAAAAGTGATTATTAGAGTCATTTAGTGATTGTTCATTATCAAAAAACTATGAGATAATTTAAAACAATTTATTAAATACCTTATAAATTTATTTTAAGTATTTAAAGTGTATTAAAACTCATTTTATCCCCTTTTGATTGCTCTCGGCCTTGTACATGCTTGTCAACAACTATACTAGGATTTAGAAATGTAATCTTGACTAACTTGCATTTACACTAGCCAAAAATCATGAAAAGTTTGAATAGGATGTAATTTTTAATTATCTATAGGATTATTATGGTTTCATATCCATACATAACCTTAAAGTACGGTATCGAGGACTGTGGAAGTGAAATAGGCCTAAATATACCTAATTGCTAAGAAGGGTATAAGAGAAAATATACTTCCACTTAGAGTTTAGACCTAAGATTTTGTTATCCAAAAATATGTTTAGTTTTCTTGGAATCTTTACATTTTTTTCTAAATTTCAAGGTGTGTATATAAATAGAGGTATAAGGAATAGACCTTAAAGAGAGAAAGAGATAGTTGTGTGAGTTCTAACTTTGATATTATGTGAATTGATTGGATGTGTATGGAAGATGAAATTGAGTTCTAACTTTGATATTTTCATAACATATGTACCTTATATATGTCACATGCTAGAACCTAGCTATAAAAATGGTACCAATGTATATAATTTTACCATAAATGTGTACTTATATCATATAACAATGAAATTTGGACAATTTATAATTGCATAAGTGTGGACAAAATGTTTTCAAAACATGCCCCCATTGAAATATAAAATTGAGATCTGGTATAAGAGTGCATAACAAGTTTACATAACATGATTCCATTGTACATATAAATATATGAATTGTGACAAATGTTGAGAATATGTTTCCATAACATGCCTCCACTATATCTAAATCATCAAACTATGAAAAATGTAGAATCAATGTCTCTATGACATCTCCCAACTAATATACCCCTCATTTTGAGGTGAATTAAGTATAACCTGGTGTGTACCTTACCTTAAAAGGATAAAATAACCATATAATTTATGTATGAACCATGTAACATATAGGATAAACGTGTCTACATAGTTATATCATTGAAGTGGGAAGAATGTGATCACATAAAGCCCTAATGTCATTATGTAGATCATGGTAATATCTTGATAATAATAGTAAGATCAATAAACAATTAAGCACACACACAATAACACTCAAAATAAAATCAAAAGACAATGGTTCATGGAAATATAAAACAAGGGGAATGTTCAAATGCAACATAATCAAAGGTACATGACTTAGGAAAATGTTTACAAAGAAATGAATGACATTAAACTTTCCATACAATAATTAATGACATATGAAAATGTCAAAGTAAACAAACAAAGTCATGAGGTTGCAAACAATGCATTATACTCAAATACTCAGCAAGAAAGGAGATACACTAAATAAAGTGCAAAAATTAAAACTATAAGAAGCCAACATAAACATATAGTACTAGCCCCTAGATATATATGTTATAAAAAAGTGAAGTACATAGCATATAAGGTACACTGTGAAAGATATAAGCATGAATAAAGGCATGTGTAAACACATAATCTCAATCATGATAATGGAAAGTGGTCATATAACCATATAACCTATGTATATCAAGATCAAAAAATCATATGCCCCCAACATCTATATGACATGTGTAGAATGAAGGCCCAACATCCATATAGAAATAAATCATGTATCTATGTATGCTTGTATCACATTGGATTGATGTGTGAAACACATGTGTATATAAAAAGTATTTATATGCCATCTACCAACATGGAACAAATAACATATATGCTAAGGATCTAATAGATCATGTGAATTTTTGAATTTTTTGAGTTTTTTGGGTGTTTTTTAAATATTTAAAAACAACAAAAATTATGATATTATCTCATCGAGAGGATGCTCATAAGTATCTCCCTATTGGAAACCTGGTGTAATAAGCTAGTGGTAATACCACGGATCATGTATAAGTGTAATATATGGCCATCTAGTATCTATAATACTCTATGTATTAATAATAAGACTCTATAGTCATGAAAAAATAATAACAAGAATGGGATTAGTGGAACCCATCATGGAGTACTCTATGGTTTCTTTGAGGTACTAGTCATAATAACATGTTTAGGTGCTTTAGATATCTAAATATGGTACATAATATATGAGTATTCTATGGAATCTATTCTATATCTCTGATGAAATGGTCTCTCAAGTGTTGATAAATTAGGAAAGGGAATTTACTATTTCTTACCCTTTCATAGAGGATTAACCTTAGTAGGTTTGATAATTAATTTCCTAGGTAAAAACTTCTCTTAAGTGTATGTTCATATGAAATCCAAAAAAATATAAATACCCTATTGACATGAATTTATTTAACATACCCATGAACTATAGAAGGTATTACACAGAGAGTATGTATCCAAGGTCATGTCAATAACATATATAAAAATTATTGTGTATGGTGTAACTAAAAAGGTGGTAACCACATGTGTTGGACCTATCTTTAAAGTTAAGCATATCTCACCAAAAACATGTTGTGATGTCCCATTGAATGATCTAATATATTTGGCTAAAGGATGTAAATAATTATGTGTATAACTCAAATTTTTAAGTAAATTTATGGTGAAAACATTATTGCTAACACCATTGTTAAACATAACAATGTTTATAGGTTGGTAATCAAGTTATGCTTCAATGAATGAGGAATGAAGATCAAAATCATCATTCACGATATCACTATCATCAAAAGTTAAAGAGGGTATTTGAACCATTGGAGGTGTATTCTACATATAAGTACCAATAATCCCATCCAATGGGTGTTCTTAATGTGATGGAGGAGGATGTGCATTACATACCATTTGTACATTTGTATCCTTCTTTAAATTATCTTTCAAACTATTGTTAAATATTTTCTATTTTTGGTGAT